>SJXQ01000584.1:0-44033 GCA_006408695.1 Aepyceros melampus | reverse complement strand
TTTTTTTTTTCCCTTTCATTGCCTGTGCTTTGGTGTTATATCCAAGAATTAACTTCCAAACCCAATGTCATAAAACTTTTCTCTATATTTTTCTAAGACTTTTATAGTATTAGTTCATATATTTAGGCATTTGATCTATATTAATTTTTGTGTATACTGTAACATAAGGATCCAACTTCATTTTTTAATTTTCATGTACATATCCAGTTTTCCTAATACTGTTGGTTGAAAAGACTGTCCTTTCCCCATTGAATGGTCTTGGCACACTTGCTGAAAATCATTTGACCATATACGTAATGGTTTATTTCTAAGTTCTGTATTCGACTTATTGGGCTATATGTCTATCTTTATGCTGGTACTATACTTTATGGATTACTGTAGCTCTGTTTGAAGCTTTGAAATCTGGACGTGTGCAATGCAAATTGTTTTGAGTGTTTGAGGTCCCTTGAGATTCCATGAGTTTTAGGTTGGATTTTCCTATTTCTTCAAAAAATGTCACTGGGATTCTGATAGATTGTGTTAACAGTATAGATATGCTTGAGTAGTACTGACATCATAATACTCTCTTTCAATTCATGAACACAGTTGTATTTATTGATGTCTTTTAAAATTTCATTCAGTATTTTATATATATATATGTATACATTTTCAGTATACAAGTCTTTTGTTCCTTTGGTTAAGTTATTCCTAAGTATTTTGTTCTTTTAGATGCCACTATAAATGGAATTGTTTTCTTAATTCTCTTTCTGGATTGTTCATTGTTAGTGTATAGAAATACAACTGATTTTTGCATGTTGCTTTTGTATCCTTCAACTAATTTGCAGTTTTAACTTGAGCCTAGACTTTTTAACTCCATGTCCCACGTACTTCCAACTATTTCACAGTAGTTGACATGTGAAAAAATGACTGTTAATCTCTATTACACCAATTTGTTCTTATAGAATGTCAATTTTACCAAAGTTTGTTCTGCCTTGAATTTTTTCATGGAGTCCAAACATTCTGTCAGTAATTTAATGAATGAAAACAAAATTAATCTAATATTCCTTGTCTATATGTATTTTGCACATACCTGATAATTGGAATGACAAAGTTTTAATTTCCCAATATACAAATTTGCACTGATATTGGTTTGATATTACATTGAAAGAAAGAAAGATAGCACTAAGTTGTGTCTGACTCGTGTAGCCTGCTAGGTTTCTCTGTCCATGGGGTTCCCCAGGCAAGAATACTGGAGTGGGTTGCCGTTTCCTTTACCAGGGGATCTTCTCGACCCAGGAACCGAACCCAAGTTTCCTGCATTACAGGCAGATTCTTTACAGACTGAGCTACATGGGAAACTCAATATTATATTGACACAGCTGTGATTCTCAAAGCTGTTTTGATCTGCACAAGAAAAGCTGAAAGTTAAATATGTATGTCTTCATTGCATTCAATAGTCCTAACAGCTGAACCCTAACTTTCCACCTCAGGTGGGTTTGGATAATATAATTTATCCTGTTCGATTGCCTATTCAGCTAAGTAATAGCCTTAGTACTGGTTCTAAAAATAGACTACTTAATAGTTTGACTAACACCTGGCAAAGATAACAAAGAAGGAAAACCATAAACCAATTTGTGTCTAAAGATGCCAAAATATGAAATACAGTGTCATCAAATTCTGATTATTTTAAATAAAAAACTATACCAAGTACAGTTTAGTAAATTTAAGAATATGATATATGATCATGATTCATCACATATATAAGATAAAAACTTGTGAAAATCCTCCAGTAAATGCAGAAGAGGCATTTATAGAAGCAACATATATTCTTGAATCAAAATATATATTCAGTAACCTAGAGATACAGTGCCTCTTTTACACAGTTAAAGAAATAAGTGTTTAAAGTTAAGAGCCTACATCCATTTCAGTTCAGTTCAGTTCAGTCGCTCAGTCGTGTCTGACTCTTTGTGACCCCATGAATCGCAGCACGCCAGGCCTCCCTGTCCATCACCAACTCTCAGAGTTCACTCAGACTCACACCCATTGAGTCAGTGATGCCATCCAGCATCTCATCCTCTGCATACCCTTCTCCTCCTGCCCCCAATCCCTCCCAGCATCAGAGTCTTTTCCAGTGAGTCAACTCTTCGCATAAGGTGGCCAAAGTACTGGAGCTTCAGCTTCAGCATCATTCCTTCCAAAGAAATCCCAGGGCTGATCTCCTTTAGAATGGACTGGTTGGATCTCCTTGCAGTCCAAGGGACTCTCAAGAGTCTTCTCCAACACCACAGTTCAAAAGCATCAATTCTTTGGTGCTCATCTTTCTTCACAGTCCAATTCTCACATACATACATGACCACAGGAAAAACCATAGCCTTGACTAGACGGACCTTTGTTGGCAAAGTAATGTCTCTGTTTTTGAATATGCTATCTAGGTTGGTCACAACTTTTCTTCCAAGGAGTAAGCGTCTTTTAATTTCATGGCTGCAATCACCATCTGAAGTGATTTTGGAGCCCCCCATCACTGTTTCCACTGTTTCCCCATCTATTTCCCATGAAGTGATGGGGCCAGATGCCATGATCTTCGTTTTCTGAATGTTGAGCTTTAAGCCAACTTTTTCACTCTCCTCTTTCACTTTCATCAAGAGGCGTTTTAGTTCCTCTTCACTTTCTGCCATAAGGGTGGTGTCGTCTGCATATCTGAGGTTATTGATATTTCTCCTGGCAATCTTGATTCCAGCTTGTGCTTTTTCCAGCCCAGCATTTCTCATAATGTACTGTGCATATAAGTTAAATAAGCAAGGTGACAATATACAGCCTTGACGTACTCCTTTTCCTATTTGGAACCAGTCTGTTGTTCCATGTCCAGTTCTGACTTTTGCTTCCTGACCTGCATTAGAAAAATTATAAGGATGCTTTTTATCACCTCCATTATCCTTCATAATTCTGGAAGTTCTAATCAATGCATAAGAATACTGAAACCAGTACTAATATTCCTACTAATAAGTGTATTTAAATAAAAGATAAACAGCATATGCAAACAATAATTTTGTTGATCTGGAAACTGAAAGTGAATCAATTGTAAAACTATAGAAGGTAATAGTGAGTTAAACAGCATGGACAGTCACCCATTTAATGTAAAGAATACATATTTTCTGTATACTATGAGTAACAATTAGAAATGGATAAACATTTTAATCATAGTAGCAGTCCCAAACTTGATCATTTTCTCACTGAGTCATAAGCATAAGTTGGTTTTTGTGCTTTCTATTCTATCCCATTTTGTGATGTTTGAGCCAGAGTGAAAATACCTGCAATTGTTATAACCTTATCATATATTTTAATATCTGGCAGGGGAAGGCCCCCATGCTCCCATACATACTTTTATTCGGAGATTTCTTTGCAATTTTGGCCAATGATGTTTGGTTTGTTCTTCAAATTGAATTTTAAAGTCACATAGTTAGGCTTCATGTCAATGTATAGCAAAATGAATACAGTATTGTAAAGCAAAACAAACTAAAAAATAAAAATTAATTAAAAAAAAAAGCATCCTGTTGGGTTTTTTTGGAAATAATTATATTGGTAATTGAAGTGGAATGACGTAGACCTCAGTTGGTTTAGTTTCTCTCATTGTATACATAAGGGAAAGGGGCTTCAGACTCCAGATATAGGATCCTTCAGTGGTACAGCAGCCATTTACTGCTGCACACGTTACACGACTCTGTAAGAGACAGATGTGAAATGCAGCTTGTCCTCTATAAGCCAGGTAGAAATTGTGTCAGGAAAGCCTGACACAATTGAATGCTCTAAGAGAGCCCCTCCAGTGTTTTATAGCACTATTCAAATCAGCTGAAGCTTTGTATTATATTTGAATGAAAAGTCATGGCAATTGAAGGGGTGGAGAAACTGAAATCATGAGCATGTGTGTTCATTCTGAGGTTTTAGGGACTTAGCTTACAGGAATATTATATTTTTGGCCTTCTTGGAGGTCCTCTTAGACGTCTCTTCACAAGACAAAGCAAGTATGACATTGAAAAATATCATTTTACACCTGTCACTTTTGGTCCCCAGAAGATTGTTAACAGTGTAACAGTGATATTGTAGTACAACAGGAAGTAAGAGTGGTAGTGACAACCACGGTAACTATCACCGTATCAGGACATCTTAATCCTTTCTTATGAAAAGGACTCCTAGAAACTCATGTATTTAATTATCTTTGTACTCAGATCTGGAATGGTCAGAGGCAAATATTGCCTTCTTTTTCCAGATGGTGAAATATGAGTTAGTGAGAAGTGAGAAAGTCTCTGAGCTCTCAGAGGCCACCTGGAGCAGCTTCCACAGCGTTTTCTTAGGAAACATCATCCTTCCAAAGATGATAATTGCTGGTGCCTGCATCCTTCTGTGCTCCTTATACTTCAGTGAAAACATGAAAAATGAAATAAAATATATTCCTGTATTAGAATATGTGCTAATGAAGGAAGGAAGACTTGTGCATGAAAAGTGAGGTCTACAGATGTTTTTCTTGCATCTGATTAATTGTTAGGGGAGGGACCCTGGTCACTTTAAAATTTAAAACATGATCTTAGCTATTGCAACTAGTGCTGCAGTGAGCATTGGCGTACATGTTTGAATTATGGTTTTCTCAGGGTATATGCCCAGTAGTGGGATTGCTAGGGCATATAGTAGTTCTAGTTTTAGTTTCTTAAGGAACCTCCATACAGTTCTTCATAGTGGCCAGGACATGGAAGCAATTTAAATGTCCAACAGATGAATGGATAAAGAAGATGTGGTACATATATTCAATGGACTATTACTCAGCCATAAAAAGAAATGATAATGGTCATTTGTAAAGATGTGGATGGACCTAGAGTCTGTGTTACAGAGTAAAGTAAGTCAGAAAGAAAAACACAAATGTCATATATTAATGCATATATGTGGAATCTAGAGAAATGATACAGATGAACCTGTTTGTAGGTCAGAAATAGAGACACAGATGTGGAGAATGAACATGTGGACACGGAGTGGGGAAGGAGAGGGTGGGACAAATTGGGGGATTAGGATTGACAACTTGGGGCTTCCCAGGTGCTGCTGTTGGTGAAGGATACCAAATATTCTTGTAAGAATATTTCCTCAAATTTCTTCTGCACTGCAGAAGATGCAGGAGACACAGATTTGATCTCTGGGTTGATAAGATCCCCTGGAGTAGGAAATGGCAACCCACTCCAGTATTCTTGCCTGGGAAATTCCATGGGCAGAGGAGCCTGGTGGGCTACAGTCCACAGGGTTAGAGTCGGACACGACTAAGTGACTGAGCGCCCACATAGGATTGACATGTATACACTCTATGTGTAAAGTAGAGAGCAAGTGGGAACCTGCTGTGTAGCGCAGGGGCTCAGCTCAGTGCTCTGTGGTGGGTGGGACTGGGGGCGATAGGAGAGAGAGACCCAAGAGGGAGGTGATATATGTATGCATATAGCTGATTCACTTCATTGTACAGCAGAAATTAATACAACATTGTAAAGCAACTCTACTCCAATAAAAATGAGTTATTTTTATAAGATCTTATTGTGCTATCAGAGTTAAGAATCACTCATCTCTAAGGGGTTGCTTGATGATAATTCTATTGAAATTTCCAAGTATTTAGATTATGTAATAAATAGCATAAACATATATCAGCTGGTGTTTTCTTCATTGATATAAAGAGGTATTTCATTTGGATAAATCTATTAAGATATGAAGTTGTGGTTCTGAATATAAACTATAATGTTTTTCATGAACTACTTTTCCAGGTTCATGATTTTCCCAGTTTAGTATTTTGTGTGTTCATCCCATGGCTCAGGCGATCAGAGCACACACAGCATTTTACCTAGAGTTTTCCATCAGAGTTGGGAGACGTGGGCACGTAGTTCTGGGTACCAAGAAAGGATCATCTCTTCTTTGGAGTGAAAGAAGCCATAAGAAAGACAACTCTCAGTAAACCCAGTCTGAGCGTTAATTATCAAGTTCATTATAGAGCTGCAGGTCTGTGTTAAAGTAGGGGCTGCATTATAAGGCAGGAATCAGGAAAGTAAGCCTCAGTACTGTTATCACACTGTGATATGAAGAAGAGAATTCCCCTGTTTTACTTTCTGTAATCCATTTTATAAAATCCCTGTTGAACACCCGCAATTGTGAATCCATAAAACAGTCAAGATGGGAGATTGGGTATGCAGTTCATACCCTCCAGAAGTATGTGGGAGGAAACAGAGAATAAAGTGACTTACACGAGGGCTCCCAGAACAGTATAGCATATTTGAGATTAGACCAGAGCTCTTTACTCCCACTTTGTTATACCTGGTCCAGTGATTTTGTGTTCTGTCTTGCAAGCTTTGCTGTGCTTGAATGACTACAGGCTGTCATCCATGTCTCCATTGCTTTTCCTTCTACTCCCTCCTTCTTTCCTATCAGCACTTTGCCATCCTTACAGGCTTTTCCATAGAGAGGAGGCTTCTAGACTTGATCGGGTCAGGTTGGGAGTCGAGTGTCTTTCAGAATTGCAGTGATCCATAATGTTTTAGGCCAAAACAGTTTATAAATACTACTAGAAGCCATGGACGGTAAGAATATTTCTTCAAAAGTGTTTTGTTTTTAATTCTAATAGATTCTAGAGTGTCTTTTTTTTTTTTTTTGGTGTAACAGAACTAAAATAAATGATAGGAGTAGAGTAGCTCTAAAAAGACTATTGCATTAAAGTGAACAAGTCAGCAGATTCTAGGATGCTTCCTAGCAAGCTGTTGTTCTCAGCAGAAAGAGACAAGAAACTCAAGACTATCCAGCAGTGCTGTTCTTTCTGTTCCTACTTCACAGTGTCCTTATAGAGCACCTCTGAAGGAAGTGAGATATGCCCTGGTTGGAACTTGACTCTAGAGAAGTGAATGTGAGTCTATGAGGAGCTGGGAGCATTAGGGAATTTTTATCAGCCCAGTCCTATGAGGTTTCCTATATACTCTAGTTCAGCAAATAATTTGTGTATTTAGAACTAGTTTCTGTCTCAAGTCGACAGGCTTTCTTTCAAATATAAAAAGGCTGCTTACTCCTTGACCTAACAGAGTATATCATGGTAGTAGTTTTTTTTTAAAATCAGGATTCTATCCTGACACCTCCCATGATTAGATATCCATATGTACAGTTTATTACATTTTAATGATATACTTACTAGTGTGCTTATCAAGACTAGGAGATGCAGAAGGCCCTGAAGTAGAGTCAAGTCAAGTGGCTATGCACACAAGGAACTTGTATTTGCCCATCACAACCCATCACATAATACATTGATCACAGCTTACCTGAAGGCAGCTATTGATTTAACTTTGCATTTTATTGATATATTGACATAACTCATATTTGTTTAGTCCTTTGTAGTTAATAAAGGATATTTAAGCAAATTTTCTCATTTGATCTTGACAAGATTCCTGTTGAGTTAAATATTGACTCTTAGAGATAAGACAAATGAAAGCCACGAACATCTCAACTTGCCTGAGTGCACAGAGTTGGTGAATAAGTCCATGATGGTGCAAAATCAAATTCAGCTTTTGGTTTAAAATCCAATATTTTTTCCCACCATACCTAAGCTGCAAGTCATGTTATTCACAGGTGTTGAGAGGATGACTGTGGCTCTGGAGGAATAAACTATCTGAGGCACCGGCCCTCTCAGGTGTTCTGTGTTCACCTCCCAATTTTGCCAAGCAACATTTGGTTTGAGAGCATCGTGACAGTGCCTGGCAGATGGGGGCAAAACTCCACCTCTGAAGACCTGGAGTTTAGACCTGACAATCAGTGCACTTCATTCCTTCACACTTTCCTCAATGTTAGAATGAGTAGCTGGGTTAGAAAATACTTTATTTTTAAAGGTTATTTATTTATTTAGCTGTGCTGGGTCTTTGTTCCTGTGCCGGGACTTTCTCTAGTTGCAGTGAGTGGGGGCTCCTCTGGTTGTGGTGCGCAGGCTTCTCATTGTAGTGACTTCTCGTTGCAGAGCACAGGCTCTAGAGCACAGACTCAGGAGTTGTGGCACATGGGCTTAGTTGCTCCCAGGCACGTGGGATCTTCCTGGACGAGGGATCAAACCCATGTCCCCTGCATTGGCAGGCAGATTCTTAACCATTGGACCACCAGGGAAGTCCCTGGAAAATACTTTAGATTAGCAGTCAGTAAACTATAGCTCCTAGGTCAAATACAGCCCATTTTTATACATAGAATTTTATTGTGACATAGCCTTGCCCACTTGCTCATGCTGTGTTCAGTGGCTCCATTCACACTGCAGTGGCCGAGCTAAGTTGCTGCAAAGGAGAGCGTGTCCCCTGCAAAGCCCTTTACTAAGAAAGTTTGTTGACACCTGTTTTAGATCTCCTCCATTTAACTTTTTATTTTCCATAACCTTATTTTATTTGCCAATGGAAGAATAAACATTTTCTTAAAGAAGCCTTTTGAAATACATCTTTAGCTAATGAGAGGGCTTCTGTTTTAGTCTGTAATGATTTTGCTGTCATTGTAGACTGTCTCTGGAGAAGCCCTCTTTCTTATTGCAGAGACTAAGAAAGGTGTTTTCTAGGTTTATATCACATTTCCACAAATACAGGTTCAATTAAAGCACCTTTCCTTTTAATTTTCCCCACTCTTTATTGTCATTCAGCCTTGGGTTGAGACAGTGAGATTGGTAAGAGGTGCCCCCTGGAGACCTCCTGCAAATGCTGTTCCACGAAGTAGTGGTTTCCCAATGTGTGTCTCATAGAAAACCAAACAATACAAATAATGCATCTATTGTACCTTCCCTATGGTTAGTCTCAAGGGGTTGAGACTGTCATCATAAAACACAACAAAGCTGCTATAGAAATGGACAGGCAGAGGAGATAGTAGTCTGACGGCCTCAGAAACTCAAGGAAACTTCCTCTGAACTGACAGCTCAACGCTGCAGGATTTTTTTTAGTTACTCACTGAAATGTGAAGATCCCTGGTGTCAACGGTAGTTGCAGAACATTTTTGCTATGATTACGTGTAAATCACTGAATATATTATCAAGAGATTATACTTGTAATCCTTAAAATATTAACTGAAAAACAGGGATGATTTTTAAAACTCTGAGTCTGTTTGAAAACTGTTACCTGGCAACATGATGTTATTTCTTCCATTGACTTGCTTGATTTCTTCTAATGTCTAATATGGATTAAATGCTCAGGTTAGGGAAAGAATCCAAGGTTAGACTCGTTGAAATTCATTGTGGTACAGGCTCCTCAGTTGCCTAGGTTATCTTATTTTAAGCAAATAATTTCTTGAATTTTACTTATTTAGGGACATTTCTTCACTTAATCATATCACATACCTCCTCTTCCCTCTCAAAGTTTGTTAAATTTAGTTTCTCAACACTTAAAGCAAAGGTGCATTTACATAACCTGTTTGATCCTTAGCATTCCTGTTTCTAGAACTGAGTAGATATTATGTAGAAAGAAGCCAGACTACAAGAAAAATTATTTTTATAGGATTTACTGTAAAACTATGCAAGAAGAAAAAAAATCTTCCTTATTTACATTTCTGCCTTCAACTCATTGATATTTTGGTGTCCTCAGTACTTACATTATATGATCCAGAAAAAAAAAACAAAAACTAAGAACCAACTAACACAGTTTTTTTGTAAGTTAAGTAATATTAGGTCTGAGAAATAGCTAAGTATTGATGATTACAGCCAAAAGATGAGTAAGATATCTTCAGGAGAACCCTATAGCATTGCAGAGGTTTGGGAATATATATATATATATATATATATATATATAGGTATATGTGTGTGTGTGTGTATATGTGTGTGTGTATATATATATATATATTTTTTTTTTGCCTTGGGTACAAATGAAGCAAAATTATTTGATTAGAAGAAATATCTAAGCTTGGTAAGACTTCTGGAGACTATTATAATTTAATTATAATGTTAATTTAAGAATGTTCTTAAAAGGAGTAAAAAAAGAGTATCTCTGTGCTGGGTTCCAATTCATTGGCCAGAGGAAATTTTCCCTTTACCTAAATACCAAGTCCTATAGCTGAATGTTTAGATGATGTCTGATCTCTGGCTTGTTGACCTCCTGGCCAATCAATCATATAGAAAAAAAGCTGTCAGATAGTTGTGCCCTGGTTTGCTGCCTTCTGAAATGTATTCCTCAGTTGGCTGACATCACTGCCACCTAGTGAAAATCCCACACTTGAGTGGGACTCTCTGTCTCGCTTTGGAAATCAAGGAAAGTTTGCTGGGATAGACACCTTGCCTCCACCCCAGAGTCAGAAGTTCTCTTAGGAACATCCAGATAAGATGTTTATTTCAGAATACTTTATTATGCATTTATTCTAAAACCCCAAGACAAGAGTTGCTACCCCAGAATGCAATTAATCTCCATGTCTGTATAGCCCAGGAAGTTCATGTAACTCATGCAGGCTACAGCTGCTTAACAGTAGGACCTGTTGCTATATTGAGCTCTTGCAAAATTAGAATAACAATCTATTTAAAATTCTCAGCATAATTTTCCATAAATCTAATACATGCATTTTTTTAATTGAAGAGTAATATCAGAAATTAAACCTTGTAAGTATTCAAAAGCAATTACAAAATGAGGAGATTATGGTGGCAATATTGTAAATGGGAACCCACTTAAATGTCAGAGTACTTGCCATAAAAATGGCAATAATGATGCTAAACAGAATACACTCAGTTTTCAAATATTAATTCCTTTAATTTTTTTCTCTTATTAGACATGATGAAGTTCAAACGACCATCACCAAACTGATTGTGGAAATAATAATATCATCACCATCATCTGCTTGTGAAACGCGAATGGCTCTGTCATTCTGTCCGATGAGTACTTACTAACTAGAATTAGACATAAATCCCTAGAGGTAAAATGACAGGGCCTTCCAAGGCTCAGAGCTCAGAGTGTAGTTGTAAATCTGCGTGCTAATAAGGCTGACTTTTAAAGATACTGATCATAACGAAAATGGCAGTGAACAGAGAATTAGCTTTACAGAGTGTTACTATTTGTTGTTTTCAGCTTTGGAATGTTTGTTGTTGCTGCTTGGAATTTACTTCTAGTCAGCGTGTTGATCCAGTTCAGTATCATTTGAGAACAGGCGATATGCCTTCCCCTGCTTTCCTCCCCTTATGAGCACTCATCCACCTCCAGCTGTATACAGGTGTTGTGCTAAGCAGGAGGGGAGATACCAAGGGAGCACGTGGCATGGGCTTGGTCCTGTACAAGCTACAGTCAAGCTGGGGAAAAAAGGGGTATACACACCAACTAGAAAACTCAAAGCAGAAAAATCAGGGAAACTTGATTCTTCTATTGGACTTAGCAAAGTCCGTTTCAGATGGGAAGAAAGCTGTAAAAATGAACAAGTGAACTAAACACAGAGATTTCTCAGCCGGGTTGGTGAAAAGGAGAGTTACTGAGGAACTGACTCAGTGCCAGACCTTGGACTAGGTCTCTCGGCTTGTGCATTACAAAGAACAAAGCTTTGCTACAGCTGTAGGAGAAACACATGTGTCTCATTTGATGATGGAATTGAGGATGTTAAGCGCTCTATTCACTTTTTAGATCTCAGCCCAAATATGCCCTCTTACTTCAAGGAGATGCTTCTAGCAGCTTTGTGCCATCCTGTGCCTTTGTGTGCAAGTCTTCAGTGTAACACTCAGCACAGTGAATAGCACCCAAGTGCTTGACTGCCTCTCCTAAAGGTAGGAAATACCTTTACACCTTTACACCTTTACACCTCCAGTCCTAAATGCACCATCTTCTTTATACCATGTGCTGGAGATGTGTTTGCTGAGTAGATGAACAATGACAAATTGCAGAACCGGGATTAATATTCAGTTCTTTAGAAATTCCAGTGCTAATGTTCTTTCCATATTCCCTGTGCTCCCTATGCAGAGGAAAAACTTTCTAAGAGAAGAAAAACAAATATTTAAATTATCATTTTGCCACTCTGTTTTTTGTCATGAGGGGAGTTCATATTTTAGGAAAACAGCTGGGTACCTGAATGAATCCACCAGTGAGATAGTCACTCAGGTGGTATGCAGAAAAGTCAAGAGTATTCTCAGAACACTTCCAGAGAAAAACACTGAACCTTCTCTGAGTAAAATACCACCCCCACTTTTGCCTGATACACCTGCATTTGAGGTCTAAGTTTTCTATATAATTACTCTGGTCTTTGCTTCGTTTGGGGATTTTCCAAGTGGCACAGAAGTAAAGAATCTGTCTGCAATGCAGGAAATGCAAGTCGATTCCTGGGTCAGGAAGATGCCCTGGAGAAAGAAATAGCAACCTACTCCAGTTATTCTTGCTTGGAGACTCCCATGGACAGAGGAGCATGGTGGGCTATGGGGACACAAAGAATTGGGCATGACTGAGCACCCACCTAGAGATCCTGCTTCATTTTAATCTTATCTTAGTGCCTATATAATCAATATTAAATTTATGTTAGGAAACCCAGGCAGACAAAGAATTGCAGAATTGTATCAAATAATCTTCCTTTATCACATGATCATGCTTAGGAGTGTGCAAAGGGGTTGATGGCTGCTTGATAAATATTTGTGGTTGTTCACCAAGCTCAAAATAATAATCTCTGTCAGAGAGTTTCAGAATGGCTTCAGAAGCTGATAATTTCATTCTAGACATACATATTACCAAAGAAAACAGATCATTAGAAATCTTTATCTTGTATGGGAAAGAACAGTTTTTTTCTTCTAAGAAACCAAATACTAAAAGCATTCTAATAGCTGCAAAGGATCCTGGGAGGAGAGAAGCCTGATGAAGCTGAGGGCTGCTTTTCTTTTGAATAGACACACATGTTACCTTTCTGTGCGCGAGACTTCTGGCAGTGATCAAGGGATCTTGCCCTATAGGTATCTTATAAAGTGAAATGTTAAAAGTAAAGTTTTGAATTGTAACCAATTAACTTTGCCCATTTCAGTATCCTACTGAACATCAAATAGTAGAAAATAAAAAAATAAGTTTCTGTGTTAAAAACTTAGAGCGTTACATATATCAGAAAGAAATAGACAAATTATGTGCATTCTAATAAGCCCTACAGTTAACTCCACAAGAGTTAACAAGTCTTGTGTGTCACCTACTTAACAGCAAAGCCAAAGAAAAATAGATTTTTATTTCTTTTCTGTTGTTTTCTGTCTGCTTTTTCCCCCTTCCCTCCCTTGCTTCTTCGCTCCTTGTCTTTCTCCTTTCTTTATTTTGAACTGACTTGGAAGTAGGTAATTAAAGTAAATGCTAAGGAGTGGCCTGTGCCCTCTAACTGTGGGCCCCAGAGAGTTTTAATTATTCATTAGATTTGTTGATGGGGCCATCTGATTGGGTGATTTGGTAAAGTCACATCACTTCTTTGGGAACAGCAGAACTTCTCTGTCAACAGTACAGAGAAGACACAGAATCTTCCCTTGTACATAGTAAAGTAGGAGAACACTTCCCTGTCACCCACATCTCCTCCCTCCCCTCTGTTCAGTCTTTCCTTTTGTTCCTCCGATTTGATTTGATTTGCTTTCATAAGCAACACAATGTTTTCATTCCACTCTTCTGGTCAAAAAGGAAAGCTGGGCATTTCTACCTACAGGTTTTCCTGGGACTTTAAACCAACATGTCTCAAAAGAGTCTCCCCATCCTGTTCTGTCTAACCCATCTGCACTATTTCTGTTAACATTCTCACCTTTCATTACAAAGTCCATTCATCTAGCCTCCTGTCTTTCACAAACTCCTCAGGTCCAGGCACTGATGCCTCCACAATTCATTCACCACTGGTTCCTTTCCTTTTTCCCATCTCACAGAGATGCTGGGCTCATTGTGTCATTACTGAGCTATTGCAGTGGCATTTGTTGGGATTTCTGTCTAGCAGTGCATTTTCTATGGGCATATTTCCACAGTGCATATTGATATCAGATTTATATTTGTGAAGCTTAGCTCTGGTCATATCACTATGAAACCCCCAAAACATACCACTATCAACGTGATGTCTCCAGAGTAGAGTTCAAACATTTTTTTTTTTTTTTTAGCATTCATGGTTGTGCTGAAGATTTGGGATACATATAGTGGTAACAGAGGGCTTCCCTGGTGGGTAAGTGGTGAAGAATCTACCTGCAATGCAGGAGAAACAGGAGATGCAAGTTCTCTCCTTGGGTTGAGAAGATCCCCTGGAGGAGGGCATGGCAGCCCACTCCAGTATTCTTGCCAGGAGAATCCCGTGGACAGAGGAGCCTGGTGGGTTACAGTCCATAGGATCGCCAAGAGTTGGACGTGACTGAAGTGACTGAGTGCACTGCGCACGCACGCGCGCACACACACACACGCACACACACACACACACACACAGTGGAGACAAGTAGGTGAGTATAAAGCAGAGAGAAGTATAAATAATAACCCCTTACATATAGTGTAAGGTATTAATGTTTAGAATTGTTTGGATGATTAAATAAGATAATTTATAACACAGGGCATGGCGCTGCTCATCTAAATCAAGCAACTATGTGTTAATTGCTGTTGCTGTTGTCTTTCTCTATTTAAGGATTGTTTTAGAAATGGTGAAAAGAGACTAGTTCTCCTTCTCTACTCTGGCTAGACTTCATGGAAATTTGTGATAGCCCTTGAAATATAATAATTTTAAAGACAATTACATCAGCACATTGAATTAAAATCTTGGTTAAGAATTTGTTTATTAATTCTTTTCATTTCTAATTTATTTCAGAAGCAATATAAAAACAAAACTTAAGCAAATCCTTGCTTCAAAAATCCATGTTAGAGCCTCATAAATGGGAACTGTATTCTGTAATTTAAACTGGGCATTTTAATGCAGTTTTTAAAATTACATGGCTGTATTATTCAAATGAGAAAAGTAGTTGATGTGCATTCAGATTAGTTCCTTTAATAATGCTTTTTAAAACTCTGTGGCTATTACTGACTCAGTAGTACAATGATAATTTGCAATGCCCCATTGGCTTCAATAAAAGGGCAAAGAAAATGGTTCAAGTTATCTTAGAGAGGCTAATATGAAGCAGTACAAAAAGTAAGATTTTTTTAAGTCAGAAAATAAAAGGCACAAAGTGAAATATTTGTATTCTACCCACTTACATTCCCCAAGAGGCTCTAGCTTCCAGAATTCAAGTGTAAACTGAATTTATAATAGGTGAGTTTAAGCTCCTGTTTACTCAGTTCCTTAACTGAGTAGCTAAGGCTTGATTATGAAGGTTCTGAATCTCCAGGAAAAGGCATACAGCAAGAAGGCTCAAGCCCAAAGAGAAAATGGGAAAAATTAGAACTTGTATCTCAGAAAGGGATGTTAGAGGTTATTTTATCCAGAGGCTTTTTGACCCAGGAGGGGACAGTTCTAGATGTTTAGATCTAGCCTCATGTTCATGGAAAATGACTCACCAGAAAGTAACATTTCTGATGATGAAGATTAGACTTCTAAAGAATTATGACTTGTCCTAAGGTTGCCACTGAAGATGGTGTCCTGACTGATGTCGTTTCTCCACTGCCCCACAGGACCTTATGAGGGATATAGTTCTGGAGCAGTTAATTACAAGAGGCTGTGAACTTTAGGAAAACCCCACACTTGCTTTATGACGATGTGGCAAATGGCAATAGACAACATGATAGTGGAGAACCTTTCTGCTCTCTCAAAACCCCGTTCACCCTCCCCTTTGTCTGTGCTCTGTGTTTACACGTCTCTAGTATCCCATTCACTCTTTGAAGGTGTCTGTCTTTTATGTAAGGTATTTTTGGTTGTGCTGGGTCTTCGTGGCTGTGCGTGGGCTTTCTCTAGTTGTGGTGAGTGGGGGCTGTTCTTCATTGCAGTGCATGGACTTCTCATTGTGGTGGCTTCTCTTGTTGCGGAACACAGGCTCTGCTTCCACAGGCTTCAACTGTTGTAGCACAGGGACCAAGCAGTTGTGGCTCACAGGTTTAGTTGCTCTGTGGCATGTGTAATCTTCCTGGACCAGAGATTGAATTGAATTGTGTTGGCAGATGGATTTTATCCACTGTACCACCAGGGAAGTCTCGGATGTCTGTTTTGATATGGTTTTCCTGATTGTCACACTTCATGGTTTCTTTTTTTATATCTTCTCAGAAGTAGAGATGACATATACTTCAGAACCTACTCAGAGGCCCAATCTGATACCACCATTATCCTGTTATCTAGAATTTTATCTGATAGAGCTTTATTTAAATTTCTATAAATATCATCCATGTGATATGCATGGTCTACTAACGGTACCTGGGATTTGTACCGGGACATGCTGGGAAAAGGTCAAAGTCAACTTAGACTTTTAGCTCCACAGTGACTCCTGCATTCTGTTGTTTGTAATATCAACAGAAAGGATAGGCTCTTAAAATCCTTGACACTATATGGAGATTATGTTCCATGATTTGGAAAAACTGAATGTAAGCAACAATATCTAGCCTGAGTGGGTCCCTGATGCCCAGCAGGATTTTAATGCTAGATTCAGGTCACAGTCATGCTCAGTTGCTCAGTGGTATCTGACTCTTTGCTACTCCATGTACTGGGTTACAGGCTTCTCTGTCCATGTAATTTTCCAGGCAGGAATACTGGAGAGGGTTGCCATTTCCTCAAGTCGCTCCAATTACAGATAACCAAAATATGTTCTAATGCATGTGTTAATACTCCTTTACTTAGAAACAATAGAAAATTAACTCCATATTTTGTTTCTTGAGCTTGTATTTTCTTTCTGTTTTGGTAGGATTTTAGGTTATAGAGACAAAGGATTCCTCCTTCAAAATTTATATACAGAACACATCAGAGTTAAAGAAATTAGGTAAAGTCATTTTTGTCTCTAGCTGTAACATTTGAGAGTACTTAGTATATACCATGGTGGGTAGAACAATGAGTAAAGCTAGCTATCTGGATCTGAATCCCAGAGCTACCTTGTATGATCTGGGGCAAGATCTTTGCTGAGTTTTAGATATCTTTTTTATTAAATGGAGATGATACTACACATAGGGCCATTTTGAGATTTAAATAAGTTAATAGATATTAAGTGCTTAAAATATTCCTTGGCACAGACTGGAAGCTCAATAAATATAATTTCCATTTAATCTTTTACTTGTTATAAGAGTTCAAAGGCCAAATTACAAAATTCACAGATACAAAATTCAAAATTGAATTAGAACACGCTTGAAATACAGCCCTGTTAATCACAGCACATTTAGATATATCCTACAAGAAGAAATTTCAGACACATTTACTAGGTAAGCCCAGAGTGTTTTGAATGAGGGAAAACATAGAAAGTTGAAAGGTCACAATTACCCTAAAAAACCCTAAGAAAAAAAAAAGCTTTACATTAAAAAAAATTATTTTTTTTAATTGAGGATAATTACTTTACAGAATTTTGTTGTTTTCTATCAAACCTCAACATGAATCAACCATAGGAATGCATATATCCATTCCCTTTGAATCTCCCTCCCATCTCCCTCCCCATCCCACCCCTCTAGGTTGATAACAGAGCCCCTGTTTGAGTTTCCTGAGACATACAGCCAATTCCCGTTGGCTATCTATTTTACATATGGTAATGTAAGTTTCCGCATTACTCTATCCATACATCTCACCCTCTCCTCCCCTCTCCCCATGTTCATAAGTCTATTCTCTATGTCTGTTTCTCCATTGCTGCCCTACAAATAAATTTTTCAGTACTATTTTTCTAGATTCCATATATATGCATTAGTACACAGTATTTTTATGTTTCTGACTTATTTCACTCTGTATGATAGGCTCTAGGTTCATCTACCTCATAGAACTGACTCAAATGCATCCCTTTTTATGGCTGAGTAATATTCCATTGTGTATATGTACAGCTTCTTTATCCATTCATTTGTCAATGGACATCTAGGTGGCTTCCATGTTCTAGCTATTGTAAATAGTGTTGCACTGAACAATGGGATACATGTGCCTTTTTCAGTTTTGGTAAAGCCTCCATCAGCCTTCTCCTGGCCTTAGCCAAAGGGTGGGTGCCGGTGGCTTTGGTGACTCTAGATAACCTCAGGCCGATTGCACAGCCCCCATAGCAGTGAGGACCTATTCAAATGTCTGCCTTATCAACTTGCAATGGTAATCACTGTGCCTATCTTGGTGACCATGGGTGATGGGGAATCAGGGTTCGATTTCAGAGAGGGAGCCTGAGAAATGGCTACCACATCCAAGGAAGGCAGCAAGTATGCAAATTACCCACTCCCGACAGGGGGAGGTAGTGATGAAAAATAATACAGGATTCTTTTGAGACCCTGTAATTGGAACTAGTCCACTTTAAATTCTTTCACAAGGATCCACTGGAGAGTTACAAACAACAAGAACAAAAATAACTTTACATTTTAAGTGGATTAAAATATGCCAGATTATGCACTTGATTTTGCATTCCATGGTATTTATATTTCTGTCTTAAAGGAAACTTATTGACTAGACAACCAAGCTTACCAGTAATTATCTTTTTCCCATTTCAATAGGAACCACCAGGGTGAGATATTCTTAAAATGGAAGATAATGAATCTTTTGGTCTTATTATGCCATTGCTTTTTCTCTGCCTTTTTAAAAGATTTTAAACAAAAGAATATAGTAAAACTTGGAAAAAATGATATGGGGTTTTACTATGAGGAGAAGTATGATATATTGAAAATGGCTGTAAATCTTACTTCTCCTTTTGAGATGAACATCTTGAATTTGATCTTAATGGCTTGGATGACCGATAGATTGGGGGTAGAAGTGATGTTCTAGAATGTCTGAAGCTAAGTCAAACTGCTCTTAGAATGTTTGTTTCTGGGGAAGCCAGCCTCTGTGTAAGATATCCCAGGGCCCTGAGATTGCCATGCTACAGGGAGGATCAATCTAGCCACATAGACAAGCCACATGGAGAAAGATATACAGATAGTCCTAACTGTTCCACCACCCAACTAACTCTAGGCATCAGACATGTGAGTAAAGAAGCCATTGTAAACATTTCAGTGCCAGCAGACACAAAGTAGAAAAGAATCAATGAAGCTTCAGCAGGCTGAACCAAGATCACAGTTGAGCAGTCCCAGCCAACTGCACCCATCCACGCCACCTCTGCTGAGGCCCAGATATTATGCAGCAAAGGTGAGCCATTCCACACTGCACCCTACTCAAATTCCTGACCTAAAAAATTATGAGCATAATAAAGTGCTTATACTTTTACTCCAGTACTTTTTGGAATGGTTGTTATGTAGCAATAGATATCTGGAACAAGGGGTAACAAGGTTATGTGATTAAAATTCCGTGACCTCAGCCCAAAGTTGTTTAAGACTTGATCTTTTCTTTACCCCATGCTCCGTAATTCTCCACCCGACCCCCACACCAACACACACACACACACAAAAAACTCAACAATTAGCAAAAATCTAATGTTTGAAGCCATTTAAATCTCTGTTTCTCTCTGATTGATCTCTGCCAGTGACCACCATAGGCTACAGGGCTTCCCTTTGCAAAACATCTATATCTTGCTTGAAATTAAAGACTAAAGTTTGCATCAAAATTATGCCTTGCTCTCACTATTTGAAGATCTACTTTCTCTCACCCAATAAACCTGAAAATAAAGGCGCTATTATTATGAACACGATGTGTAGGTTTTTCAATTTTAATGACAAATTTATAGCTCAACTACATGCCAGGGGAGGAAAGAAGGCAGGTCCAGGGCCACATGTAGCTCACCAGAGAGAGCCTGCTAAGTATGTGCACGTAATACTTGAGCACACATGCCTGGAGAAATAAGTCTGTTGTAACTTTGACAATGGCATCTTCTGTTTCCAATTAAATGCTGGTTCATTTCAGAGGTACCATTCCCAAAGGAACAATCATTTTTGAGTCTCTAAAAATCTCTGAATAGTGTATTTTAACTCTCATCACTTTCTGTAAAACATCATGGAACTCTCATCACTTTCTGTAAAACATCACGGAATCTCGAGGTTAGAATTTATTTTACAAAGAAGGAACATTCTATTTTGTTGTGTTTGCCTACAAGGAGAGAATCAGTAAACACAACATGGTCTTAAAGTGTTCAGCTGCTTAACACTCTAGCTTTCTAGTAGTGAAGAAATGCAGTCTCCTGACACCACAAAGCTTTTACGCAGATGTAGTCCTGTTTTTAAATGTTTCCTGAGACGACCTCTCCCTTCTTTCCTTTTCCTCCTTTCCATCTTTTGATTGATAGCTAAGAATGGTCTTTATTGGATCCTCCAACTAATTTCATTTTTTTTTATACAAACACTATCATTCTTGGGGGATGGCCCTTATATGTTAATTGAGACTTGTGTTAAATATTTGCTTTAACATTCTTTTGAGATTCTTGTGGGGTTGACAAGACTAGGAGTTTCCCAATCAAGACTGTGATGTCTTGATATCATTTTTACCTTATTCCCTAGATAACAGAGAAAGAATGATCTGCTACTCTAAAAACTCTATAATGTGCTGGATTCACAAGTGCTTGTCATTGCTCATTCATTGTCCTACCCCTAGATGGTTCATGATTTCATTGTAGTCTGTCCACACTGTCTATTTATCTATCCCATAATCTATATAATTATTATTTCTTAAGCAGTTAGTAAACTAGACAGTCTGGTAAGTGTTAAGGACATTAAAATAAACTAAGGCATGGTCTTCTCAGGGAGCAAAGCTGAGCGTCATTGAGTTCACTTGAAATAAATATTGTCAATTAATTTACTAACTTTGCCTGTAGGTATAAAAACTCTTTCACCCATAAAACACCCAACTTATTAGCAAGGTTATCTTTCTCAGCAATTATTGTGTTTCCATAGTGATTTAAGTAAAATCTGTATTACCTTTGGCTTTTCAGATCACTGCTTTGGCGGAAAGAGATAAGACAGGGAAAAAGAGACTGTGGAATAATATATTATCAATTGTAACCTCAATGCAAAATGTGTTCAGATTTCATCTAAATGTGACCAACTGTTAAGGATATTATGCATTTCTTGAGATGAGTAAAATCTAAGACTCTACATATATTGGCATGTGCTATTAAAATGCATTTTCCTGTTGCATTATGGAAAGATTTGCATAGCTTAATATAACCACAATGAGGGTATCAATTTAAGTATCCAGTGAACCCTTCAACCTGTGGAGATTTTCTTCTCACAAATGAAAAGCTAAAACTGGTACTCACCTTGCTCCCAGAATAGAACCAAGGGGGACTCCAGATGGAACTGAAAAGGCATACAAATGCAAAATGGATAAAAAGAAATCCTTTCAATTTTTTACAGACATAGCCTATAATCAACCCACGGATTTCATTGCTAGTGAAAGAAAATCACTGAAACAAATAACGTTGTAGGGCCTCAGAATTTATATGAATAAAAATGACATTTTCCAGATCTTCTAGGAGGATCAAAAAGCACTGTGAGGAAGATAACAGCAAAGATGTCCTTGTGCTTCTGGCATGATGCGATGCTCCATAGGGACTGGGAGCAAGACTTCCTACCCCAGCTGTGGAGCTCACGAAGGTCTTTGGTTCCCACGTGTTGCCCCACATGGGGAGCCTGATGATTCTGTTGAGGGAAGGAGCCTGAAGCACAGATTCCACTCATGGCTTTCTCTTTTTGAAAGCTGGGCCTGTTCTCTTTATAGGAAACACACCTGTTTTCTTTAACTCTCAGAGCTCTGTACCCATCTGTTTAGTAACAAAGTAAGAGGTACTAGACATAGCATGAAAAGACTCCTTGGGTTAGGTTTTCTTTTGTTCTTCTTCACCTAGAGTTTAACTGGATGACTGCTGAGACATTCTGCAGCCGCCCCCTCTCATGTCCACCCCCTTGCGCCGTGAATGTCACCCCTGCTTTCCTTGAGATGGCCATCTGCCCTCTTACATAGGTCAGGCAGCCTGCGGTACTCGGGGGAAGAGGGGGGTTCGTCTAAGAAGTAGAGACAGTCACTGTCACCACTGACAGACCATGAGAGTCCAAGGATTTTTTTGTTTTAGATAAAGTAATACAGGGATGCTTATTTAATCTCATGGCCATTTCACTGAGTGATATATGTGCGTTCACTCGGTCACTTAGTCTTGTCTGGCTCTTTGTGACCCCTTGGGCTGTGGCCTTCCAGACTCCTCTATCCATGGGGTTCTCCAGGCAAGAATACCAGAGTGGGTAGCCGTTTCCTCTTCAGGGGATCTTCCCAACCCAGGGATCAAACCTGGGTCTCTTGCACTGCAGGCAGATTCTTTACCAACGGAGCCACCAAGGAAACCCACTGTTGCTCAATAAATGCTTGTAAATTGAATGGCTTTATGAACAAATGAAAGTCATCAATCATCAAGGGGCCAAAGGTAGGCTAAGATGTGTGTTTAGATGCTAATAATCTTTGTGCCACACTGTGTCATTTGGGGCAACATACTCATTTTTTAACCCCAAGAATATCCCAGAATCTGTGATCTTGCTCACTCACTAGCAAACTCTTAGCTTATGTTTACATACTCCCTTGCCACAAGATGGAATTAAATCAGTTTATGCCTGAGTCAGCTTCCCCCCTTTATATTCCTTCTTTCTAACTTCTTTTACATCTTCTTTCTTTTTTTTTTCCATCTCTTCTTACACACAAGTATGCATATCAAACCTTCTCACTCCTTCTTGTAGAATAGAAGGCTCATAACAGATACAATTAAGTTATTGGTCCACAAACTATACAATACCTGTTTTTTGTACAACACCTTTGTTATTATCAAGACACTATTTTATTTTGTAGTTCAATGGAATAGTTTATATGTTCAACCCTATTTTGGGTTATTAAGCTACTTCTAATTCCTTACTATTACAAACAGAATTACTCTGAATATCCCTGGTGCAGATTGCTAACTCGAGTCACACCTTGTTAAACTTAATAATCACCCTCCAGGATGATGAATACAATTTGTACACTTATCAGCAGTGCCTGAGAGGGCCAATATTTGTCACCTGCACAACACTAGGTTTTTCAAATCTCTGAAAATTATAGGCCCAAATGGTATCTCATTGTTTATAAAAATTCATTTTTCCTTACTACTTGGTGAGGTCTAACGTTTCGTATTTAGTAAATTTTTGGATATCCTCCTTTCACAAACGTGATCCATGTCCTTTGATCATTTTTCTATAGTAGTATTTGCTTTTACATTTAAATAAACAAATAAAGGCTTTGTTAAGGTGTTACCAGGGGAAAGTGGGAGGTAAATTGGACATCTGGCACTGATAAATACACACTACTATGTATAGAATAGATAACTAATAAAGGCCTGTATAGCACAGGGAACACTACCCAGGACTCTGTAATGGCCTATAGGGAAAATAATCTTAAAAAGAGTGGATATGTGTGTGTTTATAGCTAATTCATTTTGCTATGCACCTGAAACTAAGACATTGTATTAATAAATCAACTATACTTTATTAAAAATACATATATATATATACACACATATATACATTTAAGAAATATTAAGCACTTACAAGTAGGAATATTTTATTAAAATCTCACTTTGGTCTCTCTAATGACTAGCAGTGAGATGGCTTTATACCTGGGGCCTTGGAAGACCAGAGTCTGAACCCCTGGTTGGCAGTGAGAATGACTTATCTGTCTTTTCTGAATTTCCTCTGATGCTCTCTAGGGTTGGAATCTCACATCCTCTTCTCTTTTATGTCTTGGAATGCTTCCTCAAAAATGTCTTTACAGGGAACATAGGACTAATTTTCTCAGCCTTGAATATATTCAAAGGTCTTCGTTTTCTCCTTTTAACATGGTTGACAGTGTTTAGCTATGACTTCCTTGTCATCTTACATCTAGTACTCCTTTTCAAAAGACCAGTTACATTCTGAGAGGACCACGTGGCATGAGGGCCAGCGTGGCAGGACACAGGCTTATCCTCTTGCCTCTATCTAGGACACCTTTGAAGAGCTATCTTGTGGAATCAGCTGAGGCCTCTGTTGCAGCTACAGCTCACTTCAGCTTTTTTACTCAGTCCTATAGTTCAGGTTCCCTTCCAGGCATTTCATTTTTGTTTGCATCTGTGAGAGCATTCCCCAGTAAGGTTCCTGTGTGCACATATGTTTTGGTAAACCTTAGGGCACCTAATCTAAGACAGTTGTTCCCCAGAGTGGACTGAGGGAAAAAACAGACCTAATGGGATGTTGGAACTGAATCATTGGTGAATGGTTGGTAATGAGGGCACTGTCACTGGTGGTAGGTAGAGTACAGAGAGGCTCTGGAATGCCTTTGGTTGCAGTGGTTACAGCTTTCACCAGTGGATAAATGGCATGGAAAACTAGGAAAGAGTTTCATTGGCCATACAATATTTTAGGTGCCTGAGAAGTTCAGGGTATGTAGTTATTATATGGGACATGAATCCTATAACTCTCGATAACTATATGTTATCTTTTGGAGATAGACCAAGAAATATGAAGAGTGATTTATCACCACCTTAATGTAAATAGTAAATGTCAGAAAGGTTCCTGCAGTGTATACAAAAGGATGTTATTTCTTCAACCAGAGGATAGAAAAAGCTGGTGCCTAGGACTTCACTAAAAAGATAATAGAGCTTCTTAGAGGGCTGAATTTTCAATCTGGCAAGTTTGCTGTTCTCTGACCCTGATTGGGAAGGATAGGGACTCTGGGCCTTGGGATTAGATATCTGAGTCATATCCTTTAATAATGTTGAAACTGCATATCCCCCTGAATCTTGTGGATCTGCAGAAATGTCCCACATCTCACTGTTAAAGTGCTGAACTTCCATACTTGCTTAAATAAAATGCAAAAACCTTGTCTAATAAGACAGGATGTATCCTCTTTCTCCTTTGTTGTTTTCAGTCAGTCATGTCTGACTCTGTGACCCCATGGACTACAGCATTCCAGGCTTCTCTTTCCATCACTATTTCCCAGATTTTGCTCAAACTCATGTCCATTGAGTCAGTGATGCCATCCAACCATCTCACCTCCTCCTCCTGCCTTCAATTTTTCCCAGCATTGGGGTCTTTTCCAATGAGTCAGCTCTTCGCATCAGGTGGCCAAAGTATAGGAGCTTCAGCTTTAGCATCAGTCCTTAAGGACCTTCAGCTTTAGCATCAGTCCTTCCAGTGAATATTCAGGGTTGATTTCCTTTAGGATTGACTGGTTTGATCTCCTTGCTGTCCAAGAGACTCTTAAGTGCTGCAGTTCAAAGGCATCAATTCTTCAGCGCTCAGCCTTTTTTATTGCCCATCTCTCATATCCATACATGACTACTGGAAAAAACATAGCTTTGACTATATGGACCTTTGTCAGCAAAGTAATGTCTCTGCTTTTTAATACACTGTCTAGATTTGTCATATCTTTTCTTCCAAGGAGAAAGCATCTCTCCCTTTGGTATCTCCAATTTTCTTGAAGAGATCGCTAGTCTTTCCCATTTTATTGTTTTCCTCTATTTATTTGCATTGTTCACCTAAGAATTGATGCTTTCAAATTATGGAAAGACTGATTTATTCTGCATCAAGCTGATACAGAAATAGAAGCAAGTGTTTGAGGTCACAGATGAAACATGGTTTGCTAACTTATAACTAATTTTTCCAGACATTACCTATTTCTTGAGCCCATTGTGAGTAAAGTTCTGTAAGGTGCTATAGATTAATTTGATAAAGAAGATGTTTGAGAACCAGTCCTCAAAGAAAATGCAGTCTAATTTGGGAAAGATAGCACACATATATGTGATAGAGACAGATTGTGTATCTGATCAAAATCATGATAAAAGCCAATAAATAAATTTCACATGAGTGGTACAAATAACAGAGAAGCACAGTTGCAGCTGAGTTGTGATAAGGATGACATTTTGTAGGCAATCCAGAGAAGACTTGTGCCTTCACTGTAAAAATAGCTCTCTGAAAACAATTACTGGCCGTCAGCCTTTTTTAAACACCACGTGGGCATGTGAGTTATAACCATGTCAACTGAGATTTTCCTGGATATAAAAAAGAGAACTTATGTATGAGGCATATAGGGGCAATAATATGATGGCAAAAATAATCATTCCACTGACAAGTTACGGGGTCCACATTTGGCCAGAAGCACAAATGTCAATGTAACTCCTATGTTGAGCAATTGAAATTTAGGGAAGGTAATAATATAACAACTTTATATTTATTTTCTTTTCTCCATTTAAATTCACCTCTGGAGCTTCTATTTCCTCTCCTTCCTGGCAGGCCCCATAACATTTCTCCTTACTCTCAAGTAATAAATAAGAATCAATGTCAATTACAAATTGAATCACAAAACCCAGGCTCAGCTCAGTAAAAACCACGGTTAATACCATCAAAACCAGATAATATTCAGGCCCTACAATTTGTAGACTTCTCTCCTCCCCCTGCAGTAGGTGGAAAATCGACCATAAGGAACAAGGGAGGTGACATTTTCTCTTACCCCATCAGAGGTTTCATATTCCTTCCATTAGCTTGTTCCCCGAAACAGTTTCGGACCACGTGGTGTATGAGAAAGGAGGAGATAAAAGGTGTTACAAAGGAACTTCCCTCATGGTCCAGTGGCTAAGACTCTGTTCTTCAATGGAGGGAGCTTGGGTTTGATTCCTGGTCAGGGAACTAGATCCCACATGGTGCAACTAAGAATTTGCTGCAACTTAAGATTCTGCATGCTGCAACTAAGACCTGGTGCAGCCAAATAAGTAAATATATATTTTAAAAAAGAAAACTTTTTTAAAAGTGCTAACAAAGCGTGCTACTGCACTGATAGCGTTGAGAACTGATGTTGGTGCTTTCTGGATATTGTGGGTGATTAAAGCTAGTGGTCTCTCTGTAAGTCCACCCCAATCCTGAGCATTTCATGGCTCCTTTGGAGAATTCCCCTATTTCTGAGGATTCTTTCCTGGGAGTCCCTTTGGAAAGGTCAGATACCTCTCCGTTCTGGTTCTATGACTGACTCATTCCTCTGCTGTTAGGAATCAAATCATACCTCTGGTTTCTCTAGTTTTCTCTTAAGGTAGTCTTCTTGGATGGACCTTAAGAAGAACCATGCGGACCTTCTCTCATAAAAGGCCTGCATGGTCCAAAGGAATCACCTGCATATCTGTGTGTGCAAAGTTCTTAAGGAGAACACCTCCTTTGAACAATTTTCACTTAATAATTTTTTACCAGATTTTTAAAAAAACTTTATTGACTTTTTAATCAGATTTTCTATCTAATCTTTTTTTTTAATTTTTGTAGAAGGATTATCTTTGAGTCACAGCTGAAATGTAATATCTTAACATCTCTTTTTATAAGTATGGAATTCTATATTAAGAGAATAAGCAATATAACTTGAGTCAGTTAACTCTTCTAAACTCAAGTTTTCTAGCCTTTATTTTTTTTAAGATTGAATGATTATGTGTAGCACTTAGCACATAGTAGGTGACCAATATGTCGGAGCTATTATTGCTTGGTATTTGTAGAATCACTGTGCTTGAGAACAAGAGAAATATATATCTATATACACTCTCTGAAGATGTGTCAATCTTGTAATTATCACTGTAACCTTAGATTTCTAGATAATAAGTTTGTGTCTAGTGACTTGAGTATTTGCTGAAATGTTATTCTCTCCTGTCCAAGCTTTAGATGTCTTCAGTGTTTTATTCACTCTCTTAGTGCACATTTTTTTCTCTTTCTTTTTGAAATGCTCACTTCCTTGAAGGGGAAAAGGAAGGGGGTTTATTAACATTCTCTGATGTATATGTCCTTTCCTAACATTGCTTTTTACAGGAAAAAATGTTTTTTGGTGATAGAAACAGAGTGGTGTGAATAGGGCGACAGTAAATCTGTCCTAAAGCCACTTTCCAACTGTAAATCATCATTATGGAGGATTGGCTTTCTGCTCATGGTGACACTTTACCCAGAGAAGTGACCGCAAGGACTGGAAGTGATTTCCACAGTATCAGCCTCTTTGGCATGATTCATTTCTGCCCTCATCCCAGCCTGAGCAAGTGGAAGCTCCGTTTCTGGTACGGAGGCTCAAGATGGCAGCCCCACCACAGTGAAAGCTCCAGACATTACTGCACCTCCCACATCATCAGTTTCCCGTAGATAAAAGAAGTTTTGAAGCTGTTCTTTGGTTTTGTCGGTGCTACTTTAAATTGAATCTGTTTTACATTCCTCACTTGTAGGTGTGATAGCCCTTATCTAATAAACAATTTATAAATTTTGTAAATTACTAGGAATTCACAAATATACCTTAAGTAATTATATGCTTAATTATATCTTACATTTTTACAGTGAGATGAATTAATTTAAAATTAGTGTACAATGGTGGTTGGATATTAATCCATTATTATTTTGGTTTAAATATTTGTTAACATATGAAACACAGGTCTAGAAAATCACACCAATCAAATATGTAACTTAATGGCTTATTTCAAGTGAAAAACTTGTAACTACCAACTAGGTCAAGAAAGAATGTTATCAGTCATTGTATATGCCTTATCCTAATCTTACTACTTTCTTCACCCTGATCACTATCTTAGTTTTTATAGCAATCACTTCCTTGAATTTCTTTATTGTTTTATCACCCAAATGTAGGTCTCTAAGGCTAAATAGTCTTATCAAATTTTTTATTTGATATTAAAAATTCTTTTATTAATATACAATTTCAGCTTCTATAGCTTTTTTCTTTATCACTTATTTACTGAAAATATATCAGCCCTACAGAGTTTCTAAGCTTGAATGTTGAAGAGTGCATACTTTAGGTACTGTTTAATGTGTTCCTTTGACTTCTGTGTTTCCTAAAGTTGTACAGCTAGCTGGGTCCAGATGACTTTTCAGAATCATGTACAATCCCCTTGATAAGATTTTAGTTGTCTTTTTTTAGAAGGGCAAAAGGTCCCCTTGTTTCTCTTTCTGTGATGATGTAAATAGCTGTTCATGTTCAATGCCTAATTGTAATAATTTAGGTAGTTGCCAAATTTGGCAATATTCTGATTCTATCATTTTTTTCATTGTTATATAGAATACTCATAAAAATGAATACTTTCTCTTATATACTATTTGGCTACCCAGTGCTTTCACTTCTGTAGGAAAAACAGCATCATTGCTTGATTTTTAAAATCAGTTTTTGAGAAAATTAATTGGATTCTTATCCTTCAAATGTAACATATAACCATGCAGTTTTTACTTTAAAATACTTATTCTTTAGTAAGTATTCTTGTGTTTTAACATACTTGGGTGGGCTTCACCAGTTGCAATTATTATCATGATTGAAGCTCAATTTTTCCCAACTTGGCCAGTTGGAGCCTTTTCAGGTTGATAACTGAGGTCTTTTGTTATAATTTTAATAGATTTTGGTAACTCTCATGCTATAGAGTATGACAGTATGCTCCATTTTTATCTTTATTTTCTGTCATTGACTGGGAACTGCCATTCTTGCAAGAAGCTCTGGGTTCTTTTAGTAGAAAATGGTATTTCAGGGCCAACATATGTATCCGCTAGTGAATTGTATTGGTCTCAGTTGTGTGGGTCATTTTTTGTAGGCATTTTTAGTAGGCAGAGTTAGATAGAATATGCATTTGTGGGTGCACACGTGTGTCTGTGTATGTGTGACTCGTGGGTTCATAGGCATATTCCTAATTCAAATACAGCACAATACATTTTTAAATTTAATTCATTTATATGACATATGTATTCCATTTTACTTCACCATAAAGCCTGCTTCTCAAGGATATTAAGTGGTGACAGAATATTCCATATCGGGCGCATGTCAGTAGCATGATGAAGTACTCAGCTCCAAACAAAAGATGCAGACTGGCTGCATGAATATAATACCTGTGTACATGGAGTCTACAAGAGACCCACTTCAGACCTAGGGACACACACACACTGAAAGTGAGGGGATGGGAAAAGATGTTCCATGCAAATGGAAATGGAAAGAAGCTGGAGTGGCAATAACAGTACTCGTGTACTGCCACCACTTAACATGTAACTGAGATTATTTTTAAAAAGTTCTTGATATGCTCTTACCACTGCTGCTGCTTTTATAGTTGTACTATTTGTAAAATTTCAGAGCCTAAAGTCGTTACCAACCATCTTCTCCCTTTAATCTCCATTTTTAATTCCACCTTTAATGCTTACTACTAAACTTGTATCAAAGTTTCTCTGGTTATTGTAATTATCTGAAGATTTTTCTTTATTTTTCTGAAAGGACTCATGGAAATGATATTTTGTCTTCCTGCATGTAATAGCCATTTGTATCTATACTTTATGTTTGAGTGTCAGATTTGCTGGGTAAAAAATATTTGGCTTACATTCCTTTCCTTGAGTATCGTGAGTGTTACTGTTAACAAGTCTGATTTTATTTTATCTGATTTTATTTCTGTTATAGGAACACTATGCATATTGTGTTCTTGCTTGCATAAAATATTCTTTTTTTTAAACAAGGGGCATTTTACAATTTTTCTTCAGGAAAGTCTTAAGATTTTAAGATTTTTTTTCTCTTTTTAAAAAATTTTTTAAATTAAAAATTCTTCCTTTTACTAATATCTTTCACTCCAATTAAAGCATTAACTTTTTTTTACTAATGTATTTTTTTTAATTTAGCCTTCATTTCTGATATTTTTCTTTTATTTCTGATTGTTTCCTGAGTTTTGTCACCTGATTCTTAAGTTTTTCTAATGTGATTCGTGGTGTTCTTTCATATCACTGATCATTTTGTTAATGCCTTTTAGATTGTTTTGAAAGAGTAGAGTGTGGTTTGATCTGTTTTGTGGACATGTCTTTCTAGAATGCTCAAAATGTTTGTAGCAATGTAATTTTGATCTTTTAAAAAAATCTTATAATAATTTTAGATAGAATTTGACCTTTTTTCTTATAATAACTGAGTAGAACTTGACCTTTTTATTTTTATCTTGCTTAATTTTATTAATTTTACTGGATTTTTAGAAGAGGATGTGGTTCAAAATAGATCCTAAAATATGTTTTCTCTCTTGCTATTTCATTTAGTGTTCACAGTGGGACTCATTTACTAAGGTTTCTTGGTTTTGATCTGCTTCCGCACTCCCACATTTTACTTGAAATTTCTATCTTCTGCTATATTGTCTGAATCTTGCTCAATTTTGATTCTGCTTTCAGGAGTATCTTCTCAGAGTAGGTATCAGTTCACAGGGATTAGTCTGCTTTGCCTTCTTCATACCTTAATGAAAGTGTTAGTTGCTCAGAGAGTCAGTCAGTCAGTTCAGTTGCTCAGTTGTGTCTGATTCTTTGTGACACCATGGACTGCAGCACACCAGGCCTCCCTGTCCATCACCAATACCCAGAGATTACTCAAATTCATGTCCATCGAGTCAGTGATGCCATCCAACCATCTCATTCTTGGTCATCCCCCTCTCCTCCCACCTTCAATCTTTCCCAGGATCGGGGTCTTTTTTAATGAGTCAGCTCTTCATATCAGGTGGCCACATTGAAGTTTCAGCTTCAACATCAGTCCTTCCAATGAATATTCAGGACTGATTTCCTTTAGGATGGACTGGATGGATCTCCTTGCCATCCAAGGGACTCTCAAGAGTCTTCTCCAGCACCACAGTTCAAATGGATCAATTCTTTGGTGCTCAGCTTTCTTTATAGTCCAACTCTCACATCCATACATGACTACTGGAAAAACCATGGCTTTGACTAGATGGACCTTTGTTGGCAAAGTAAGTCTCTGCTTTTCAATATGCTGTCTAGGTTGGTCATAACTTTTCTTCCACGGAGTAAGCATCTTTTAGTTTCATGGCTGCAGTCACTATCTGCAGTGATTTTGGAGCCCCTCAAAGTAAAGTCTGTCACTGTTTCCATTGTTTCCCCATCTATTTCCCATGAAGTGATGGGACCAGATGCCATGATCTTAGTTTTCTAAATGTTGAGCTGTAACACAGCTTTTTCACTCTCTTCTTTCACTTTCATCAAGACGCTCTTTAGTTCTTCACTTTCTGCCAAAAGGGTGGTGTCATCTGCATATCTGAGGTTATTGATATTTCTCCTGGCAATCTTGATTCCAGATTGTGCTTCCTCTAGCCCAACATTTCTCATGATGTAGTCTGCATATAAGTTAAATAATCAGGGTGACAATATACAGCCCTGATGTACTCCTTTTCCTATTTGGAATCAGTCTGTTGTTCCATGTCCAGTTCTAACTGTTGGCTTCCTGACCTGCATACAGATTTCTCAAGAGACAGGGCAGGTGTTCTGTTATTCCCATCTCTTTAGTGATTTTCCACAGCTACTGGTGATCCACATAGTCAAAGGTTTTGGCATAGGTAATAAAGCAGATATTTTTCTGGAACTCTCCTGCTTTTTTGATAATCCAATGATTATTGGCAATTTGATCTCTGGTTCCTCTGCCTTTTCTAAATCCAGCTTGAACATCTGGAAGTTCACAGTTCATGTACTGTTGAAGCCTGGCTTGGAGAGTTTTGAGCTTTACTCTGCTAGCATGTGCTGCTGCTGCTGCTGCTAAGTCATTTCAGTCGTGTCCGACTCTATGCGACCCTCTAGACGGCAGCCCACCAGGCTCCCCTTCCCTAGGATTCTCCAGGCAAGAACACTGGAGTGGGTTGCCATTTCCTTCTCCAATGCTAGCCTGTGAGATGAGTGCAATTGTGCAGTAGTTTGATCATTCTTTGGCATTGCCTTTCTTTGGGATTGGAATGAAAACTGACCTTTTAAAGTCCTGTGGCCACGATGAGTTTTCCAAATTTGCTGGCATATTGAATGAAGCACTTTCATAGCATCATCTTTTAGGATTTGAAATAGCCCAACTGGAATTCCGTCAGCTCCATTATCTTTGTTCATAGTGATGCTTCCTAAGGCCCATAGGAAGCCCATTGACTTTGCCTTCCAGAATGTCTGGCTCTAGGTGAGTATCATACCATTGTGGTGATCTGGGTCATGAAGATCTTTTTTGTATAATTCTTCTGTCTCAGTTGTGTCTAACTCTTTGCAACCCCGTGGACTGTAGCCCACCAGGATCCTCTGTCCATGAAATTCTCCAGGCAAGAATACTGGAGTGGGTAGCCATTCCCTTATCCAGGGGATCTACAGATCCAGGGATAAAACCCATGTCTCCTGCATTTCAGGCAGATCCTTTACAGTCTGAGGCACCAGGAAAACTCCTAAGTACTAATATGAGTACCTTAAATTTGCCTGCTTTTGGATTGAGTAAATACCTTCAAGTTCAGCTACTGTTCTCAAGTTGATCCATCAAACATCCAGTGACTACCTGTCAGATATTATGGGTTTCTGTTATTTTCTGGTTGACAAAATATCTTTGCTTCTGGCTGCTTTTTTCCTTCACTGGCAATGGTGGCTGGTGGTTTGTCTCCATCTGCTTGTTTTGAGGGATGGTAGGGCAAGTTCTTACCTAGTTTGTTATGAATGTCATCCCCAGGTTTTTGGTTTTACTTCTAGTTCCTCTGCTCACTTTGATAATGAGTATTTGAAGAAATTCAAAAGCTTTGGCACCACTGCCACCTTCATGATTTTCTTTTGAAACATAAGATTTACTAGAAGTTTTTCTAATACATAGATACAAAACACATATAAACACACACAATGGTGTACCTTCATCTGTACATTTCAGTTGTTATTTTTAAAATAACATAAATGTAATAAAAATATAGAGTAAAAAATGTATTTTTAGTTTTAATCTCAATAAAATTTCAAAATTGGGCCAAGTACCATTCTTCTCCGAAAGCTCTCACAGGAGAATTCACACCTGGGGATATGTTTTTATTCAAGTTGAAAAATCTGAATAGAAAGTCACTTTTGTTGTTGTTTAGTCGCTCAGTCATGTCCGACTCTTTGCCGCCCCATGGACTGAAGGCTCCTCTGTTCATGGGACTCTCCAGGCAAGAACACTGGAGTGGGCTGCCATTTCCTCCTCCAGGAAGGTACCATAGAAGCCTTTAATTGAATTTTCCTTTACTATTTTTGTTTTTGCATTAGATATATATGGATAGTATATCTTTGGTGTCACTTTTTGAATAACACCATATATTTATAAAAATAGATAAACAGTGAGTTGCATGAGTACCCATTGATAGTTGAGAGGATAGATAATAAACATTGCCTTATACACCTTTTGCCTTTGAATTTTGAGACTAGTATATTCATAAAGCAGAAGCAGCTCCCATTTGACATTCTGTAGTTTTTCAGAAAAGCCATCATCAGCTCCTGTTGGTTACAGTAGGCCTGTAATGAATGCATGTCTGATACAATTGCTGTATTTTCAAAAAGTATAGCAGTTGTAAATGGGTTCTGATGATCCCATCTAGTGAATATTGTTTCATAGTTGTACCTGTAATAAAGAAAAAGGAATTATAGTTTGATACCCCTTTTATCCTAAAGTATCCCCAAGTGTGTAACATAATATCATAAATCAAAAAGTTTCTTTTGCAATGCTCACATAATATTACCAAGTTTTATGTGATTTTTTTCCCCTCAGTCTGAGACTTTTTTAAAGACATGTTCCACTTACTACTGTATTACCTATGTGTTGTCACATTGTTACAAATTAAGCCAACATAAACATATGCTAACATACTTACTGAATTGTTTATCTTAGATAACAACAGTTGATAATCAGAATAGCCCCTGCCACATGCAAAAAAAAAAAAGTGAAATCTCTACTTGAATAAGTTAGAGACATCAATAACATAAGAATAACCAAGTTTCCCTAAATATTTTATTTACGTTGATATGGGCAAAAGTGAGGAACCAAAACATAAAATTACCTATCGACACTGCCTGAAGGGTCCCATAGTCCCATCAAGGAAATTATAGTCTGTTCCTACATCGTTTTCCAACAAAGTAATTTTGATACCTGGCCAACTTCAAAGGGCAGTTTGAAAGTTGGTATCTTTCCTTTTTTCAAAGCTTGATTTCTGAGGTCCAAATGTGCCTCAAGCCTTCTTTCATTGTAAGTGTTGGGAGCTGACTATTGAAAGGAAACCCCATTAGCTCTAGAGTCACAAAGTTCTTAGTTCTGTCCTGGCTCAAATATTCCTTATCTGAAATTGAACAAGTTATCTTCCTTCCTGGTGGTAAAGAATCCACCTGCAATGCAGGAGACACAGGAGAGGGGGTTTTATCCTGGGGTCAGGAAAATCCCCTGGAGGAGGAAATGGCAACCCACCCTGATACTCCTGCCAGGAAAATCCCATGGACAGAGGAACCTGGTGGGCTATGGTCTGTGGGGTCCCAAAGAATCAGACACAACTGAAGTGACTGAACATGCATGCAAGAGTATGCACCTTCCTTTCTGGTTCTGCTTCTTTATGTTAAAATAGGTATAACGACTTCTTATTCAGAGTGTATTATTTGGATTTAGAGTTTGGCACATTACATATTGTAAACATTTGAAAATATACCCATTCCCTTGTCATATGCAAGATCATGTATCTTCATGTAGGAAATATATGTGATTTGAAAGCCTCCTTAAATGATTTTTATGCTTCTAGTGCTCCTAAAGAGCATTCATCAGGGAAAGTAAGACTTCTAAGTACTCATGACCAGGCAGCTAAACAAATCCATCTCTTAGATACCAGTTACCAAAAGATAAAATTGAAATTAACTATAATTAATCATTGGCACATTATTTAGTTAAAATTTTATTTACTACTTATAGACATTCCATTTATAAAACATCTGATTATGATTTAAATATCACCCAAAGCCTATAAAAGAAAGCTGCTAGAGTCTTTTTCACAGACTAATATTTAAAACTAAAATACTTAACTTCTTATGTAAGAATGAATTTATTGTTTTCACACGAAGGAAACGCTAGCATTAGCAAATGTAAATTTACAGAAAGTGAGATTTCTAAAAGGGAAGAGTCGCTGGATGGGACAGGCTGCATATTGACATTATGCTAATTAGAGACTTGAATCGCTGACACCTGCCTTGCTTAGTGGGACACAATGCACCATCAAGGTCTCTGTCCTTTTGTTGATTTAAAATGTTATCCTTGAAATATCAATGTTATAAATATTAATAAAATACTAAGAGCTTGGCAAGTGGATTCTAGGAAGACTAATGACTTCCAGTTAAATATCAAGTCATTATTCTAACAGACCTTTTACTAGGCAACAAAGATGGAGCAAAGCTACAAGCCCTTCATAAAGGTCTCAACTTAACAACCATTCTATTGAGACAAAAAGTCCATCAACTAGTTGTTTGACCTAAAGTAAATTGATTGTTTCTGGGTGAATCAATCAGCCTTTGGTTATCATCTCAATACCAAAAAATTGATCTGGCTGATATTTTGACTTCTTAACTGGTTGTCCAGCTGGGACACAGGTACACACATATGTACTTACACAATTATTTGTGTGAGGCAATAACTTAAGTCAGTTCATTCACAGGTAGTCTGATGTATGTCCATATAAAGGCATCTCAAAAACATAGCATTGAACAATGAAAAGTAAGATTCTTAAGGATATACAGGGTAAAATATCATTTTACTGTCCATTTATTGAAACTACCCTATATGTTGTTAAAAGTGAGTGAAAGTGAAAGTCAATCTGTCATGTCCAACTCTTTGTGACCCCATGGACTCTACAGTCCATGGAATTCTCCGGGCCAGAACACTGGAGTGGGTAGCTGTTCGCTTTTCCAGGGCATCTTTGCAACCCAGGGATTGAACCCAGGTCTCCTGCATTGCAGGCAGATTCTTCACCAACTGAGCCATCAGAGAAGCCCCCTATATGTTCTTAATGGGTGCAAATTTATATCAATTAAAATATGGAAGGTGAAGAGAAAGGATATATATAAGTGTACAAGACTTGTGCCTGAGAAATGGTTGGAGAAATGAGATGTCAATAAGAGTGAAAAAAAGGGGCCATGTTGTGATTAATAATGACAGTATGCAGTAAAATATATAGCGTGACTGATCAGAGTTATCCTATATTAGAATTTAAAAGCTAGGATATTTGTAATTTGTCTTCATATTCATAGCTTAGCTGGTAAAGAATCTGCATGCAATGCAGGAGACCTGGGTTCAATTCCTGGGTAAGGAAGATCCCCTGGAGAAGGAAATGGCAACCTACTCCAGTAGTCTTGCATGGGAAATCCTATGGACAGAGAAGCATGGCAGGCTACAGTCCAAGGGGGTCGCAAGAGTCGGACACAACTTAGTGACGAAACCACCACCACCGTCTTTGTATTAGAATATGGACAGTTTTCAAACTGACTTGAACTTATTTAGCCTTTAGAATGACATATAGTGTCATCCTACTTCTTCTATGCCAGGTTGAATGTGAAAATGGTAGGCCTCCTGAAGAAAGCATTGCTCTTCCAGTTTTTCCTCAAAAATCCTTTATATGTGAACTGGCTGCCTGACCAAATTAAACTAAATACTCTGGCTAATCTGAGTGTCTATGCCAGTGAGGAATGTTTTCTTACTTCATTAAATCATGTGGGGTAAATACCTTCTATGACTAATGGGTTTAGGGCAAAATTCCATAGTTAGGACATTATCAATTTAGCTTCATCATTAAAATAATAGATAATGGGACATATTTTACCTGGATAACACAGAACTCAGAGAACATTGTGCCCCTAGTATTTTAAGAATATGTGAGATAAATACATACAGCACTCTTAGTAGGAAAGACTATAAAGAGTTATTGTCAGAACTTGCACGGATGAATGCAGATTCATTTAATATTGATCATATCCTCATTTGTTGCAAAATTAGGATATCTCAACAGTACAGCTTGATTGTCAACCTGACTTTGTCCATACTTATATTCTTAACCATACAGTGTTGGAATGATTAAATTAAACTCTGGGGTAAATGTGTGTGTGTTGTATATTTTACTCTGTAACTGTTTGTATGGAGTAGTAACTTTCAAGGGCCATTTTTCTCCCTTTAAGCCTAATGTTTTGAATACAGTACAAAAATGTAATAAAACTGTAGCCTATTCATGCAGATGCATTATTTCACAGAGGTCTTCCTTTGAGATCAAACCAAGAAAGAGAAAATTCTCTGTAGTCAACAGAATATATAGTGCAGGTCTCTGTTTCTTGTCAAGTACCTCTGATCTGCATCTGTGGATGGCCTAAAACCCCCTTAACAGACTTTAAGAAAAAAAAAAAAGGGAATAAAAATTACAAATAATTGCCCAGTTCTATTAAATTTTAAACTTCTTTCTTGAAATGATGAACCAATTCAAATAACAACATTGGGGAATGTCCTTGTTTAGGGATAATTAATGGCCTTGTGCTTTTCTCACTGTTTATTATGCACAGTCAAATAGGAAAGGAAAATGTTAAAAGCTCAAAGGCTAAAGCTGAAATGTATACAACAGATATATATGTGTTCAGTTTTTGTTTTGAAAAGGAGCTTATTTTAATTTCATGTGTCATTTCTATTATGCAGAACAAAGAAAAATACATTTGTTACTGATGCAGAAGCTGCAAACATTTTTAAGGAAAAGCTTTAAGCTGTGTTAAATCTGTTGAGGTATCTTCTCCTTAATACACTCAAATGACTGAGTTAGTTTTACATTTCAGACTTCAAGGTGGGTAGATAATTAAGGAATGTTTATCACTAATGACCCAATAACAACTCCAAAAACTCAAAATATATAGTTGTGTTTAAGTATTCTAAAATGTTTTAATATAAACAAAATGCTAGAAAATAACATACAGGATAGGAAAAAGATTAACGTTACTGTTTTTTCAGTAGTTGATGATAGCAATTGACTAGTGAAATAGTTTGTACAAAACTGCTTTTCTGAATGCAATTTCAGTAATATGGAACTGTATATTCTGAGAAATATGGGAAAATGTAGGGAATTGTTGCATAAACTCTTTGACTAAAGTAGACATTGTGATGAAGTATAATCTCCTCAAGTAAACAGTTATTATGTTAAGAATGGAGAAGCAATCACACAATTTAAGTATTTTGCCTTGGCAGCTCTACTTTTATTTCCCACCCTGCCTTTCCTTGGGATGATGCATTCCTGCCATTCAGGGCTTACAAAATGGGCAAGGGGCCAAAACGTATAGGAATAAAAATCTGTAAAGAAAATTTTACTCTTTAGAGAGCAGCTGAATACTATGTAGGCCAAATTTCTTTACATTGAACGAAGACTGTTAATGAATACTGCATCCGCATGAGACATCTTAGTTGGTTGAAGATATTTCTGTGACATAAATCATACCAGGTTGAAGTATCAGCCCATGAATCACTTTTTGAAACAAGCAAGGAGAGAAAATTCACTTTTCACACAAATAATACATAAAGAAACAGAAAAAAACCTTTTTAATCTTACAGTACAGCACCTTGAAAAGCATAGTAGTAAAGTACATCAACTGGCACACTGATATCTAGTGTATAGGCAAGAAATAAAATAAAATACTGTATTACTGTACTCTATACAGTATTATACCATAAAGTACATGAAAGCACAACCACTTGTAGAAATGCGCACATGTGACAATATATGCCAGACTCATGAACTAATACATGAATGGACATGGGAACGCACATTTGCATCTTTGAAAGCGCTCAACTTGAAAGTTCATATGTAGGGGACTTACTGTATTCTTCTGGTTTAAGAGGAAAAGAAGAATAGTGATGAGTTTATCTTGCAACTTAGAAACTAGTCTGAAAGGCAGTTCCCAAAGAGGTTTTACAAAACATTTTGAGTAATAGAAATATTTTGGAATGAATCTGTAGCCTTAAAATGTGTCTACTTGGAAAACCAAGATGATTTGCTTGTCTTTAGAACCTCGTGCCTGGTGTTCAAGTCTCCCTATTATAAAATGTCCTTTACCTAGCTGTATTGTTTATTGCCTGAATGGTATGTGGATTCTCTACCTATTAAAGGAAAAGAAGAATAGTGATGAGTTTATCTTGCAACTTAGAAACTAGTCTGAAAGGCAGTTCCCAAAGAGGTTTTACAAAACATTTTGAGTAATAGAAATATTTTGGAATGAATCTGTAGCCTTAAAATGTGTCTACTTGGAAAACCAAGATGATTTGCTTGTCTTTAGAACCTCGTGCCTGGTGTTCAAGTCTCCCTATTATAAAATGTCCTTTACCTAGCTGTATTGTTTATTGCCTGAATGGTATGTGGATTCTCTACCTATTAAACTGTCATTCAAATACTCCAGATGATGTCCCTGGCTTTTGAGAAACAGCTGAAGCCTGGCACATCGACTGCTACTGGAAAGAAATGAGTATACTCAGCAATTCAGTGTTTTCATAATGTTACTAGTTTTTAGCATAAAGTCTGACATCTTGAGTTCAAATTTCAATTCCATTATTTCTTAATTATGTGACTTTGGGGCAATTTACTTAAATATTCTTGACCTTATTTTCTTCATGTGTAGAGTGGGAATAATAACTATTCCTGCTTTGTTGGGCTGTGAGAAATGAATAAATACATATAAAGTATTCAGTCTTGGTACATAAAATTCATTTAATAAATATCAAATAGTCTTGTTGATTTTCTGGTGGTATTTTATAAATTTATGATTTAAAGCATTATTCTTCCTGCTTAATAAGATAACATTTTTAACTAAAAGTAAAAATTTATACAGGTGAAATTCAGACTCAATAAATGTTCGAGATGTATTTAGAGGCAGAATACCCATTTCTACCAACATTTTATATTTTATATCTCTAAGCAGGAGAGTTCCAGAAAAACATCTATTTCTGCTTTATTGACTATGCCAAAGCCTTTGTGTGGATCACAATAAACTGTGGAAAATTCTGAAAGAGATGGGAATACCAGACCACCTGACCTGCCTCTTGAGAAATCTGTATGCAGGTCAGGAAGCAACAGTTAGACCTGGACATGGAACAACAGATGGATTCCAAATAGGAAAAGGAGTACATCAAGGCTGTATATTGTCACCCTGCTTATTTAACTTCTATGCAGAGTACATCATGAGAAACGCTGGACTGGAAGAAACACAAGCTGGAATCAAGATTGCTGGGAGAAATATCAATAACCTCAGATACGCAGATGACACCACCCTTATGGCAGAAAGTGAAGAGGAACTAAAAAGCTTCTTGATGAAAGTGAAAGAGGAGAGTGAAAAAGTTGGCTTAAAGCTCAACATTCAGAAAACGAAGATCATGGCATCTGGCCCCATCACTTCATGGGAAATAGATGAGGAAACAGTAGAAACAGTGTCAGATTTTATTTTTGGGGGCTCCAAAACCACTGCAGATGGTGACTGTGGCCATGAAATTAAAAGACACTTACTCCTTGGAAGAAAAGTTATGACCAACCTAGATAGTATATTCAAAAGCAGAGACGTTACTTTGCCGACTAAGGTCCGTCTAGTCAAGGCTATGGTTTTTCCTGTGGTCATGTATGGATGTGAGAATTGGACTGTGAAGAAGGCTGAGTGCCGAAGAATTGATGCTTTTGAACTGTGGTGTTGGAGAAGACTCTTGAGAGTCCCTTGGACTGCAAGGAGATCCAGCCAATCCATCCTGAAGGAGATCAGCCCTGGGATTTCTTTGGAAGGAATGATGCTAAAACTGAAGCTCCAGTACTTTGGCCACCTCATGCGAAGAGTTGACTCATTGGAAAAGACCCTGATGCTGGGAGGGATTGGGGGCAGGAGGAGAAGGGGATGACTGAGGATGAGATGGCTGGAGGACATCACGGACTCAATGGACGTAAGTCTGAGTGAACTCCGGGAGTTGGTGATGGACAGGGAGGCCCGGCGTGCTGCGATTCATGGGGTCACAAAGAGTCGGACATGACTGAGCAACTGAACTGAACTGAAGGCTCACTTTTAGTGAAATTATTTGCTATCATCTACTGCTTTGGTTACTGCTCATCAGAAAACCTCTCACATTACTGAGGGTTACTCTTCCAATTCAATAGGAAGGACTGCAATTTTTAAAATATATTTTTAAACCTATTTTTTCAGGTTTACAAATAAAACCTACCATATATGCATCTAAAAATGATTTTTCAAATATATTACCCTAATGCAAATATTTTTATTATGTATATTTTGATTTCAATTAGAGGAATTCAAAGGTACATCTAAATATTTTATTTGAAAGACAAATTATATCTTCATTGGATGTGATGAGTATTAAACATTTGTAGATTGTCACATAGATTTCATAATGCAATTGATAAATGTTGTTCAGTCACTCATTTGAGTTCATCTTCTTGGAACCCCATGGACTGAGGCACACCAGGCTTCCCTGTCTTTTGGAGGCTTCACTGTCTCTCAGAGGCTGTTGAAACTCATGTCCATTGAGTCAGTGATACCATCCAACAATCACATCCTCTGTTGCTCCTTTCTCCTCCTGCCTTCAATCTTTACCAGCTTCAAGGTTGTTTCCAATGAGTTGGCTCGGCTCTTTCAATCAGGTGGTCAAAGTATTGGAGCTTCATATTCAGCTTCAGTCCTTCCAGTGAATATTCAAGGTTGATTTCCTTTAGAGTTGACTGGTTTGATCTCTTTGCAGTCCAAGGGACTCTCAAGAGTCTTCTCTAGCACCACGGTTCAAAAGCATCAGTTCTTCAGCACTCAACCTTCTTTATGGTCCAACTCTCATATCCATACCTGAATACTAGAAAAACCATAGCTTCAACTGTAAGGACCTTTGTTGCCAAAGTGATGTCTCTGCTTTCTAACATGCTATTTGGCATATTAATTAATAAATGAAAAGATGGCAAACGAAATCTAATCTTGTAGGCATGATATTATCTCAGCTTTTTGGTGTATCTTGACTTTTCAAATGAAAATATGACCAAAATACTTCCTAAAGAAATCTTCAGGGATTGCATACTTTAAAAGGTATATTCTTTGAATTAGAAATTGTTGTGATTTTATTTTTTTGGATCATCATGACTAATTTAAAGCATGGGAAGAGAGGTTTAAAATTTAAAATAATATAAAGATTGTGTGGGGAAATTTTTGAAAAGAGCAAAAAATAGATTTTCTAGATAATCACTTGACTTGGTATTATCTGTGAATGATTACAAACACAGAATACAGAAATGTATTATTTTAGCTTGGGTTTCCCAGAAAGGAGGGACTGAAAACAGACAGCTTGTATATTTAATCCTAGGGAACAGGATGAGGGGCAAGGCAATGAAACAAGGAGAAGGAAAGACAAGGTGATGATGCCTTATCAGTTGGCCACTCCCAAGCACCATGGCTTGCTTAATCCAGGAGCAAAGTCTTAGCAGAAGCCATGCATACTGTGTCTCAAGACAATTCATTAGGGGAGAAAAGGGAGAATTGTCAATTGGCTTCCTTCCCTTACTGATGAAAGGTTCACCCCACAAGTAACATACTTTGACCGTCCAGTTCCCAGGACAGAGAATGGAGGGTTTATGGATATGGTCCTATGATATGGGCTAACGCACTGTCAGAATGTGCATGTGTGAAGTGGCTGGGCCAAGAGATCGGTGAAGCCTTTTATTTCTGAACAATCTTGAATTCAAAGGAAAAAGCATCAACTGTATTTTTGCAAGCCAAGGATAGCGACTTGATAACTTTTTAATGTATTTTCTCTGCATCACTTTTTCTGTGCCCAGTTTGAATTAATTTTATGGGAATATATTCTCTTCTAGACATTATTCTGTTTGACTTTAAGTAATAGAAGCTCAGTGGAGAAGTAGACTTACCACACATACCACGAAATTTGAGGACAGGCATATGAGGACTAGAGAGGCAACTCACCTGTACAGTAAAGAACAGGCTCCTTCTGCCACTGCTCAAAATTTCTCACTGATGGCTGTTCCAGGCTGTTTCTCTTGTCCATATTTTCATTGAAACAGATAGAGTATTCTCTTTTAGACAAATTAGTTACATGAGATAAAGCATATAAAACATGAATATATTTTACATATATTTAAAAATTAGCATTATTTTTTAAAACCTTATTTTCAATGATATTCCAAAGTTAATCTACCTCAAAAATTGTCCTATAATTTGAATTACTCTCAAATCAATTTAACATTCTAAAATGAATCAATATAATTCACCACATTAACAGAATCAATTAGTATGATT
>SJXQ01000583.1:188545-595366 GCA_006408695.1 Aepyceros melampus | reverse complement strand
TGAGGGAGAGGGAGAGGGTGGGATGATTTGGGAGAATGGCACTGAAACATGTATACTATCATGTAAGAAACGAATCGCCAGTCTACGTTCAATACAGGATACAGGATGCTTGGGGCTGGTGCATGGGGATGATCCAGAGAGTTGATATGGGGTGGGAGGTGGGGGGTGGGGGTTCAGGATTGGGAACTCATGTTCACCCGAGATGGATTCATGTCAATGTATGGCAAAACCAATACAGTAATGTAAAGTAAAAGAAAGTAAAAATAAATAAATAAATAAAACTGAAAAAAAAATTCATTATTTTAAAAATATTCTCTTTCATTGTGGTTTATCACAGAATATTGAACATAATTCCCTATGCTATACAATAGGACCTTGTCATCTATCCATTCTGTATATAATAGTTTGTATCTGCTAATCCAAAACTCCCAACCCTTTCTTCCCCCACCCACCCCACTGTTGGTAATCACAAGTCTGTTCTCTACTTCCGTGAGTCTATTTCTGTTTTGTAGACAGGCTCATCTGTATCATATTTTAGATTCCAATGTGAGTGACATCATATGGCATTTGTCTTTCTGACTTACTTCACTTGGTATGAAATCTCTAGTTGCATTCATATTTCTGCAAGTGGCATTATTCCATCCTTTATCATGGCTGAGTAATATTCCATTATCTATCTATCTGTATATCACATCTCCTTTATTCATTCATATGTTGATAAACATTTAAGTTGTTTCCATATCTTGGTTATTATAAACAGTGTTACTTTTACACATACATTTTGATCACATTGTTGGTGATTTCTTCAGGATAGATTGCCAGAAGTGGAATTACTGCCCATGGACAAAGATGTAAGAATGCTTTACAGAAATCTCTTGCAGATATTTTTACATAGTAGACACAGCTAATACACAGGGCATGTCATGCTGTATCTTGATTTTGACTTATCCTGTTAGCATAAGAGTTTCTCTCAACGTTGATTTCCTTGAAGGAAGGGATAAGTTCATACATTTTATATCCCCAAGCCAGTGATTGCACAAAAAAGAGGCGTACCTCTAACTTTAGAGGTGGTGAGACTGTTGATTGTCAATCCGGCAGCCAGGGTTTGCATCTGGGATGCGACTTATTGGCAAGTTGACTAGCCTCTCTACCCTTTAGTTTCTTCATTTGTTAAAGGGGAAGGGTTTCCCTGGTGACTCAGTGACAAAGAATCTGCTTGTAATGAAGGAGATGTGGGTTCGATCCCTGGGTCAGGAAGATCCCCTGGAGAAGGAAATGGCAACCCACTCCAGTTTTCTTGCCTGGGAAATCCCATGGACAGAGGAACCTGGAGGGCTACAATACATGGGGTTGCAGAGAGTTGGACACGACTTAGTGACTAAACAAGTTAGTACCAATCTCATAGGATTGTTGGAAGGATTCAATACACCCCTCCTATCATGTGATAGGCACCCTGTGAGTTTCATTCACTCTTGAAATTAGAAGGTGTTGTGTGTTGATTATGAACACAAACCTTCAGAATCATGCCTCCCTAAGGTTTGAGCTGCTTTCTGCCAAGAGATGATCAGAAGTCATTTTACCTCTTAGCCTTATTCTCTTCATTGGTAAAATATCTACCTTATGATGTGATTGGTATGTGAAGTTGAACTAAGGTGATATGAGTTAAGCATTCAGCACTCTGTCTGGCAGCTAGGAAAGTGTTAATAATTGGGAGCTACAATACGCTGTCTCTTGTACAATGTCACAAACCTCAGTCCATAGTTCATCAGGCACTCTATCTATCAGATCTAGTCCCTTAAATCTATTTCTCACTTCCACTGTATAATCATAAGGGATTTGATTTAGGTCATACCTGAATGGTCGAGTGGTTTTCCCTACTTTCTTCAATTTAAGTCTGAATTTGGCAATAAGGAGCTCATGATCTGAGCCACAGGCAGCTCCTGGTCTTGTTTTTGCTGAATGTATAGAGCTTCTCCATCTTTGGCTGCAAAGAATATAATCAATCTGATTTCGGTGTACAGACTGGTTCCAAATAGGAAAAGGAGTACGTCAAGGCTGTATATTGTCACCCTGCTTATTTAATTTCTATGCAGAGTACATAATGAGAAACCCTGGCTGGAGGAAGCACAAGCTGGAATCAAGATTGCTGGGAGAAATATCAATAACCTCAGATATGCAGATGACACCACCCTTATGGCAGAAAGTGAAGAGGAACTAAAGAGCCTCTTGATGAAAGTGAAAAAGGAGAATGAAATAGATGGCTTAAAGCTCAACATTGAGAAAACGAAGATCATGGCCTCTGGTCCCACCACTTCATGGGAAATAGATGAGGAAACAGTGGCAACAGTGGCTGACTTTTTTTGGGGTGGGGGCCTCCAAAATCACTGCAGATGGTGACTGCAGCCATGAAATTAAAAGATGCTTACTCTTTGGAAGAAAAGTTATGACCAACCTAGATAGTATATTGAAAAGCAGAGACATTACTTTGCCAACAAAGGTCCGTCTAGTGAAGGCTATGGTTTTTTCAGTGGTCATGTATAGACGTGAGAGTTGGACTGTGAAGAAAGCTGAGTGCCAAAGAATTGATGCTTTTGAACTGTGGTGTTGGAGAAGACCAGAGAAGGCAATGGCACCCCACTCCAGTACTCTTGCCTGGAAAATCCCATGGATGGAGGAGCCTGGTAGGCTGCAGTCCATGGGGTCGCTAAGAGTCAGACACAATTGAGCAACTTCACTTTCACTTTCCACTTTCATGCATTGGAGAAGGCAATGGCAACCCACTCCAGTGTTCTTGCTTGGAGAATCCCAGGGATGGGAGAGCCTGGTGGGCTGCCATCTATGGGGTCGCACATAGTCAGACATGACAGAAGCGACTTAGCAGCAGCAGTTGGAGAAGACTCTTGAGAGTTCCTTGGACTGCAAGGAGATCCAACCAGTCCATTCTAAAGGAAATCAGCCCTGGGTATTCTTTGGAAGGAATGATGCCAAAGCTGAAACGCCAGTACTTTGGCCACCTCATGCGGAGAGTTGACCCATTTGAAAAGACTCTGATGCTGGGATGGACTGGGGGCAGGAGGAGAGGGGATGACAGAGGATGAGATGGCTGGATGGCATCACCGACTCAATGGACATGAGTTGAGTGAACTCCGGGAGATGGTGATGGACAAGGAGACCTGGCGTGCTGCGATTCATGGGGTTGCAAAGGGTCGGACAAAACTGATAGAATGAACTGAACTCAGATAAGACAAGGGAGGAATCATGAGATTACTGAGCCCCTGGAGGGGGCCTGGCCAACCAAGCCCCAGGCTTAACCACATTCCAAGTTTCACACAACAAAATAACGTTAACAGGAAACCAGAGCTGCAATCTGGTTACAGGTTGATGGTGATATCAGTTTGCAACCCTCCTGGGATTTTAAATGGAACCCGAGTTGCAATCTTTGAAGTCTCACCCACGGAGCAGACATGCTGCCTAGTACCCATTCCCAGTTGGGACTCCAGATGTGCTGTGACACAGAACTTACCAGCACTGTTTAAGTTTGGATGTTGGTCAAAACCCAATTTGGTGATGTATTTTCTGCTCTATTTTTCTTTTCTTTTAATGTTGGTATACTGAAGGTATGCTAGATAATTCTCCAATAAATATTTGTATTATTTATTTGTATATAACAAGTGGCTTATTTTGTTAACAAATCTTTTGTACCTGAGATGAAAGTGAAAACTTTCAGCAAAACAGTGACTCAGTGGTAAAGAATCTTCCTGCCAATTCAGGAGACTCAAGTTTGATCCCTGGGTCTGGAAGATCCCTCAGAGAAGGCAATGGCAACCCCCTCCAGTATTCTCACCTGGGAAATCCCATGAACAGAGGAGCCTGGCGGGCTACAGTCCATGGGGTTGCAAAGAGTCAGACACCACGGAGCGACTAAACAACAACAAATACTATGAAATGACTTCATTTTTCGCCAGTGATTTCTTTTGTGCTAATATCTACTTTGTCTGATGTTGATATAACCTTTAATATAGCTCTAACTTTCTTTGCTGTAATATCCTGGTATATCTTTTTTTCAATCATTTTCTTTAAACCTATTTTTGTCTTTAATTTGAAGTGCTTTTTATTTATTTATTTTTGGTAATCAGAATATAATTGGATCTTGCTTTTTTAAAATTCAATGTATCAATTACAAATGGACACTTATCAAGAGCGTTACCAATGACTGAACAACAATAGCTCTTGACCTTCAACAACCCCTGAGTTAGTTCAGGGTGGAGTGAGGCACTCTGTGCTCCAGGGAATCTGCTGGGACAGCTCTTTAGATCAGTTCAGTTCAGTCGCTCAGTCGTGTCCGACTCTTTGCAACTCCATGGACTTCAGCATGCCAGGCTTCCCTGTCCATCACCAACTCCCAGAGCTTGCTCAAACTCATGTCCATCCTTAGAAGCTCTTTAATAGTTGGAGGTTTCTTAGGAACAGATTTCATGATCTCAATCCTTGCATCTCCTCATATCTAGAGAAGCACTAAATCCTTTCATGGTGACATCAGATCCCCATGAATAACAAAACACCTTTTGTAAAATGAGTGCTTCATGGCATTGAACTCCCCCTTCACCTAAATCTTATATATTGACCTTCTCCCCACTGCTGCTTTGGAGCAGTCTCTCAGAGCTCTCTGAGATGCTGCCTCCTGGGCTGCAGTCCTCATTTTGCCCAAAATAAAACTTAACTCACAACCTTCAAGTTGTACATCTGCTTTAGTTGGCAAATGTGATAATCTCTGCCTTTTAATTGACGATGTTTAGCCTAAGTTTAATGTGACTTTGGATACAATTAAGTTTACTTCATTTTGTTACTGTTTCCTATTTGTTATATCTGTTCTTTAGTCTCCTTTTCTCTTTTTCTTACTTCTTTTAGATAATTTAATTTTATGATTTAATTTTATCTCCCTTGTTGACTGATTTGCTTGACTGTTTTGTTAATTTAGTTGACTGTTACAGGGGTTATCGCTTGCTCAGTCGTGTCTAATTGCTTGCGAGTCCATGGACTGTAGCCTGTTCTGTCCATGGGATTCTCCAGGCAAGAACACTGAAGTGGGTAGCCTTTCCCTTCTGCAGGGGATCTTCCTGACCAGGGGACAGATCCTGGGTCTCCTGAATTGTAGGCTGATTCTTTACCTTCTAAGCCACCGGGAAATCCAATTATATCAAGGTAGTGAATAAAAATCTGTGATATTTTTTATTAATACCTTGATTATATTCAGAGGATTGAATGTTACTTCATAACTGTACTATGATTATATTAAAATATTTCTAGAACAAAGAAAAAATTTATGAAAAAACTTTTTCCTCATTCTGTTCTTTCTGGTAATCTTTGATAGGATGCCAAACATTGTTGGCTGTTGGATATCTTTGTAGCTCTACAAATATTCTTGCACTTTTATCTGCAATGTACTTGTTGTTGGAAACAATTAGATTCTTTTGGGTCTTTCTTAAAGAGTTGTTAGGTGAGACCAGAGGAGTGCTTAGTTCTATGGCTAATTGGTGGCTCAGATGGTTAAGAATCTGTCTGCAATGCAGGAGACCCAGGTTTGATCCTTGGAAGATCCCTTGGAGAAGGGAATAGCTACCCAATCCAGAATTCTTGCCTGGAGAATCCCATGGACAGAGGAGCCTGGCAGACTACAGTCCATGGGGTCACAAAGATTCGGGCATGACTGAGTGACTAACTATACAACACAATTGTTCCCCACCCCTGGGGCAAGATCCTTCTGAGCAGTCTGAATTATGAGGCTTTCAGTCTGGTTTGTAGGAACAGGTGTTATTCCCAGCCCTTGTGAACACTTGCTGCTGTTCCTTTTAACTCATCAAATGGTTCTTTCTTTGTCCTTGTGAGTTTCCTCATACATACGTACCGTCAGCACCCTGCTGAATGCTCTAGGAAGACCTTTTGCAGATCTTCAGAATTCTGTCTCTGTGCAGACTGCTACTCTTCCAAACTCTGTCCTGCAAGTCCTAGCTGCTTTGGTCTCTGTGGAATTAGCTCAACTCAGGAAGTCTGCTGGGTTCCTCCTGGATTCTGTTTTCCTGTGTTGTGCGGCCTGGAGCATCCCTTAAGCAGTATTCTTGGGAAGTCCTATGGCTCAACTCATTTGTCTCATCTTTCAGGGATCGTCATCCTTCGTAGCATGATGTCCTAACAATTGTTGTGTATTATTGCTGTCATTGTGTTGCTTTTTGGGTGAGAATGTACATCAGGTCTCTTTTACTTCATCTTGTCTGCAAGCAGATGTCCTCTACAGGCTAAATAATTTCCCAAGGCCACACAATCAATTTGTTTTATAGCTTGGGATCACAGCTCTATATACTATGTCATATTTAAGTCCTCATTCCCCTGTTTTTGAAGATTCCTTCCAGTGAGAGTTCTCCACGGTTTTTAGTTTTTAGTTCATATTTTAAGAGAATATAACCTATTTTTCCTACAAGAATTTTATTTTGAGATGAAGATATATTCCATTCTGTTTTGGGTTTTTGTTCTTTGCTTTATAGTGGGTCCTTGTTGGTTGGTTATCCATTCAAAATATAGCAGTGTATACATGTCCATCCCAAACTCCCTACCCATCTCCCCCAACCATGAATTTGTTCTCTTAGTTTGGGAGTCTGTTTCTGTTTTTAAAGTAACTTCATTTGTACCATTTATGCAATAATGCAAATTGCAAGGACTCAGTAAGATATCAAGATATCAAGGTGATAATTTTATGAGTCTCAGGCATTGGAGAGGTCTCTAAAACACTTTAGAAAATATGCTGAATTCTTAGCAGCCATATCATGTTCCATGTTGCATTGTTCTTTTCATAATTGCATTTAAAAATATATACATGATGAATAAACACTCCATCTCCTACTTTCAGTTATATTTACTGTACAGCATTTCCCAAGGGAGCTATGAAAAACACATACTTATTAGTTCCAAGTATTTTCACAAAATAAAATTGATATCTCTTTTGCCTGAGATTTTTTTTTTTTTAACTTAGGGATGAGAGTCCTTCCAACAGCATAACAGAGGCAATAAAAGAGTTTGCTGAACAATCTTAGAGTGATAAAAATTTTCCTCTTTTAATTAATTTTCTTCTTAAACAGACTGACTTTGCTGAGCTTGAATTTAAATTTTTAAACATTTTCTGCTGAAGGGTTAATTGCCCACTTTCAAAGGCATCACCTTGGGATATTTCTGGGGAAAATTTATAGCTTTAATGATTACTTAAATTGTTCTTTTCTTAATAAGAGGCTTAGACTGCTAACTTGTAAAGTGATCCTCATCTCTTGCAGTGGTTCTCAACTCTGTTTCCACATCAGATTCACCTGGGAGCATTTAAAAGCTGTCAGTGCAAAGAGCCCCCACTCAGACCAATTAAATCAGTATCTCTGGGCATGGAGCCTGGGCATCTGTATATTTTAAAACTCCCCTGGTGGTTTTAGTTTGCAGCCAGCACTGAAAACCACTGAAAGAGTAAAAAAGCCCTCATTTTAGAGATGAGAAAATGGAAGCTTAGAAGGGCTAGCTGGTTGTCTAATGTTATACTGAGGAATTACACACTCAGTGCCCTGCATGAAAGTCACTGGAATAGTGCTTCAAAGACACTTTCTTCAGTCCTTACAATGACCTAACGATTTTTTTATCCCATTTTATTTTATTTTAAAATTTATTTTTAATTGGAGGATAATTGCTTTAAAATATTGTGTTGATTTCTGCTGTACAATGATATAAATCACCTATTTTTGCTGTTGTTTATTCACTTAAGTCATGTCAGTATGCATATACATCCTCTGTTTGAGCCTCCCTCCTGTCCTGCATCCCAGCCCTCTAGGTCATCACAGAGACCAAGGTGAGCTCCCTGTGCTATGTAGCTGCTTCCTGCTAGCTATCTATTTTACCAGTGATGATGTATGGATGTCAATGCTACGTCTCAATTTGTCCCACCCCCTTCTTCCCCCACTGTGTCTATAAGTTTGTTCTCTACATTTCCATTCCTGCCCAGCAAAAATGTTCATTCTTACCATTTTCTAGATTCCATATAAATATGTGTTAATATATGGTATTTGTTTTTCTCTTTCTGACTTACTTCACTCTCTGTAACAGGCTCTAGGTTCATCCACCTCACTATGATGGACTCAATTGTATTCCTTTTTATGCATGAGTAATATTCCATTGTGTATATGTACCATAACTTCTTTATCCATTCATCTATTGATGAATTCTAGGTTGCTTCCATGTCCTACCTATTGTAATCAGTGCTGCTATGAACTTGGTTTACTCCATTTTATAGTCAAGAGAACTGAGGTTCACAAATGCTGAGTAATTTATCCAAGGCCATGTTGTTAGAAACTTGGACATATATCCTTCCTGATCCTCAACATAATGCTTTTCTCATTAAACCTCTCTGAGTATGTTGCTGGAATTTCTTTGTAACCTTGTTCATAGAAAGACATCTTTGGATTTCCTGCACTGGGTTCAATTAGTGACACACCAGTGGGTGGAGCTCTCATGGGGCCTATTTATATCAGTTGACATGTTTATTAAATAAATAAACAAGTAAATATATGTGCTGGTTATGCTCATCAGATATGTTTATTTTATTTATTTATTTTTCAAAAGAGCCTCAGAAACATATTTATTCAGGTATTACAAATAATGTAATTTTAATTAAACAAGAATTTTTAATTTTTAATTAAGATTTTAAATAAACAAGAATGTAGATCCAATGGCCTTAAGCAAAAAAAAAAAAAAAAAAAAGTATGTTGACTTATGTCATTTTTAAGTCTAAGTATCCTGAATCTAGGTGCTCAGATCCTATAGTAAACAGTCTTATTTGTTCCTATTTCTTTTTTGGCTTTCTTGCCTTGTAGCTATGAGCTCAGGACTGATATTCATAGGCTCTGATTAGCTTGGTTGGAGTCATGTGTCTGCTTTTGAACCAATCATTGTGGGGAAGGGAATGCTGTCATCTCCTTGGCTGAGTTTGGATCACCTGACTGTGCTGGAGCCAGAGAGATGGTGATGTTAGGATCTCTGAACCCTGTGAACTCAAGAAGAGAAGAGGAAGGTCATTTCCAAGAAGGTAAAGGTTTGGATGCTGTCAACAAATAGATTCCAGACAGGCCAAACAATAATGCCCATGAGATTGGACTCGGAGGGGTCTAATTAAGCTCTGGAAACTCGCTTGAGGGGATGGGATGTCAGAGCAGAGCCGTCATTAGTAAGCTCTCATCCTCTCCCAATTACATGTCCAACCAAGGCCTTGGAAATCCACTTCCCCTCTCTTCTGTGCCAAGACAGAGCTAAGGAGCCACAGGAAGACCATTTTCTGATGTAATGTTATTAGAACAAGGTTTACTTTCTGTGTGTGTGTGTGTGTGTGTGTGCGCGCGCGTGCGTGCGTGTGTGTGTAGATTTCCATAAAACAAGAATTAGGAACTTTGCTAGCAGTCCAGTGGTTTAGACTTTGCCTTTCAATGTGGAGTACCATACCTGGTCAGGGAGCAAGATTCCACATGCCTCGTGGCCTAAAAACCAAAACCTAAAACAGAAGCAATATCGTAACAAATTCAATAAAGACTTTAAAAATGGTCCTCATAAACAAGACAGAAGCCTAGAATTAGTTAGTGTGTTAAGGCCCCATCAAGTAAATGGAAATCAGTGAAACTTGTCCATCTCCCACGTAACCTACTAGCAATGTTGCTGATTCATGTGGATCTTAAAGAGAGAGAGAGAGGGAGGTATTGGGGCTGACTTCTGAAAATTCATTAAGAACCTGGGGGGACTTCCCTGGTCCAGTGGCTAAGACTCTGCACTCACAATGCAGGGGCCTGGGTTCTGTTCCTGGTCAGGGAACTAGATCCCACATGCCGCAACTAAGAATTCACACACTGCAACAAAAGATCCTGTGTGCCGTAACAAAGACTGAAGATTCCACAAGCTGCAACTAAGACTCAGCACAACCAAATTAAATATATATATATAAAATATATATATATATAAAATATATACCAAAAACAAAAGATCTTGGGAGTTCACCCAACTGACTCGATCACTCTGCACATTTGATGAATCACAGCAGCAGCATCATTTATTGCTCCAGTGATGAACGTTCACAGCTGCTAGAAGAGTTTTTATGAGGCCCTGCTTAAAAAGAAATGAGCACTCTGGTGACAATGCTGTTTCTAGTTGAAGTGCCAGAGGGCTGGGCTTTCTAGAGGCTGGGCTGAGGCTAGAAGGGTCTCCAGCTCAGACATCAGAACACGTTTTATGTAGCGTCAGTGATGGGAAGCAGGTGGGAAGGCAAAAAGCACTGAGGATATTTAGCAACTGGTTATAGAGTGTTCCAGAAAGTGAGAAGAGTAAATGGCAAGACATTTAGATAATCAGAGGACCAGGCATGTAAAAATGTTGATGGGGATGGATGAGATTTACATACAAAAATGTTCAGCACAGTTACCACTCATAGGATGAAAAATGGAAATAACTCAATTATTTCTCAATTATATAATGATAGAGGATTAAATCAATTACAATTCATTCATTTATAGGCTGTTATATAGCCATCACTAATGATACTCTGAAGAATTTGCAATAAAATGGGGAAACTACTTTTGATCTGTGGAATATGAGCAGGATATACAAGCAGAACATTGTCTCAATCACACTGTTTTCTTCCATGTTACAGTTTCACCATTTTCTTCATTCTCATACACTTAATAGAAACATATTTTGCTTTTATGTTTATGAAGTCAATACACCTATATCAATGAAACTTGGAAAGCACAGAAAAGTATAAAAAAAGGACCCACAATTCCTTTACATAATAATAACTGTTGCCAAGGTTTTGGAGCATTTCCTTTATTTTTGTTTAATTGCTAAGTCGTGCTGGACTCTTTACGACCCCATGGACTGCACCCCTCCAGGCTTCTCTGTCCATGGGATTTCCCAGGCAAGAATACTGGATTGGGTTGCCATTTCCTCCTCCACGGGAGCTTCCTGGCCCAGGGATTGAACTCTGGTCTCCTGCATTGGTAGGCGGATTCTTTACAGCTGAGCCATGAGGGAGCTTCTCTGCATGTGTTATATTAGACTTCTCATATCATCACAATTTTTGCCAGCAGTCTTGTCTTTGCAGTTAACATAGCTAGTGTCTCTGTTTTTTAATCTGGGGGTGGTCCAGTGCCTTATCGTAGTGAATTTATTCTTTCCCACTCTGCCTCCAGGGATCTATCACCCCAAAGGGTACATTGGCCCCTTTCCAGTATCTTCTCAAAAAGGCTATGAATGAAAAGGGGCTGGAATAAACTGGTGATACTTAAAAAAAATGTTAAACATCACTCTTCTTGGACTTCATTGACAATTCTGTACCACAGGGAATTTCTGTCACACTCTTAAATTCTAGCTTTCCACCACCGTGACTGCTATCCTGATCAACTAGTATTCAGTTAAATAATCCTATTAGTATATTCAGAGGTTTAATTTTCCCATCATTTCATTCCATCTAGACATATATGAAGAGCCTTGAACTTCTGACTCTTTGTGACACTTTGGATTGTAGCCTGCCAGACTTCTCTGCCCATGGGATTCTCCAGCCAAGAATCCTGGAGTGGATTTCAATGCCCTCCTCCAGGGGATTGAACACGCATCTTCTGTGTCTCCTTCTTTGTAGGCGATTCTTTACCTGCCGAGGCATCAGGGAAGCCCACTGTCCACTTGTACTCCCATGCTAAAGATAAATTATTTTCCTAAAATAATTATTTATGTCCTCTAGAACAATCAAAATTTACTTTTTAAATGACATACATGAATATATACACACACATACTCATAGACACACACAGACACATAAAATATATACCTATAAAACACACACGAGGGTGTGGGATGAATTGGGAGGATGGGATTGACACACACACCATACTGATACTATATATAAAATAGATAATTAATGAGAACTTACTATATAGCTCGGGAACTCTACTCAGTGCTCTGTGGGGCCCAAATAGGAAGGAAATCCAAAAAAGAGAGGATATGTGTATACATACAGCTGATTCGCTTCACTGTACAGCAGAAACTAACAACATTGTAAACCAACATACTCTAATAAAAAAGTATATAAAGTATATATGAAGAATATATGTGTATGGATGAATTTTGATGACCAAGCACCATATACATTAATTCACAGCTGATTTTCCACTTATTATTTTTCATAACAGCTAGGATGCTGCTGCTGCTGCTGCTAAGTCACTTCAGTCGTGTCCGACTCTGTGCGACCCCATAGACGGCAGCCCAGCAGGCTCCCCGTCCCTGGGATTCTCCGGCAAGAACACTGGAGTGGGTTGCCATTTCCTTCTCCAATGCATGAAAGTGAAAAGTGAAGTGAAGTCGCTCAGTCGTGTCCAACCCTCAGCGACCCCATGGACTGCAGCCTTCCAGGCTCCCCCGTCCATGGGATTTTCCAGGCAAGCTAGGATGCTATCAAGTAATAAATACCATTCCTTTACACACCACTGCTGCTGCTGCTGCTAAGTCACTTCAGTCATGTCCAACTCTGTGCGACCTCTAAGAAAATACAAAAACAAAAAACAAAAAACTTTGCCAAAACAAATTATGGCATGTCATTGTTTATAAGACATAACCTGACTTCAATGATGTCATTATATGAAAACAAGTGGTTCTAAGAATAAGTGACACAGGATATGTATCAATCAACTGAAGCCACAATAAAATGACATAAAAGACTACGCCAAACTCAACTCAGTAGCACACAGCAAGGAATTGTTTATTGCTCAAGTATCTGTTGGTTTGCTTAGGGATAGGGAAGGCGTCAGCTCCATATTTGCCCTTTAGGGACCCTGGCTGAAGGGAAAGTGGTGGATCACTGGAGAATAAAAGGGCAAGTCAACAAAATAAGCAGAGTTTGCATCTTTTTTAAAATACCATGTTTGCCAACGTGCCATTAGTCAAAGCAAGTTACATGGCCAGTTCCAAAGCCAAGGAGTGTACGTGGGGGATATATATTCCACCCATTCTGTTGAGGATGGTTATATATATAATTCACTACTGAGCAGTGAAGCATTGAGGCCAATAACTCAATGGGGTATTTCAAAATCATTATGCCTTGTAATTTATGCCCCTTTGTAACCTACCTTTTATAATTGTTGGAGCCGAGTAGATCCTTCATACATAACATACAAGAAGAAAAAAAAGAAGTAAATATACCAAAACGTTGACCATGGTTGCTACAGAAAGGGGGAATGAAAGATGATTTTTGTTTTCTTCTTTGTCCTTTTGATTTATCTAAGTTTTCTGCGGTGAGTAGGTGTACTTTAAAAAGTCAGACAATGGGGAATTCCTTGGCAATCCAGCAGTTAGGGCTCAGCGCTCTTACTGCAGGGAGCCCTAGGTTTGATCCCTGGTAGGGGAAATAAGATCCCAAAAGCTGCATGGAGAGGCCAAAAAAAAAAAAAAAGATGTCAAAATAAAAAATAATAAGCCTACATTTACATAATTTGTTATATCCGTTATAGATTGAAAGAAGTTACAGAGAGACAGAAGCAGTTATTTCAGAGGGAATTAAGAGGAAGGCATTGGATTTTGGGAACAATGGCATCAGTATATACTATTAGGGTCCCCAATATAATAGAGATTAGGGGATATGAGGCAGATGATTAAGATGTTCTGATTCTGCAGAATGACAACTTGATTGTCTGAGCTAGTTCTCAGAACCGAGTCTGTCACAGAAAACTAACTTCTGTTTGTCAGGATGAAGGATGCAAGGAAGGGATAGGGAGTATGGGATGGACATGTACACACTGGTATATTTAAAATGAATAACCAACAAGGACTTACTGTAAAAAAAAAAAAAAAAGACATATTTAACGCCAAAATTGGAGAAGTGAAGTGAAGTCACTCAGTCACGTCTGACTCTTAGTGACCCCATGGATTGTAGACCACCAGGCTCCTCAGTCCATGGAATTTTCCAGGCAAGAGTACTGGAGTGGGTTACCATTTCCTTCTCCAAAAATAGAAGACATAATCTAAAAATAGAGGATAGATTTTTAAATTAAGTGAATTTAGAGTCATGGGGGGGGGGGAAGAACTGAGTCTGTGAAGCCAGGTCCACGTCTTAGAGATGGGTACCAAGAGATCAGAATAAATGTGCCAGGAAGATGAACCCTATGTTAAAAACACTGAGCTTGGATGACTGCTGCTGCTGCTAAGTCACTTCAGTCATGTCCAACTCTGTATGACCCCATAGATGACAGCCCACCAGGCTCCCCCATCCCCGGGATTCTCCAGGCAGGAATACTGGAGTGGGTTGCCATTTCATTCTCCAATTTGGATCCTGACATCCTTCCTACCTTAGGTGAGAACTAGATCTGGAGATGAAGTTGAGACTGAATCTAGAAGTGAAGCAAAGGAACTTCAGTTGTGAGCAGACTCAGTAAGAAGATGCTGAACAAGACCTGACCAATATCTATGAACAGGCAGAGTTTGGTCCAACATCAAGGACCACCAGCCAGAACTAAGCAAAATCTGAGCTGATTAGGACCTGACAAATATCTATGAACAAGCAGAGGTTGGTCCAACATTGAGGACCACCAGCATCACCTGAAGGGTATGGGAAACTGCAGATGGATGGCCCCACTTCCAGAGATTCTGAGTTACTAGGTCTGGGATGTACAGAGAATGTACATTTCAAATAAACACCCAGGTCAGTTTGCTGCTGCTGGTCTGGGGACCACATGTTGAGAACCCCGGTGCTAAGGCAACTGTTTCCAGCTTGCTTGCAAATTCTACCCCTTGGAGAGCTCTTCAATATCCTGATACCTAGGTTGTACCCCAGACCAATTAAATCAAAATCTAGGAGTGGGACTCAGTCATCAGTTTTTTTTTTTTTTTAAAGCTCCCAAGGTGAATACAATGTGCAGCCAGGGTTGAAAACTGCTGCTCTGAGAAGAATTAATTTAATCTATTTAACTACTGAGTACATTGGCAGCAGGTATTAAATTTGCTTATCACCAACTACTCACCCCTTTCTCTGAAATTGTGCCTGTGGAAGTTTCCAGAAAGAATGAGGCTTAAAATGGGAACTCAACTGCCTTCCTGGATCCCAAGGAAAATAGACAAAACTCCTGATACTCCACTGAGAGGAAACATGGTGCATCTTGACCTGGGCATGTCAAGATTTTAAATTAGAGTTTTGCCAAGAAAATGCACTGGTCATAGCAAACATCCTCTTCCAACAACACAAGAGAAGACTCTACACATGGACATCACCAGATGGTCAACACCGAAATCAGATTGATTATATTATTTGCAGCCAAAGATGGAGAAGCTCTATATAGTCAACAAAGACAAGACCGGAGCTGACTGTGGCTCAGATCATGAACTCCTGATTGCCAAATTCAGACTTAAATTGAAGAAAGTGGGCAACACCACTAGATCATTCAGGTATGACCTAAATCAAATCCCTTATGATTATACAGTGGAAGTGAGAAATAGATTTAAGGGTCTAGATCTGATAGATAGAGTGCCTGATGAATTATGGAATGAGGTTCGTGACATTGTACAGGAGACAGGGACCAAAACCATACCCATGGAAAAGAAATGCAAAAAGGCAAAATGGCTGCCTGGGGAGGCCTTACAAATAGCTGTGAAAAGAAGAGAAGCAAAAAGCAAAGGAGAAAAGGAAAGATATAAGCATCTGAATGCAGAGTTTCAAAGAATAGCAAGAAGAGATAAGAAAGCCTTCTTCAGCAATCAATGTAAAGAAATAGAGGAAAAGAACAGAATGGGAAAGACTAGAGATCTCTTCAAGAAAATTAGAGATACCAAGAGAACATTTCATGCAAGGATGGGCTCGATAAAGGACAGAAATGGTCTGGACCTAACAGAAGCAGAAGATATTAAGAAGAGGTGGCAAGAATACACGGAAGAACTGTACAAAAAAGATCTTCATGACCCAGATAATCATGATGATGTGTTGACTAATCTAGAGCCAGACATCTTGGAATGTGAAGTCAAGTGGGCCTTAGAAAGCATCACTACGAACAAAGCTAGTGGAGGTGATGGAATTCCCGTTGAGCTGTTTCAAATCCTGAAAGATGATGCTGTGAAAGTGCTGCACTCAATTTGCCAGCAAATCTGGAAAACTCAGCAGTGGCCACAGGACTGGAAAAGGTCAGTTTTCATCCCAATTCCAAAGAAAGGCAATGCCAAAGAATGCTCCAACTACCGCACAATTGCACTCATCTCACATGCTAGTAAAGTAATGCTCAAAATTCTCCAAGCCAGACTTCAGCAATATGTGAACCGTGAACTCCCTGATGTTCAAGCTGGTTTTAGAAAAGGCAGAGGAACCAGAGATCAAATTGCCAACATCCGCGGATCATGGAAAAAGCAAGAGAGTTCCAGAAAAACATCTATTTCTGCTTTATTGACTATGCCAAAGCCTTTGACTGTGTGGATCACAGTAAACTGTGGAAAATTCTGAAAGAGATGGGAATACCAGACCACCTGACCTGCCTCTTGAGAAATCTGTATGCAGGTCAGGAAGCAACAGTTAGAACTGGACATGGAACAACAGACTGGTTCCAAATAGGAAAAGGAGTACGTCAAGGCTGTATATTGTCACCCTGCTTATTTAACTTATATGCAGAGTACATCATGAGAAATGCTGGACTGGAAGAAACACAAGCTGGAATCAAGATTGCTGGGAGAAATATCAATAATCTCAGATATGCAGATGACACCACCCTTATGGCAGAAAGTGAGGAGGAGCTAAAAAGCCTCTTGTTGAAAGTGAAAGAGGAGAGTGAAAAAGTTGGCTTAAAGCTCAACATTCAGAAAACGAAGATCATGGCATCTGGCCCCATCACTTCATGGGAAATAGATGGGGAAACAGTAGAAACAGTGTCAGACTTTGTTTTTTTGGGCTCCAAAATCACTGCAGATGGTGACTGCAGCCATGAAATTAAAAGGCGCTTACTCCTTGGAAGAAAAGTTATGACCAACCTAGATAGTATATTCAAAAGCAGAGACATTACTTTGCCGACTAAGGTCCATCTAGTCAAGGCTATGGTTTTTCCTCTGGTCATGTATGGATGTGAGAGTTGGACTGTGAAGAAGGCTGAGCACAGAAGAATTGATGCTTTTGAACTGTGGTGTTGGAGAAGACTCTTGAGAGTCCCTTGGACTGCAAGGAGATCCAACCAGTCCATTCTGAGGGAGATCAACCCTGGGATTTCTTTGGAAGGAATGATACTAAAACTGAAGCTCCAGTACTTTGGCCACCTTATGCGAAGAGTTGACTCATTGGAAAAGACCCTGATGCTGGGAGGGATTGGGGGCAGGAGGAGAAGGGGACAACCGAGGATGAGATGGCTGGATGGCATCATGGACTCGATGACGTGAGTCTGAGAGAACTCCGGGAGTTGGTGATGGACAGGGAGGCCTGGCGTGCTGCAATTCATGATGTCGCAAAGAGTCGGATGCGACTGCGCGACTGAACTGAACTGAAGTGGCATCTTTAGGGTTTTGTATGTATAGTATGCTATATTGATGTTGAAGCTGAAGCTGTAGTATTTTGGTCACCTGATGCAAATAGCCGACTCTTTGGAAAGTCTCTGATGCTGGGAAAAGGAGAAGGGGGCATCAGAAGATGAGATGACTGGATGTCACCACTGATTCAATGGACATGAACTTGGGCAAACTTCAGGAAGTGGTGAGGGACAGGGAGGCCTAGTGTGCTGCAGTCCATGAGGTCGCAAAGAGTCAGTGGCATCATGTCACCTGCAAACAGTGAGAGTTTTATTTCTTCTTCTCCAGTTTTCTTGGAGAGGGACAAACATCATGGTCAGACCCAGATTGCTTTTGTTGAAAAGAAGTGCTGTGAAGATGCGGAGGTATTTTTAAAATAGCATTTCTAGACCTATCACTTACTGTTAATATGTTAATTAAGTTTTGGTTGTGCTGAGTCTTAGTTGCAGCATGCGGGATCTTCGTTGCTCCGCGGCATGTTAAATCTTTGTTCCTCAACCAGGGATCAAACCCATGTTCCCTGCTTTGAAAGGTGGATTGGTAACCCCTGGATCACCAGGGAAGTCCTGATGCTGAGGTCTTCAACACTGTACGCCACGTACTAAGCAGGTGAAAGAACACCATTATCCGTCTAAGTCATTGCTTTAGGTCTTCAAAGTTGCCACGGAAGGAGTCAAAACTATGTCACGCGAGGTGCTTTTAAAGCTACAGCTTGAAGGAGGTGGAATGGATCCCAAAGTCTCATCCTCTTTGTTTCTCATTTTGTTCTATGACTTTCTTTCTTCTAACCCAGGCATCCATGGGGTTTTATTCTCTACAGTGTGTGTGTGTTTTTTTTTAAATCTGAGATAGCAGCCAGCTCTTTCCTGGTAAGGCATTAGCTTAATACAACCTCCTCCTACAGCAGAAGTCTTGTATTCACCCTATACTGTAAGATTGTATACCCTAAAATCAGAGTCTTAGTTAGCATGAGGAAAGGCTTTGTGGTGAGATAAGGCTCTGTGGTGAGATCACACAGGCTTGGGGGCAGAAGAGGAGCTGTCTTCAAAGACTTAGTGATGGACTGAATGGTATCCCTTCCAATTCATATTTGTTGCTATTGTTTAGTCACTCGGTGGTGTCTGACTCTTTGTGACCCCATAGACTGTAGCCCGCCAGGCTTCTCTGTCCATGGAATTTCCCAGGCAAGAATACTGGAGTGGGTTGCCATTTCTTCCTCCAAGGGATCTTCCTGACCCAAGGATTGAACTTGCATCTCCTGTTGTCTCCTCCTTGGCAGGCGGATTCTTTACCACTGCTCCACTAGGGAAGCCCCTCAAATTTGTATGCTGTAGTTTTAAACTCCAGTACTTCAGAGTGATAGGATCCCTATAAAATGAGGTCATACATGTGGCTGAACCTAGAGATCATCATACAGAATGAAGTCAGAAGGAGAAAAACAAACATTGTAAAATATCGCTTACATGTGGAATCTGGAAAAATGACACAGATGAACTTATTTGCCAAGCAGAATAGAGACACAGATGTAGAGAACAGATGTATGGATACCAAGGGCAGAAGGGAGTGGGATGAACTGAGAGATTGGGATTGATACATACACACTACTGATACTATGTGTAAAACAGATAACTAATGAGAACTTAATGTAGAGCACAGGGAACTCTACTCGATGCTCTGTAGCACCCTAAATGGGAAGGAAATCTGAAAACATATATGTGTATATGTATAGCTGATTCATTTTGCTGTACCACAGAAACTAATACAACCTTGTAAAACCATGAAATTTTACTCCTTATAAGGAAAGTTATGACTGACCTAGACAGCATATTAAAAAGCAGAGACATTACTTTGCCAACAAAGCTCTGTCTAGTCAAGGGTATGGTTTTTCCCGTAGTCATGTATGGATGTGAGATTGGACTATTAAGAAAGCCGAGCGCCAAAGAATTGATGCTTTTGGCCTGTGGTGTTGGAGAAGACTCTTGAGAGTCCCCTGGACTATGAGGAGACCCAACCAGTCCATCCTAAAGGAGATCAGTCCCGAGTGTTCATTGGAGGGCCTGATGTTGAAGCTGAAACTCCAATACTTTGGCCACCTGATGTGAAAAGCTGACTCATTGGGAAAGACCCTGATGCTGGGAAAGATTGAGAACAGGAGGAGAAGGGGATGACAGAAGATGATATCATTGGATGACATCACCAACTCAACGGACATGAGTTTGGGTAAACTCTGGGAGTTGAGGATGGACAGGGAGCCCTGGCATGCTGCAGTCCATGGGGTTGCAAAGAGTCGGACACAACTGAGCAAATGAACTGAATTGAATTGTAAAGCAACTTTACTCCAATAAAAATTAATTTTTTAAATGTGAAAACATAAATGAAATGAGATTATATAGATGGGTTGTCATCAAATACAGTGTCCTTATTGGAGAAATTTAGACACAGACACATACAGACAAAAGGTGCTATGAGGGAAAGGTACCCACTCCAGTATTCATGCTTGGGAAATCCCACAGACAGAGGAGCCAGGCAGGCTATAGTCCATGGGGTTGCAAAGAGTCAAACAAGATTGAGTGATTAACACTTTCATTGGTAGGAAACAAATTCAGATCTGAATGGATAATTTGTTCAGGAAAGATTCAACTTATTTTTCATAGGACTGAACTGAATCAGTGGAAAGTGGAGGCAGATGGATTCAGCTCAAAGTAAATATAATTGAACATTCTCAACTGGCTGCTGCTAACATAAATAACATCCTCTTAGACCAATGTTTGTCTCCACTTATGAGTGTGGGAATTTTGCTTTGTACATGGGAAAGTAAATATAATATTTTTATTTTTGGAGGAGGTGTTTAAGGGACAAAAAGTTGGAAAGGAGAACTGAGAGATATGGGATGATGTCTCTTCTTGGAATTCTCTGGGCTTGTTTTGAACTCCTTGGAAAGAAGAGTTTAGATGCATAAGCTACTTCCTTGGCACAATTCCTGATACACAGAGACACTCAAAAATATTATGTATCAGCTTGTTCACTGTCCCCTTCGCCTCCTGTATCTTTGTAGCAGACACTTTTTTGGTGGATCGAGCTTACCCACTGAAAAAAGATGGAACTGGTGGGCTGCCGTCCATGGGGTCGCACAGAGTCAAACACGACTGAAGTGACTTAGCAGAAGCGGTGGTAAAGAATCCTCCTGCCAATGCAGGAGACTCAGGTTAGATCTCTGGGTGAGGAAGGTCCCCTGGAGGAGGATCCAGTATTCTTCCCTGGAAAATCACAGAGAAATGGACAGAGGAGCCTTGTGCGCTCCAGTCCACAGGGTCACAGAGAGTCAGGCACGACTGAACAGGCATGCATGAAGAAGACGCATGACCTGCTGATAAAAGTTGCTCTTCCTCTGGAAGTGGCCCTTCTTCATCTAGAGAACCACAAGGGCAAACCCCAACAGCCCAGGTGGTGGTGCTGTGTGATCTGAGCCCTCTGGCTGTGGCTGATTGGCCCAGGAGGGCTCACCTGACCCCGGCTGGGCCGGTCATAGGCTCCTCCCATGGAAGTTGAAATTTAGCTTAAAAAGACTACAGACTCTATCAAGCTGGTCTATAGACACTTGAGAGCTGAGGACACCTGTTATTAGTGTTGTCATTATTATTGTTTGTCACGTGTATGCAGGGAAAGGATGACTCTGAATATTAAAAGTGCAGAGTGAGGTGGAAAGAAGTTAGCACCTGATGAATCTTCACTTTATAGCTTCTTCCTGTGGCCCACTAGATTCCTGCCCTTGGAGCCTATGGCAGACCCCTGAGCATTTACAGCACAGTATATTCCCATTTGACTTAAGTCCTTCCATCATGACACTTCTAAAAAAATTAATTAATTTGGCTGCATTGTGTCTTAATGCTTCCTTTGTGACTCAGACAGTAAGGAATCTGCCTGCAGTGTGAGAGATGAGGGTTCAATTTCTGGGTGGGAAGATCCCCTGGAGAAGGAAATGGCAACCCATTCTAATATTCTTAGCTGCAGCATGAGGGAATCTGTGTTAGAGTCCTGTAGGCTCTTTCAGAATATGGATTCTCTAGTTGTGGTGCAAAGACTTGGTTGCTCTGAGCCATGTGGTGTCTCAGTCCCCTGACCAGGCATTGATCCCAAGTCCCCTGCACTGCAAGGCAGATTCTTAACCACTGGACTATCAGGAAAAGTCCCCCATCGTGACCCTTTACTGATGTTTTGTAAAACTTAGCTTGATGGGTATGAACATGATCATTTATTCATGTGTTTAGCCACACAATGAGGTAGACCAGATAACTGTTCTCTACAACTGAGGAGCACAGACTTAAAATTCCTCTGTACCCTCTCAACCAGGATGAGATGACCTCCACCATTCCCAGAATTGCTTCCTTTGCTGCTTTCCATACTGACTGACCATGGTTTTTTGGAGTAGCTTAATAATCACATGCATTCTCAGCAAAGAAACTGTAGGGTCCCTTCTTAAAACTGAGGACTTGGGGTGCCCTGGACTCAGTTTTCAACCCAGATTGGAGGAGTTTTCAACCTCAACTGGAGGTCTCTTGATTTGACCTAAGAGGCTAATTAGGCTTGATTCATAATTTATTCCAATCTGTAAAGTTTAAATACCCAACTTGACCTCACAGCAGGATGCTCCTAAACTTTAATTCCTCCTGGTGGCCAATTAGCAATTTCCTTGCAGAAATAGCTCATGGGTGGCTGATTTGCACCTCACGAATCACACAATGTTAACTTGGGTGACTCTGGTTCTGTTTTCTAGTCTCTAAAATCAGGCTATAATGTTATGGGGAATAGAACTCCATATATGAGTTATGTGAAGTTAGCTGAGGTCATGAAGAAGACACCCCAGGTCGGCCACTACTTATTATCCTTCCCCACTGTCAGGGTGACAGGAGGGAGCCTAGAAGATTGACGCATGAACCAGGTTGATAGATTTTGTCTGTCCCATTTCCAAAACTGAAGATCACTGGACTCGCAAGTTGGAACCTGATGTGAGGCTTTATATCTGCTTGCCCGGGGAGGTGGTCATATATTTAAGTCTTCTGGCCAAGGAATCTTTCAAGGGCAATTATTCACCTGCTCCCAGTAGTGCTGAATCAGCTCTTCTTTCCCAAGAAGGGAAGACGGGCCAGGTGGATGGGTCTGTAAGAAAAGTGTGCTTGTAGCTGTGCATGTCCCTTTTGATTTGTTTATCTCTGTATCTATCCTCATGTCTCTGTGTGTGTCTGTTTTCTTTTTTCTCTTTGCCTCTCTTGTTTCCATTTGTTGGACTCATGAATAGTCCTTGAGTGTGTCTTTGTGTGTATATATCTAAGTGTATGAGATTCTTTGTTTATCTATGGTGATCTCATCAGAGTCATGAAAATAAAACCCTTGTCCAAAATGGGAAACTAGTATTCTCTGTACTCCTTTCGTTGTTGTTGTTAAAATCTTTATTAAATTTGTTTAAATACTGCTTCTGTTTTATGTTTTCTTTTCAGCCCTGAGGCATGTGGGATCTTAGCTTCCTGACCAGGGATCAAACCCACATTTCCTGCATGGCAAGGCAAAAACCTTAACAATTGGACCACTAGGAAAGTCGCATCCCCTACTCCTTTTTAAAGAAACTCACTGGCGGGAGAAGAGATAAATTAGGAGCTTGGGATTAATATAATGCACACTACTATATGCAAAACAGATAAAACATAGACCTACTGTATCATACAGGGAAATATACTCATTATTTTGTAATGGGTTGGGAAGATCCTCTGGAGAAGGAAATGGCAACCCGCTCTAGTATTTTTGCCTGGGAAATCCCATGGATAAATGAGCCTGGAAGGCTAGAGTCCATGGAGTCACAAAAGAGTTGGACATGGCTTAACAACTAAACAACATAAGGGAAAAGAATCTGAAAAAGAATATTTATTTACATCTATCTATCTATCTATATCTGAATCACTATGCTGTACACCTGAAACTAACATAACATTGTAAATCAACTATACTCAACAGAAAAAGATAAGAAAAAGAAATGATTCCTGTTTTGCAAACTTTTTTTTTTAAAGATTAAATAAAAGAGTCACTTGGCTGATGTAGAGATTTTGCTAATGATTTTTAATAATCACTTTCCTGAAAGTTCTTTTAGAAGAATACTTTGAATCTGCCCATTCTTAGGTTTCCCTTATAGTTAGAGATAAAACACCTTAATCAAGCTTCCATAAAAACACGCATCACATCAATTAGCAGATATTGCCAGGGGCAGGCTCCTTGTTCATCATCTGCTAGTTTATTGCCAACAGCATCAGCAGAATATATTATAGAGAACATGTCCGTGGGTTTCTGCTGGCCTCCAAGAGTGCTCAGAGATTTCCATGAGGTCTGCTCACTTTTGTCACGAGCCTCATCAACTCTCCATGTTGATGGCACACATTCCTCTCCCATTCTGGCAAAACCATAAAGACTTAAAGCTATTATTGAGTGAAGGGGGTTATTTTTTATGTCTACCTTCTAGGAGCCTGTTTTCACAGAAGGCATCAAAACCAAGAAATAGTGATAACACGTGGTTTTGAAAGGGAACTGTGTCCTATGGTCCTTTCCAGCACCCCCCCCCCTTCTCCCCGTCCCTGCTCCATGTCCTCTCATCAGAGAAGTAAGAAAATGCAGAAACAAAGGGAAACTGTCCAACAGGACAAAATAATAATAGTTTAGCCATTAAGCAAAGTCCAGGATCTTTAGTTCCTCCTCAGGGGCTATAGATAATATTCTGAGCCATATCCTGAGAGCTGTCATATAGATACTAAAACTCCCACCAGGTGGAAGAAGTTACCTATGTAACTGTAGCCATGATGTAAGTTGCCACAATTCCAAGAATTGTCCTCAAAGAAATGGTAACAAACTGACCCTGGAACTGAAGATTAACTTTATTTAGAACAATTAAAATGATGCTGATCAGACCTGCATGACCAGTTCAAGATGACAGAGCTGACTATGCTGTTTCTGCATGTAGACTCCTCCCTCTGCCCATACACCCTAAAATTCACCTTTAAAATTTCCTGCCCACTGGTTGTCAGTCGAAGGGGTGGGTGTTGGCCTTTTTGATTAGAAGTGTGCCCCATGCCCCTCAAGTTGTCGGCCTCAAAAATAAAGCAAACTTTATTTTCCACCAACCTCTTCATTGGCTTTTGAGCAGCAAGCAGCTGGACTCCCACAACTGGTAAACAGTAAGAGCTATACTTCTTGAGCATTGACTGAATATCAGTCACTGAGTTAGGCTCTTTACATGCATCATCTCACTTAACGTTAAACCAGTCCTACAGGGAGGCATGACATTTACTTTGAGGATGAGAAAGTTGGGCTGCTCTGCAAATAGGTTCATTCATACCATTTTTCTAGATTCCACATACATGCATTTATAAGATATTTGTCTAACAGATACAATAAAGTGGAAATAATGGTGTGCTTTGGAGAATGCGTCCTAAAGGTGCTACAGGTTTCTGCTTGGTCTCTCTCTTAGACCAGTCACTTTAGGGGAAGCAGCTGCCATGCTGGAAGGACACTCAAGCAGCTCTGTGGCAAGGGTCACATGGTAAGCCAATAGTCTTGGGAAGGAGCCATCTTGGAAGTGTATCCTCCAGCCTCGAGATGAATGCAGCCCCCCGCTGACACCTTCACTGCAACCTCACGAGAGGCCCTCATTTTGATCCACAGAAGCTGTGAAATAGCCAGTGTTTGTTGTCCTGAGCTGCTAAACTTCAGGGTAATTTGTTATGCAGCAATAGATAATTGGTAACCCAGCAGTGGGTTTCTGTTACTTAGAATCAACAAGCAAGTGGGAGGTGAGGTGCCACTCACATTAAATGAAATTAAATGGATGCTTACAGTTTGTTTCATCCGTATCCATTTGCCTTTCAGCCCACAGAATTGTGATTTTCCCTTGGGTATATTAGCATCTTGCTTGTTCTCAGTTGTGCACTTTGGGTGGCACTGACTCTAGTGTTAGGTTTAAACCAACGCATTCCATTTCCTGGCTACATTGGTTAGTTTCAGGATAATACCTCATGCTCCAAAAGCCACTGAGATACAAGGAGACAATTTTTGAAACTTTGGGGAAAATTTTTTTATCTTCTGGAGAAGTCTTCAGAAAATTCTTGCTTTCTTTCCCTGGAATATGTGGTATGAGGGTAGACACTTCTACATCCACTTGGCTGCCATGAGACAGTGTCCAGTACATGGTACTACAAGGTTTATCAGAAAAGAAAGAGTGAGAGATACTGGGTCTTTCGTGATATTGTTGGTCTCACTAGCACAAGCCTTATCTGAAGTCCTCCTGCAGATGTTTTAGTCATGTGAATCTATGGATTCTCTTGATTGCTTAGTCCATTGTAAGTTGGATTTTATGTTCCATGAAACAAGAAAAGATTCTTAACTGATACACAAACCCAAGTCTGTCTGAGTCCAATGCTCATACCTAAACTGCCAAGAATTATATAGTAACAGATTGAACATGATAAATGGACTTCTGCTTGAAAGTTACATTGGACACCATCCTTTCTAACTTCATAGTAAAAAAAGTACAAGAAGATATAGAAACATGGAAAACTCAAACAACCCTGGAAACCAAAGCTGATACTAAATATGTTGTCAAAACTTGCAAGAACATTCCACTAATGTTAGGACTTATGGCACCAAATTGGAGAACTATATAATTATGGGTGACACATACGTCGATGTCTAGAACAGGAGAAGCCTGGTATCTATAAACAGAGCAGGAGAAATGTTCTTCGCCTCCTGCTTCCCAGCCTAATGACTACAGGACAATGACGGATCTCTGCTCTGTGAATGCTGATTGTCATCACAGAAGATGTTGAAAAAAAAAAGTTTAAAAAAAAAATCTTTTTATATTTTGTGCTAAAGTAATTGGTTATTTTTGGTTATGCAATGGCTTAGAAAAACTAAATCTATTTCTTTAAAACAATATTTCAAGATACACTCTAGCCAACTGGGAGAGTAGTTAAAACAGAAAATGCAAGTAATTAAAACAGAAAATTCAATTTTGGTATAAAGGACTGGCAAAAAATCTATTATGAATGTTGATATACTTTTTGAAAGACAAGTGATCTGTTGAAGAAAACAAACAAAAAAGTATAATGGGAAAGAAGAACATGCTAATGGTTTCTCTTCACAAAGGAGTGTCAACAGATACAATTTCAACCTAGGCTTTGGTAAACTGAATTAATAATAATACTGTGCCTGTATGCTCAGTTGCTCTGTCGTGTTCAACCATTTGCAATGTCATGGACATTAGCCCACCAGGCTCCTCTGTCCATGGGGTTCTCCAGGCAAGCATAATGGAGTGAAGTAATCATTTCCTTCTCCAGGGGATCTTCCCAACCCAGGGATAGAACCCGAGCCTCCTGCATTGCAGGAGGATTCTTCACCATCAAGCCACCAGGGAAGCCCATAAAAAAGATACTACTGACTAAAACCTGAGCATATGTTTCATATAAAAATATGACAAAGAAAGTATCATAAGCCAATAGGAAGCAAGTAAATTCAAAATGCTCTTGTTAGGAGAATTGGTTGTTCAGGACAAAAGAAGCAAGTTAACAATTAAACTATGCTCCCCAAAATATTCCAAAAGAATTAAAGAGGTAAATGTGGGGGAAAAACACAAAAAGATTAGAATCAAATGCAGATAGATATTGGTATCATTTTGAGGTACAATTTCTCCAAGCATGAAATTCGTAGGGACTTCCTTGGTGATCCAGTGTTTAATACTTCACCTTCCAATATAGGGGTGCAGATTCGATCCCTGACTGGGGAGCCAGAAAACCAGAATATAAACCAAATATAAAACCAAATATATTTGTGGCAAGTATGATTGCCACAAATTCAATGAAGATTTTAAAAAATATATATATTAAAAAAAGAAACTCATAGAATAAATTATAAGAAAAATTCTAATAGATTCAGTTAAAAAATTGAGAACTCAATAAGTTCTGGGGTCTAATGGATAGCAGGGTAAAAAAAAATTAAGAACTTTGTACAACAAAGCACTTTGAGTCAAATTAAAAGGCAGGTGGCAGTTGAGGGTGCAGCAGGAGTAAAGAAGATTTGCAAGCAATACGGTCAAGATGAACAGCTTTACAATGCCAAAAAATCTTTAAAAATTCCAAAGAAAAATGTGCAAAGGGCATGAAAAGTTGATTTCCAGAGTGAGGCATACAAATGCTCTGTATGCATATAAAGAAAATGTTCATCTTTAACAGAAGTCAAAGAGATGGAAACCGGGAAGACAATGAGGCATAATTTTACCTATCAAATTGGCCAATTAAAACATTACAAGAGGTAGTGCTGCCTGGGGTGTGATGAGCTGACACTTCTGTGCTGCTGGTCATTACAGAAAATCGGAGCAAATTGACTTCAGTGTCTCCAGCTATTCCTATATAAAATTGGGATGATTATACCTCTCTGTTGTGGCAAGGGTCAAATAACAGAATAAATGTAAAATCCCTCCAAAGGGGTAAATGTTAATTATTGATGTTGGAGAGGATGGCAGCGAAGTGGTGAGAACAGATTACAGAGGAATGAAGAGCGAGGTGTTCCTGTGTGAATTGGTCTTCCTGTTAGCGTGGGGCCAAGAGGAATGGTACGCAGAGGAGAGACGAGAAGTGCCCTTCCTCTTTGCCTCTGGGATTTATGGATTTGGAGACAGCTATGTTACAAATGCTCAAGGAGAAGGGATTTATTGGGATCTCCCTGTGATGGATGATACATTTGGGCTGAATGTCAGGACGGCTGTCACGAATCTGGCTGCCATTTGACAGTTGACCTCTTGCAACGTGCCCTGCTGCAGCCAAGAGATCTGGGTCTCCTTAACCCCTCTTTTTTAAAAATTTATTTTTAATTGGAGAATAATCGCTTTACAATATTGTGTTATTAATAGCTTCTGCCGTATAGCAACATGAATCGGCCATGGGTACACATGTGTCCCTTCCCTCTTGAACCTCACTGTCACCCCTCTAGGTTGTCATAGAGTGCTGAGTTTAGCTTCCTATGTTACTCAGTAACTTCTCATTAGCTATCTGTTTTACATACGGTAATGTATATATTTCAAGCTACTCTCTCAATTCACCCCAGCCTCTCCTTCACCTGCTGTGTTCAGAAGTCTATTCTCTATGTCTGGGTCTCTATTCCTGCCCTGCAAAGAGGTTCATCAACACCATTTTACTAAATTCCACATTTATGCATTAATACACAATATTTGTTTTTCTCCTTCTGACTTACTTCACTCTGCATAACAGGCTCTAGGTTCACCCACCTCAGTAGAACTGACTGAGTAATACTCCACTGTATATAAGTACCACAACTTCTTTATCCATTTATCTGTCGACAGACCTCTAGGTTGCTTCCATGTCCTGGCTATTGTAAACAGTGCTGCAATGAACATTTGGCTACATATGTCTTTTAGAGTTGTGGTTTTCTCAGGGTATATGCCCAGTAGTGTGATTGCTGGGTTATATGGTAGCTTTTTTCCTAGTTTTTAAGGGAATCTCCATATCTTAACCCCTCTTATCCTTCCCTTCCTCATTCACTAAATTGGTTTATCCAGAACCGTGCCAGAAACACATTGATGAAGAAGACAGCATCATTTACAAATCATACCTGATTCCAAAGATGCAAGTTGAGCCCACTAGCTCAACTTGGCTGACTCCAAATAAAAGGTTTGGTCTTTCCTTCTACTCTATTAGTGCTGGATTCCATTCAGCAGTGGCTATTGCTTTGATTGGAAACATACAAAGTATTCTCTAACCAGCTGTGGCTGCCAGTGTCTTGTCAAGGGAAGAAAGACTTGAAGCTTCTCCCAGTAATGCTCTGGGTTTCAAAATGAGCTGCCATCCAATACCTAAGTGGAGTACATGTTAGTGAAGCAAACCATTTGTGACCTCTGAGGTGGTCAGAGTAGCCTAGTTGCTTTTGCAGATCCAGAGGTTAACGAGAAATCCCACAGCCTCTGTGTGCAGATAAATTGAGGAAGTGGCACCCTCAACTGAGAAGGTTTTTCCAGATGTACAGAACCAACCATCTACAAAGACGCTCATGCAAACAACCCAGTTTGCTTGCTACCTGTTCTCATCACATATCAGTGGCTTAGGTTAGAGTACCTGGATTCTAGGTGACGATTACAGGCATGCTAAGTAGCTTCAGTCATGCCTGACTCTTTGCCACCCCATGGACTGTAGTTTGCCAGGCTCCTCTGTCCATGGGATTCTCCAGGCAAGAATAGTGGAGTGGGTTGCTATGCCCTCCTCCAGGGGATCTTCCCAAACCAGGGATTGAACCCATGTCCCTTATGTCTCCTGCATTGGCAGGCAGGTTCTTTACCACTAGTGCCACCTGATTTGAAATCTGGAAGGAACTGTCAACTTGGAGGTGGTCATCAGTGTTTATGTATTATTTCTGGCTTGATGGACAATCCTTGTATTTCTTTGGAAGGACCTCTTTGCAGGGCCCACTCGCTGTGCAGATGTCAGGCAAATACCTCTCCACAGCCTTGGAGACTCTCAAGGACAGCCAGGTAACTATAATGTGGTTGCTTCCCACCAAGATACTAAGTTTACTTTCAACAACACACAGAAGATGTTGTGGTGGAACTCAGCCACTTTAAAATTAAAATTTTTTCCTAAATTTGAATATAGACTACTGCATGCCTGAAAATTGTTATTGGGTCTTGGGAAATATGGGGATGTATGTGATCTTTTAAAAATTAATTAATTAACTTTTGGCTGCACTGGGTCTTCATTCCTGTGTGGGCTTCCTCTGGTTGTGGTGAGTGGGGGCTAAAAAAATAATCTTTAAGAAAATATTTCCTGGGGATGATGGGGGAGGAGTTTTTGGACCTATGGAGACTCTGGACCACATAGATCAGTTTCTGGAGTCGGACCCTGGGAATCTGCAGGTCTATCTATTAAATTTCTAGGATCACTGAAAGATCCAGGGAAAGTGAACTTTGGTTGCTTTGGCTTCCAGGAGCCAAACTGAATTCCACGCCATAGAACAGGTGGGATAAAAGCCTCGACTGAGAAACAGAGGCTCATCCAAAAGGAAGAGGATGCAGGGTGACAGCTACTGCTTACGGGTGGATAGGCCAGAACCAAGAAACTAGACGGCTGCAGGAAATGCCTATTTTCCACCACCATCTGGGGTCTGAGTGTATTTGTGATGGTCTGAGGGTCAGCACTGGTCCTTTCTTCTTTTTCTCTCTTTTTAAAGACTTTTATTTATTCATTTATTTTATTTTTGGCTGTGCTGGGTCTTCATTGCTGCTCGAGCTTTTCTCTATGTGGCAAGTGAGGGCTACTCTCTAGTTGAGCTTCTCATTGGGGTGGCTTCTCTTTTGGGGGAACACGGGCTCAAGGGTGCTCAGGCTTCAGTAGTTGCAGCTCCTGAGCCCTAGAGCACAAGTCCAGTAGTTGTGACCCATGGCCTTAGCTGCTCCCCGGCAAGTGGGATCTTCCTGGATCGGGGATTGAACCGGTGTCTCCTGCATTGGCAGCTGGTTTCTTTACCACTGAGCCACCAAGGAAGCCCAAAGCTGGTCCTTTCAGTCTACCTGGGTCTATGCTCCTTTCCGGAGAGTGTGGCGTAGCATGGTGGCCTTAGGTACCTGCTATCTTGCACAAAGAAGGCAATAAAATTGCTGTACAAATAATGATCTCTGCTCGACCCACCCGACAGAGTTACGGATAAACCCAAATGAGATAACACACCTGCTGGAGTTTTGTCCAATGCAAGTAGATGCAACTGGAAGTCATGCATTCCTGGCTGGGCCTATGCAGTGTGTCAGTCAATTCGCTTAATCCAGGGCGGCAGAGCATCCCTTGTTTCAGCACGGCCAGGTCCCTCCTTAGTGTTCCCTGGGGCTGACAGAGCTGCACTCATTTTTGGTCATTTCACCGGGGGGTCAGTCCTTTGTCACTCTGAGGGCAGCCGCCCCAGGGAGATGGAAACTCAGTCCTCAGCGAAGCTTTGCAAAATTCCCCAAGTGGAATAAACCCTGTCTGCCCCAGAAGGGGGCAGCTGGTTGAGGGTGGGGTCCTCTGATGACTAGCTATGGCTGCAGGAGGAAGGGGAAACCCATTCTGATGAAGGGGACTCTGGGTTGGAACCACAGGGCTCCCATCTGCCTAAATACACTCTTGGAAACAGAACTTTATTCCAACACTGGCATTTCTTTTGTAGCCTTGACAGGAGTTTCCAATTCATCCAAATTTCGTCAATTTCTAGGGCTATTTTTTTTCCCCCAATAGTAACATATGAAGGAATGTGCTGACCTTTAGTTTATAATCCTCGTGTCATGGAGTTTAGCAGAGCTTAACCTATGTCAGTTGTATTATAGTTCAAAATCATCTGCCTTGCTTAGGAAAAGGCAGGCTGTGCTTTCAGTGTCAGGTTGAAAAGATATATAAATAAAAAAAAGAAACAAGTGGGAAAATAGGCCTTCATTAAAAAAGGCAGAGGGAGGCTCAACAGGAAAGAGAGAACTGTCTAGAAAGAAGGAAACCTGTGAGGTGGAAGAAGTTCTGGAAAACGAGCAGGAAGGTGATAAAGAAAAATATTTGCAGCACTTTGTAAATGGAGAGCGATCCCATGGACTGGAGCCGCCAGGCTCCTCTGTCCATGGGATTCTTTAGGCAAGAATACTGGAGTGGGCTGCAATGCCCTCCTCCAGGGGATCTTCCCAACCCAGGGATCAGTCCTGGGTCTCCTGCATTGCAGGCGGATTCTTAACCATGTGAGCCACCAGGGAAGCACTGAGAGCTGCCAGACAGAGCCACAGTGATGTCAAGGCCCAGAGCTGAAGTGGGAAAGCTGAAGAGAGGCTGACGGGGCTCATCAAGAAGAGGTTAGGTACAATGTTTTACATTTGGATTTAATTAAGATGCATCCTGTCTTTCTGAGGGATGCTAAGAAGCTCAACTCGGACGCCCTCTCTGGGATGAAGCCTTGTTCTCCTGGAGGCTGGGAGTATAGCTTGGTGATCTGCAGCCATCATCCCTCTTTGAGGACGGTCTCAGCTGAAAAAGACCTGCCTTGCTCAAGGTGACACCCTCTTCCTGAGGCCCCATCCTCCCAGGCCCGACCAGTGCACAGATGTTAAGACCCAAGCTGCCCTCCCCCACCTTGGGATGCACCTGACGGGCACTCAGATCCGGAGTGAAGTTGCCAGAGGCCTTTGCTGGCCTTGCATCGCAGCTTGCAGTTTCCTTTGGTCCAAGTTCTGCTTCCTTCTCCACCTTTCAGCAGGTGCTACTCCCTACAGCATCCCCTGATACATCTCCCACACCCACTGATTCCCATTTAGACTCGGCTCCTCGAGACCCCACTGTGACAAGGTACCTAGTGTCTAACAGTGATGCTAAGAAAGATGCTGGCATCTTGGTGAATGCATCCCTCTTGATTCTTTTTTTTTTAATTTTAAAAAAGTCTTTATTGAATTTATTACAACATTTCTTCTGTTTTATGCTTTTTGGCCATGAGCGTGTGGGGTCTTAGCTCCACTGTCAGGGATCAAATCCTCACCTCTTGTACTGGAAGGTGAAGTCTTACGCATTGGACCACCAGGGATGTCCCCAGGGTGTCATTGTTTTTTATTCGTTTCTTTCTTTCTTTGGTGCATGGCCTCTAGAACATGTGGACTCCGTAGTTGTGGCTCACAAACTTTGTTGTCTGGAGGCATATGGGATCTTAGTTCCCAGACCAGGGGTCAAACACTTGTCTCCTGCACTGAAAGGTGGAGTCTTAACCACTGCACCACCAGGGAGATCCCACTTGTATTCTTAGAGATGGAAATTTATAAATTTGTGTTATTTTGTTACAATAGCAATAGAAAATTATTACAAGGGGTATGGTACTCCTTGGAAAAGTAAAGGACAGTCTGCATCAAAAGCCATAAAGATATTTCTAAATTTTCACCCCCTAGTCATGTATCCATGTAAGGCCTACTCCTGACATTTATCGTTAAGGAAATAATGGAAGAGAAGCTTACCTACTTGATACAGGTTAGAGCATGATTTTGATGTTGACTCTAAATAAAATATTCTATAGGCACATTTTGTTAATTATGAAAGCCAAGCTGAACGTGATGCTGTCAAGCATTTCAGAACCCACAGGGTGGGGAATATTGTTGGTGGAAAACATTCTCCAGGACTCAAATGAGACCGTGATACACCTGTACAGGTCTGGAGGTGAACCTGAAGGATAACAAACCAATGGAAAAAGATCAACATTTTCCTCTCAAAACTTTCAGGACTCTCTGCTTCATCCTGAGGAGTTTTCATCCATTTTCTATCTTGCAGTGTCTTTACTGGATCTGACTGCTCCTGAAATAGGTCCTTATCTTTGAAAACACAGGGAAGCTTTTGGCCTTAGATCCACATGAATAATAACTGAAATGATGCATAATTAACTGCTTTGCACATCAATATCAATCTGCAATATTGATTGCTTAAATATTTTAGAACCAGTGTTTTAATTTATATATAGGAGTGTGTGTGTACATATAGCAAGTAAGTAAGTAAGTAAGTGTTAGTCGCTCAGTCATATCTGACTCTTTGCAACCCCATTGACCATAGCCTGCCGGGCTCCTCCATCCATGGGATTTTCCAGGCAAGAATACTGGAGTGGGTTGTCAGTTCCTTTTCCAGGGGATCTTCCAGACTCAGGGATCGAACCTGAGTCCCCTGTATTGCAGACAGATGCTTTACCAAGTGAGCTACCAGAGAAGCCCACTTGTAAGTAAAGACTTGTTTATTTCATATTAAACATTGGTGAGTTACTGTGATTCTGGCTCCTTATTTAGAATTTCATCATTCTATTCACAGTGTACATAATATAAATATGTATTAACATGCAAATGATTACTCTCCTTCTAAGTCTGGTGTTCCACTTTTGAGAAGGCCAACAAAGCTTCTACAAAGTGGAAAAGTGCTTTTCAAACTCACCCTCAATGCATAGGATCTGGTGGGAAATGAAGACAGGGCGGAAACAAGGGTAAATTTAACGCACAGATTCTCCACGTGGGACGAAAGAAAGGTCTTCATGCCCGCTTGTAGGGCTGTAACTGGACTGTCTGATGGGACACCAAACATTTCCTCTACTTTGATTTCATCCAGAAACATCTACTTTGGGGTCTCTTCCTTCCTCACTCCCCACCCACAAACCCTGGCATCTTAACTGATCAATGCACTGAGAATTTGAGAACCAATGCCTTACTGTTAAAATGATCTGCTCTCAGTTTCCATCATCCAGAACTTTGGGCTCTGCAGGTCTGAGGTTGGGTGTAGGAATCTGAATTTTTGTCAAGAACCCTGGGAAATTCTGATTTAGGTAGCTTGTGGGACACCCTTTATGAAACTTTGCCCTGCTGGAATTCCAAAATAATTTCATGAGTAGGATTCCTTTATGCAATTGGCTAATGAACAGACCTCCACTGTTAAGTATGGAGCTGGAGACCTCCTCTTCACTTCCCCTCTCGGGAGTTGTACGAGTTAATCCATCCCCAAAATAAAGTCTTGGTTGCAAGTCAAATATTTATTTCCTCTGTGGACAAGCAGAGAGCCTCTTTTCTATCAAACCTCATCATGACACGCCTTGGAATGGTGCCGATGGAAAGTGATTGCACTCGGAGAGATTTTTATTATGTGATTTCGACTAACAAAGGGAAGAGAAAAAATCCAATTAAATTCCAGGAAGGAGTGACAGCGTGATCATAATGGAGCCATATTGTTCCAAGCAGGTTCCTTTGCCAGAGCGGAGACCCGGGGCAGAGCCAACTCTGCAGACCGTGGCGGGAATGGAGGGGAGAGTGGTCAGGAAGGAGACTAGCCGGCAGAGACCGTGGTCGTTCAGAGGAGGGAGTGACTAGGTCAGTGTGACACTAGCAAAGGGTCACCGTGTTTCAAAAGAGGCATGAGATTCTGAAACTTGGTGGTGAAAAATTTGAAATATAATTTAGACTGTGGGAGATGCAGCATTTTCAGTCTGGGGAGACAAGGGCCAGGAACGAAGGACACTGAGCTTTTTAGATGTGAAGGAAGAAAATCAGTGATTTCTGAGCATGGATACAGGGATCTATGGGTGAGGGTGGATTTCTGACTTTTTTTTTTTTTTTGACCTCACTGCATAGCTTGTGGGATCTTAGTTCCCAGACCAGGGATTGAACCTGGGTCCTCGGCACTGAGGGCTTCCCTGCTGGCTCAGTGGTAAAGATCCACCTGCAGTGCAGGAGATGCAGGTTCAATCCTTAGGTCAGGAAGATCCTTTGAAGTAGACAGTGACAACCTACTCTAATATTCTTGCCTGGGAAGTCCCCTACAGTCCATGGGGTCAGACACGGCTTAGTGACTGAACCACACCAGCCTCGGCATTGAGAGTGCAGAGTCCTAACCACTGGACTGCCAGGGAATTCTTGGGATTTCTGACTTATTAAGGAGAGTACTTGATAGTGAGGGTGATGATGGAGATGAAGAAAAAAGTGATGACAGCACCTGAGATAGTGCCCTTGGCAATGGGTGGGGATTTAGTTGGGGACTCTGGACACTATAGAATACAAAGTGCTCCATGTTGGTGTCATGGGGAGCAAGAGGGTCTCAGGGGAGCAGACTGTAGATAAGAGAGCATCGCTGGGGCATGCATCCTTGGCCTAGAAAGGCTTCCCAGGGATTGAAACGTTCGGCACTGGTGAGTCTGGGCAAAGACCTGTGGTACCAAGTAAGGATGAACAAGGATGGGTCTTGGAGTTTCCAGAACAAAGAGTAGGAGCCACGATACAACAGAACCTATGACGGGTGATGCCTTTGGGGCTTTGGAAGGAGAGGGCTTGAACGTATTTGCTTCCTAGAAACCGGGTCTTGGGAACTGCTGTGTGGTCATCAATGGTTCTGCAGCCCTGGAAGAGGAGGAGAAACCCAGGTCTGGTGAGAGAGGCCCTTGAATGTCCAGAAAGAAAGTGAAAGCTTTAGTCAGTCAGTTGTGCCTGACTCTTTGCGACCCCATGGACTGTAGCCCACCAGGCTTCTCTGTCCATGGGATTTTCCAGGCAAAATGCTGGAGTGGGTTGTCATTTCCTTTACCAGGGGATTTCCTCGACCCAGAGATGGGCCCTACATCACAGGCAGATTCTTTACTATCTAAGCCACCAGGGAAGCCCTTGAATGCCCAGGCCGAGGGTCAACCTGAGGAACTGCCAGCATCCCTCTGGTGCCCTCAGTGGCACACTCTTTATCTCATTCTTTCGCATTTGCCATAAAAAGCACATCTCTAATCAAAGCGGTAGATGCACATTGCAAAACAGCCCAAATCATGCACAAGGCGTATAATAAATGGCAACAGTCCTTCCCCCATCCCTTCCCACTGCTGAGCCATTGTCTTCAGAGCCAGCCATTCCTTTGGCTGTTTATCCTGGATCCAGAGCATCACTTGATGTTGAGAGGTGCTGGTTGCTATGGCATTTAGTTAATGGAGACATTGGACCCAGTGCAGGCTCCGTTGGACACTGGCTGCTCTCTCTGATGAGGGCAGAAAGAACAGGTCTTGGCAAAGGAAGGGCCCTATACTTACTATGAGTTACTCAATTCTGGGGCTTAACTTTTTTTCTTGACTTTTTTGAGCTTCTAAGAAGTGCCTGAAACTATGATCACATTTTTCACAGGAGAGAGTTCAGGTGCAGAGGGATTAGATATCTTCCTTTGGTCACTCTAGTATGTTTTGGAGACAAGATTTGAGCCCCAGGATCCTGACTTTGGAGAAGGAGAAATAGCATATGACATCCCTTATAGGCAGAATATAAAAAGACATGATACAAATGAATTTATTTACAAAGCAGATACAGACTCACAGACTTAGAGAAGGCGCTTACAGTTGCCAGTGGGGGAGGCTGGGAGGAAGGATGGTTAGGGAATTTGGGATGGATAGGTACACTCTGCCATTTTATTTATTTATTTTATTTTTTAATTTTTCTTTTATTTGTTTTTTTTTCTTTTTTAAATATAAATTTATTTATTTTAATTGGAGGTTAATTACTTTACAATATTGTACTGGTTTTGCCATACATCAACATGTATCTGCCACAGGTATACACGGGTTCCCCATCCTGAACCCCCCTCCCTCCTCCCTCCCCATACCATCCTTCTGGGTCGTCTCAGTGCACCAGCCCCAAGCATCCAGTATAATGCATTGAACCTGGACTGGTGATTCATTTCATATACGATATTATACATGTTTCAATGCCATTCTCCCAAATCATCCCACCCTCACCCTCTCCCACAGAGTCCAAAAGACTGTTCTATACATCTGTATCTCTTTTGCTGTCTTGCAAACAGGGTTATTGTTACCATCTTTCTAAATTTCATATATATGCGTTAGTATACTGTATTGGTGTTTTTCTTTCTGGCTTACTTCACTCTGTATAATAGGCTCCAGTTTCATCCACCTCATTAGAACTGATTCAAATGCATTCTTTTTAATGGCTGAGTAATGCTCCATTGTGTATATGTACCACAGCTTTCTTATCCATTCATTTGCTGATGGACATCTAGGTTGCTTCCATGTCCTGGCTATTATAAACAGTGTTGCGATGAACATTGGGGTACACGTGTCTCTTTCCATTCTGGTTTCCTTGGTGTGTATGCCCAGCAGTGGGATTGCTCACACTGCCATTTTAAATGGATAACCAACAAGGACCTATTGGGTAGCACAGGGAACTCTTCTCAATGTTATGTGGCAGCCTGGATGAGAGGAGAGTTTGGGGGAGAATGCATACGTATATGGATGGATGAATCCCTTTGCTGTCCACCTGAAACTATGACAACACTGTTAACTTGCTCTACTCCAATTAAAAAAACATTTTAAAATGGATGGCCAACAAGACTGACTGTACAGCACAGGGAGCTGTGCTCAGTGTTACGTGGCAGCCTGGATAGGAGGGGAGTTGGAGGAGAATGGATACATGTATATGATGGCTGAGTCCCTTTGCTGTCTCCCTGAAGCTATCACAAGGATAAAAGAAGGATGAGAATGGGCTTAGAAGTCAGGATTCTTTTTTAAAAATATTTTTATTTTATATTGGAATATAGCCAATGAACAATGAAGCTATCACAACATTATTAATTGGCCATATTCCAATATAAAAATAAAAAAATTTAAAAAGGAATCTGTGGGAGAGGGAGAGGGTGGGATGATTTGGCAGAGTGGCAGTATAACATGTATGATATCATAAGTGAAACGAATTGCCGGTCTAGGTTCGATGCAGGATGCAGGATGCTTGGGACTAATGCACGGGGATAATCCAGAGAGAAGGTGTGGGGCGGGAGAGGGGAGGTGGGGGTCGGGATTGGGAGTTCATGTACACTCGTGGCTGATTCATGTCAATGTATAGCAAAACGAATACAGTACTGTAAAGCAAAACAGACTAAAAAATAAAAATTAATTTAAAAAATTAAGTAAAAAAAAAAAAAGGAATCCTGACTTCTAAGCCCGTTTTCATCCTTCTTTCACCACTCCTCCACTGACAAATGGAAAAATAAAAAAGTCCGAGGAATCAGATGATAAACCCATGTCATACAATTTGAGGGGGGTTGATGAAGCTCGTTCTAAGAAGGAAGGTCTTCAGACTTCAAATCTGGAGTCCTTTCTGACAAGACACCTCCCTCATTCTAGTCTAATTTCTGAATCACTTCCTTTGATCCAGAAGAACTTTAGAAGAATCCAGGGAAATTAAAGAATGAAGTCCAGGTCGCTGGCCCCTCCCTGGTGTACTTAAGTGAGCTGCGGAGGAGGCCAGGCCATTTATTTTCAGGAACAGCCTAATGATCACCCAGCAAATCTAGTTACAGATGTGGTCCATCAGACCACCTGGATATACTAGTGCAAAAAGCTCAGAGTCCGTCTCAGGCTATGGATTGCCCGAGTTATTAATACGGAAAAGGAGGGAGATTTACTTTCGGTAGTGGAATTAAGGTGCTTCAGTGCACCCTGGACTAGTTGTTTTAAAATAACAGGGGACCGAGTTTCTCTTGGAAAAGGACTTAATTTTTATTGAAAACCTACCACCTTCAAATGGCTGGGAAGTTGAAGAACTATAAAACTGTCAAACAGCCCCATTATTAAAAGCTTTATTTGACAAATCTTCCACTGCTGGGGTAACTCGTGCGTTTTCCCTCCTCTCGCAGAAGAAATAAAACCACTCGCTTATGCAAACTGCTGACAAGGAATGGAAACAAATGGACTTCTAAACATGAGCAGAGACACCCTGGCCCCTTCCCACAGCCTAATGGAGGCAAGAGCCATTCATAAATTCAGGGCCGCTTGGACAGAACTGTGGTTCTGTAACTTCCCATCTGATCGGGGCTCAGAGCTGGGGAAAATGTCCTTGTTTTTGGAAGGCTCTGTATTAGTGGGAGGAGTTAGAAGGCAGGGAAAAGTGTCTTACCAATGCAGTCCTCCTAAAAGAACTCACATTTATTATTCTGTGGCTTCTGTGGATAAGGGGTCCAGGCACAGGTAGGATGGGATCTTTGCTTATGAACCCATGAAGCGGCAACACAGCTGGGACTGAGTTTCCATCTGAAGGCTCAGCTGGGGAAGGAATCATGTCCCGACTCCGTGTTGCTGTTAGCTGCTTTCAGTTCCTTGATATTGTAGCTTGAATTGTTTTGTTTCACTATTTTGCTGGCTGTTGTTCAGAAGCCATCCACCCTCAGCTCCTAAACCAAAGTTCCTTGCCACATGAACTTCTCCAACATGACCACTTACACCTCTAAGCCAGAAAGAAGAGCCCCTAGGGAGCTTGCAAGGAGTCTTACATAATATAATGTAGTCATGGAAGGGATGGCCTATCACCCCTGCCATGTTCTGTCGGTTGGGAGCAAGTCATGGTCTTGCCCATATTTGGGGAGAGGAGACAATGCAAGAGTATGATACACGTAGGTAGGAATCACAGGGGTCTCCTTAGAGTCTGTCCATCTTGCCCTTGTGACCCACCACTATGGGCTGACCAAGCTGAGTATATTTTACCTGAGCTGCTGGGAGAGAAGGAAGGGAGGAAAAGAGGGAGGGAGGAAGGCCTATTTATGGAGTGCTTTGGGCACAGAAATGAGTAGTGGTCCTGTTTAGAATATTGTCCAAGAACAAATGAAATTTTTTTCTTGGCCAGGTCTACTTCTGAGTTTGTATACTAATGAATGAGATGTCAAGTCTAGGTGTCCAAGCCAATCTGATAAGATTCCCTGAGTGTAAGGGTAGCTGCTATCCACCTTTCAAACAGAGCAACTATCTGTACGGCAGAGCGAATCAGCTATACAAATACACATATCCTCTCTTACTTGGATTTCCTTCCCACTGAGGTCCCCACAGAGCCCTGAGTAGAATTCCTTGTGCTATATAGTACGTTCTTGTTAGCTATGTATTTTGTACATAGTATGAACATCAATAGTGTATTGAAGAAGGAAATGGCAACCTATTCCAGTATTCTTCCCTGGGAAATCCCATGGACAGAGGAGCCTGGCAGGCTAGATTCCATCAGTTCAGTTCATTTCAGTCGCTCTGTCGTGTCTGACTCTTTGTGACCCCATGAATTGCAGCACACCAGGCCTCCCTGTCCATCACCAACTCCCAGAGTTCACTCAGACTCACGTCCATTGAGTCAATGATGCCATCCAGCCATCTCATCCTCTGTCATCCCCTTCTCCTCCTGCCCCTAATCCCTCCCAGCATCAGGGTCTTTTCCAATGAGTCAACTCTTCACATGAGGTGGCCAAAGTACTGGAGTTTCAGCTTCATTCCCTCCAAAGAAATCCCAAGGCTGATCTCCTTCAGAATGGACTGGTTGGATCTCCTTGCAGTCCAAGGGACTCTCAAGAGTCTTCTCCAACACCACAGATGAAAAGCATCAATTCTTCAGTGTTCAGCCTTCTTCACAGTCCAACTCTCACATCCATACTGACCACAGGAAAAGCCATAGCCTTGACTAGACTGACCTTTGTTGGCAAAGTAATGTCTCTGCTTTTGAATATGCTATCTAGGTTGCTCATCAATTTTTTTCCCAAGGAGTAAGCATCTTTTAATTTCATGGCTGCAATCGCCATCTGCAGTGATTTTGGAGACCAAAAAAATGAAGTCTGACACTGTTTCTACTGTTTCCCCATCTATTTCCCATGAAGTGATGGGACCAGATGCCATGATCTTTGTTTTCTGAATGTTGAGCTTTAAGCCAACTTTTTCACTCTCCTCTTTCACTTTCATCAAGAGGCTCTTTAGTTCCTCTTCACTTTCTGCCATAAGGGTGGTGTCATCTGCATATCTGAGGTTATTGATATTTCTCCTGGCAATCTTGATTCCAGCTTGTGTTTCTTCCAGTGCAGCGTTTCTCATGATGTACTCTGCATAGAAGTTAAATAAGCAGGGTGACAATATACAGCCTTGACGTACTCCTTTTCCTATTTGGAACCAGTCTGTTGTTCCATGTCCAGTTCTAACTGTTGCTTCCTGACCTGCATACAGATTTCTCAAGAGGCAGGTCAGGTGGTCTGGTATTCCTATCTCTTTCAGAATTTTCCACAGTTTATTGTGATTCACACAGTCAAAGGCATTGGCATAGTCAATAAAGCAGAAATAGATGTTTTTCTGGAATTCTCTTGCTTTTTCCATGATCCAGCGGATGTTGGCAATTTGATCTCTGGTTTCTCTGCCTTTTCTAAAACCAGCTTGAATATCAAGAAGTTCACGGTTCATGTATTGCTGAAGCCTGGCTTGGAGAATTTTGAGCATTACTTTATTAGCGTGTGAGATAAGTGCAATTGTGCGGTAGTTTGAGCATTCTTTGGCATTGCCTTTCTTTGAGATTGGAATGAAAACTGACCTTTTCCAGCCCTGTGGCCATGGAGTTGCAAAAGAGTAGGACATGACTTAGACATGAAACAACAATAGCCATCAATAGTGTTCTATGTATCATCCTCAGTCTCCAGTTCATCCCACTCCAACCTTCCCACCTTGGTATCCATATATTTGTTCTCTGTGTCTCTATTTCTGCTTTGCAAAAATTAAAAGTTCTACATAGTTTACTTGGAAAATTGTGTCTCTTAATCCATGGTTTGGGAGTCGTCTTTTTGTTGGCAATTATCTTCTGCTTGCCCACTCTGCATGTGTTTGCTCAGAAGATCTGAAGAGCACTTCAAGTGTTGTCTCTCCTCGATACACTCTTGGGGGCAGGAGTGGGTGTTTTTCTTTTTGAGTAAGTGATTGAGCAGATGAATTAGAAAGCAGATGAGAAACAAAGATGTAGGCAGGGATGGAGGGAAGACACAACCAGCCTTCTCACACACAGTTGATAAAATTCAGGGTTTCTGAGCCTCGGTTCCATTGACATTTGAGGTCAGATAATTCTTTGTTGGGGGAGGAGGGGTTAGAATGCTTAGCATCTTTGGCCTCTACCCACTAACTACCAGTAGCACACAGCCCTCAATCCTCTCCAGACATTGCCAGCTGTTCCTTGGGGAGGAGAGCAAAATCTCCTCCACGGGAGAAGCTTTGATATAATTCTAGCACCAAGCAAGTGTCATTGATGCTTTTTAAGGGGCTTGGGTTATTTTGCATGCTCAGTGATTCAGTAATGTCTGACTTTTAGTGACACTACGGACTGTGGCCTACCAGGCTCTTATGTCCATGGGATTCTCCAGGCAAGAATACTGGAGTGGGTTGCCATTTCTTCCTCCAGGGGATCTTCCCGACCCAGGGATTGAACCAGCATCTCCATTGTCTCCTGCATTGGCAGGTGGATTCTTTTACCAATGAGCCACCTGGGAAGTCCCTATCTGGTCCCAATTATTTCAGTTCAGTTCAGTCGTGCAGTTGTGTCCGACTCTTTGCGACCCCATGAATCGCAGTACGCCAGGCCTCCCTGTCCATCACCAACTCCCGGAGTTCACTCAGACTTACGTCCATTGAGTCTGTGATGCCATCCAGCCATCTCATCCTTGGTCGTCCCTTCTCCTCCTGCCCCCAATCCCTCCCAGCATCAGGGTCTTTTCCAATGAGTCAACTCTTCGCATAATAATTATATAGGTTTTTATAAATGCTAGATTTTTTTTGATGAATTTGTTATAGTATTGTTTCTGTTTTATTTTGTGATTTTTTGGCTGCAAGGCACGTGGAATCTTAGTTCTCTGACTGGGGATTGAGTCTGCACCCTCTGCACTGGAAGGCGAAGTCTTAACCACTGGACTGCCAGGCAAGTCCCATACAGATGCTAGATCGGGAGTGCCCCCAATTGTTGGGAATTGATAGTGGGAATAAAGGGGCTTCCCTGGTGGCTCGGATGAAAAAGAATCTGCCTTCAATGCAGGAGACCCATCTATCTGTCTCTATGACTTAGACAACCCTAGGCCCCTCTGACCATGGGATTCTCTAGGCAAGAATGCTGGAGCGGGTTGCCATTCACAGGCTTTGGAGTTTTGGTAGTGAAATTTCTGGGTTTGAATCCTGGTTCTACCACTTACAAGCTGTAAGACTGGGGACAAATTTTTTTTTTAAGAAATGGCCTCTGTTTTGGTATCCTTTTCTGAAAAACAAAGATGGTGACTTCTGTAGCTGCTGCTGTGAGTACACATAATATACATAAAATCCTCAGTGCAGGGGCCATGTGGCCCAAAACAAAAGAGGCACAATGTGTCAGTGATTCCTTAGAATGCCTTTAGAATATTTAGCCATCCAGGCTATCTTGAGTTGACTGTTTTCTTCCTTTGCTCCCTCTCAACTTAGGATCTTGTTGGGATAAACTGGTGGAAACAGGACTCTTAATTATGGGCTCAGCTACCTTGCTCAGGAGAGGATGACTGGTAGGCATTGGGACCTAGGACAGTTCAACTTTGATGAGAAGAGGACGTATGTTGATGGGAGTCACTGTGACATTCAGATACCCTCTATCACTTGGGATAATTCTCTGAGATTACATGTCTAAGAGCTGCCTCCTTTCTTTCTAGGAAATCTTGCTTTCTGTGGGCTGCTAACTATCTTTATGATCCCATTGATTAGACATGTTTTCACACATTAGCCCATAATGCAATATAGATGTACTGTTGCAGTAAAATACACGCAATATAAAATTTACTGTGTGTACATGTACTCAGGTGCTTATTCATGTCCAACTCTTTGTGACCACATGGATTGTAGCCTGTCAGGCTCCTCTTTCTGTGGGATTCTCCAGGCAAGAATATTGGAGTGGGTTGCTATTTCCTCTTCCAGAGGACCTTCCCAACCCAGGGATTGAACTGGCATCTCCTGCATTGGCAGGCAGATTCTTTACCACGAGCTCCATCTGGGAGACCAAAATTTACTGTAATAACTATTTAATAATGTAAGTTCTGTGGCTTTAAGTATGTTCATGTTGCTGTGTAAATATCAACAGCATCCATTTCCAAAACACTTTTCATAGTCTCAAACTGAAACTCTGTATTCATTAAGCAAATGTCCCATCCCCCATTTCCAGCTCCTGGCAACCACCCTTTTTACTCTCTGTCTCTATGAGTTAGACCACTCTAGGTGCCTCATGTAAGTGCAATCATACCATAGCTGTCTTTTCTTGATTGTCTTCTTTCCCTCAGCATAATGTCAAGATTCATCCATGTGGTAGCATGTGTTGGAATTCCCTTCTGTTTTTAACCCAAATGATACCCCATTGTATGTAGAGACCACAGTTTATTTATCCATTCATCTGTTGATGGGCATGGGTTACTTCCACCTTTTGGTTATTATGAATAATGCTGCCACCATGGGTATACAAATATTTGAGTCCTTGCTTTTACTTCTTTTCAGTATATATATACCCAGGAGTAGAATTGTTGGATTCTACGGTAATTTCTATGTGGAATTATTTTGAGGAACCACCATGCCATTTTCTGCAGCAGCTGCATCATTTTACATTCCCAGCCGCCACACACAGGGGTTCCAATTTCTCCACATCCTTGTGGTTTGGGTTTGCCTTTCCCCAATGACTAGTGATGTTGGACCTCTTTTCATGTTTGCATTTATATTCAACAAAGAATTTTGCAAACTTCCTAGTGGAATTTCAGGCAGCTATTAGAAAAGACAATTTCAGACAGTGAGACCTCCCCACTACCAAATACTCTCGTGTCCAGACGTGCACACGACACCTGTTTACTGCCGGCATGAGGTCATTCCGAGGCTCTGCAAACTCCCCAGTCTATGCTCTGCTCATTCATCTTGGTTATCAACTGATATCCCGCCTACAAAGTCTGCTGAGGGAAGCCCGGCCAGCTGCCATCTCTTTAATATTTAGAAATCTGCCTTAATACATCCTAGTTCTTCCTGCATGCTGCTATCTGTATTTGCGGTCTCCGGTTTTCTGGGAATTCAGTGGGATGGTTTCTTATCTGTTAGCTTGTCAGAAACAGGCACGAGGACAATCAAATGCTCATCTATTCACATCTGGTGTTCTGCAGGGAACAGCATTTAGACCCCTACCGTGTTTAACTGTATAAATGGTTTCTATCTATCATCTAAATCAGAACTGCGAACGTGCAGAGCAAACTACAGCAGATAGAGACTCACACAGGATCCGTAGTGGGGAGAGGGCAGAGCACACCCCCCCTCCCCCTTTGAACACGGGAACTCATAGAATTCTCACCATCATTCCTTTTTACTCTTTCCGCACCGATTTCTAGTTGAAGTTTAGTTTTTAATCATGGCTCTGTGTGACGCATACTTGTGTGTGGATGCATGCACAAGTCTGTATGTCTGGGCCTGTGTATGTCTGCCTCTTGTATCTCTCACTGTGTTTGTTGGTCTTTGCATTTTTGTATATTTGTGTTCTCAATCATCTCCCACGTGTGTGTATGGCTTTCGCTGTGGATGCATTTTGTGTGGTGTTTTGGTGTCTGTATGTCTCGCTGTGTGTCTTAGGGTCTCTCTGTGCCTGCCCATCAGTTTTCACCTGTGATCAGCTGTCCCTAGGGGTCTCTCTTGGTGTGTGGGTTTTGTGTGTGTGCGTCCATGTCATGTGGATCCTTTCTCTCTTTGTACCACCCCTATTTGTCGTGGATAGAAGCAGACAGGTCATTTTCAAGCTTGAGGAAAATGACGGGCTTGGAGATCCAATCAGTCCATTCTGAAGGAGATTGGCCCTGGGATTTCTTTGGAAGGAATGATGCTAAAGCTGAAGCTCCAGTACTTTGGCCACCTCATGTGAAGAGTTGACTCATTGGAAAAGACTCTGATGCTGGGAGGGATTGGGGGCAGGAGAAGAAGGGGACAACAGAGGATGAGATGGCTGGATGGCATCACCGACTCGATGGACATGAGTCTGAGTGAACTCCAGGAGTTGGTGATGGACAGGGAGGCCTGGCGTGCTGCGATTCATGGGGTCGCAAAGAGTCAGACACGACTGAGCGACTGAACTGAACTGGGCCATTATGGCGCCAGGCAGCCATCCTCATGACGTGTCTGAAGCTTGGCCTGCCGGGTCGCTCGGAATGGCTCCCACCCTCTGCTCTTTGCAGCCAGGTGCTGAAAACATGTTAATGGGGCAGAATGACCTGTGTTGAAATCAATGCCTCCTTTCTTTCTGTTTCTAGCAAGGCCTGCACACAGGTGCCTCTGTAACACCTTGACTAGACCCCACGGAGGACGGTGTTTGGAGGGATGCTGAAACAATCCATTCTTCTGCCAACTCTTAGTGGCTCCCTGCTCTGAAATCTCCTTGTATCCAGGATAAACAGCTCCATCCCTTCAGTTGGCCAAATTCCTGTCTCTTTGTTAACCAGCCTGTCCTCTGCTGTACCCTGGTTTTGCCCTTTTAGCCCCCAAGGAGGATTTAATCCTCCCATCCTATTATGTTATCAAGAGTCAAGAAGATGGGGACATCAGTAATCATCACCATCACTACAGTCATCACAATCTTCATCATCACCATCACCACCACCATCATCACAACCACCACCACCACCACCATCACCATCATCACCATTATCATCTCCATCAGTACTATTGTCACCACCACCGTCATCGCCATCATCAATTGCCATTTACATTTATGGGATACTGTGTAGAGTATGAAGGTTAGGGTTTTCCACCCATTGCTTCTTTCAACCCAGAAGTTCAACATATGACCCACGTAAAACATTTTCCATCTTCCTAGAAGCAACTGGTATTAACTGAGCTGTCATGGTGAATCAGATCTGATGCTCAGCCCTTTACATGAGTTAAACTACTTCCCATGGACCAAAACCCAAGGAAGCAGATAGCAATACTTCCTCCACCGAGCAGGCAGAAAAAGGGATACCAAGAGAGGTTAGGTAATCTGTCTGAGGTTACACAGCTATGAAATGGTAGATCTAGATAAAGAACCCAGACATGTTAGACTCAGAGCTCAAGTCCTGAACCTCTTGGGAGTAGAGAGACTGCAATCTGGCTGAGCTCCTGGGTTGTAGCTGGACTTTCCTGGGACCAGTGACCCCAAGCACTGTCTCATAGCTTCGGGTAGTGTTTGGGCTGCTGGCCCGCTGAAGCACTCTCTTCTCAGATGCCTCCTGTTCTTCCAGATTGGCTGTTGGTTTACTCATTCATTCTTCCACTCCCTCTTTCTCTCCCTCCTTCTGTCTCTTTCCCTCTCTGTCTCTCTCTTCTGCTCCCACCATGTCCTGAAATCCAGGTCCAGAATATCAGTATCATCTTTGGCTCCTGTTTTTCTAACATCTCCCATCTGGTATGTTATTGAATCCTATGAGCTCTACCTTCAAGATACACCCAGAGCTATTGATATCATGTATAAAAGAGATAACTAATGACAACCCACTGTATAGCTCAGGGAACTCTAGTCCGTGCTCTGTGGTGTCCTAAATGTGAAGGAAATCCAAAAGAAAGGGGATATATATATATATATATATATGTCTGGCTGATTCATTTTGCTGTACAGCAAAAACTAACACCACACTGTAAAGCAACTATGCTTGTTAGTAGCTCAGTTGTGTCTGACTCTTTGTAACCCCATGGAGTGTAACCCGCCACACTCCTCTGTTCATGGAATTCTTCAGGCAAAAATGTTGGAGTGGGTTGCCATATCATTCTCCAGGGAATCTTCCTATCTAGGGATTGAACTTGGGTCTCCTGCATTGCAGGCAGATTCTTTACTGTTTGAGCCACTAGGGAAGCTCAAAACTATACTCCAATAAAAATAAAAAATATATACATCCAGAATCCAAGAACTCCTCTCCCCCCACAGCCACCCCCTTGCTGGGCACCATCGTCCTCCTTCCTCTGGGTACTGCAATAGCTGCTGAACTGGCCATCGTGGTTCTGGTATCCCCTCCACCCCCTTATTGTCCATTCTCCACACAGAAGCCACAGTGACCACTGATACTAAAGCATTAAGTCTGGTCACATCACTTCTGTCCTCCAAGCCCTTCATGGCCCCCATTTCACCCAAAGTAAAAGCCAAAATTCCTCCTGCAAGATCCAAGTGGTCTGACCCATGGTCACCCTTCTGACCTCAGTAGCCATTGCCCTGCCCCGGCTCACTCCAGCCACGTGGGTCTCATCATCCTCAGACATCCCTGGAACATGATCCATCACACCGTGGTCCCAGCTTTTCCTGAATAGACTGCCTCCTCCCCACACTGACCAGACTGTCTCTCCCCTCTCTTTCTCTCCTCAACAGTAACTGGCCCTCAAGTTTCCACTCCTCTTTAGCACTTTTGTTTACTTTTCTTCTCCTTAGCACATGGGACTGGCACATGTGATGACATATTTAATTTATTTGTCGTGTTTATTTTCTATCTCTGTGCTGGCAGGGCTTAGGGATTACTGTCTGTTGATTATTTTCATGTACTTGGCACATAATAGGCATTTAGTTTGTCTTTGCTGAGTGACATGTATATGGCAACACATGTATGCAGCAGAGAATTCAAAGGATACAGGAGGGAAAACTTTCTTCCCTACCAGTGCTCTTTAGACATGCATTTTTCACTCCTTGGAAGCAACTGCAATGGCTGATTATCCCGTATCCTGAATCCATCCAGAGATATTCTACACAAACATCCCTCTGTGTGTCTGTGTGTCTCTGTCTCTCTCCAGCCTTATCCTTATCTGTATCCCCGACTCTGTCACTCTACCTTGACTTTCACCTATGTGTCCAGATCTGTTATATCATCATATATAGACTGTTTTCATCCTTCTCTGCTTAATATCTTGCCAGTCCTCTCACAGCAGGACATGAAGAGTCACTTTCATCTCTTTAAATGCCTGCCTATTATGTAATTGTCTGAGCATGCATATATTCTTTCATAGCCCCCTAGTGATGGACTTTTGGGTAGTTTCCAAAACTTTGCTCTTGCAGACATGACTACAATAAATAAAGCAGTGATTACATCATTTCTCACAAATGCTGCTATATCTGTGGGATGGATTCCTAGAAGTGAAATTGTGTTGGATTATTTAAAGAAAAAAAATCAATGCTTGGCAAACTCAGCTTTCTCTAGAGCAGTGTTCATAGGAATGCTGATCCAGAAGACAGCAATGCTACTGGGTTTCTTTTTTCTTTTTTTTTTCATGTGGGATCCAGTTCCCTGACCAGGGATCGAACCCCTGTCCCCTGCAGTAGAAGTGTGGTGTCTTAACCACTGGACCACCAGGGAACTCCTTGGGTTTCTCAGTGTCAGAATTTAAAATTGACTCTTTGTAGAGGCAACGCTATTCACAGCAACATGGATGGACCTAGAGATGATCATAAGTCAGACAAAGACGAACACCTACCATAAGATATCACTCATATGCAGACTCTAAAACATGGCACAAATGAACTTATCTATGAAACAGACTCACGGAAGTGGGGGACAGACTTGTGGGTGCCAGTGGCAGAGGGAGTGAAGGAAAGATGGATTGAGAGTTTGGGATCAACAGAAGCAAAGTGTGATAAACAGAATGGATAGACAGCAAGGTCCTACTGCAGAGCACAGGGAACTGTATTCAGTATCTTGTCATTAATCATAATGGAACAATTTAAAAAAGAATATATATATATATATATATATATGTATATGTATAGTATAGCTAAATCACTTTGCTGTACAGCAGAAATTAACACAATATTATAAACTAACAACACTTCAATAAGTTAAAAAATCAATTCTTATATGGTTAATGGAGAGCTCATGAAGACCATTAAACTGGAAGCCTGTCCCTAACTCCCCACCCTGTTATCCACCTTTAGAAGGTGCCATAAGTCTCAGAGATCACACATGGCAGAGAACATCGTAGGATGCTTTTCTGTTAACAGTAGTGTTAGACCTAATTTTCTTTAAAAGTAGCCCTGAAATCAGGATTATCTTCTGTACTATAAACATCTCTAATTTTGACTTTGTCTATGGTCTCAGAGCTTATTTTTCCTGCCCTTGTGCTATTGGATTCTGGGGGTGGGGTGGAGTGTGGTTAGTAGAGTTACTTCCTGTAGCAAGAGACAGAGGAGAGAGATGTGAAATGTTAGCTATGCATAAGCCTTGGGTGAAGTTCTGGATGTTAGTTTCCCTTTCTGCAAAATGAGGATCAAACCAGTCCATCCTAAAGGAAATCAACCACTAATATTCATTGGAAGGACTGATGCTGAAACTGAAGCTCCAATACTTTGGCCACCTGTCGAAGAGCTGATTCATTGGGAAAGATCCTGATGGTGAGAAAGATTGAGGGCAGGAGGAGAAGGGGCGACAGAGGATGAGATGGTTGGATGGCATCATCAACTCAATGGACGTGAGTTTGAGCAAACTCTGGGAGACAGTGAAGGACAGGGAAGCTTGGTGTCCTGCAGTCCATGGGGTCACAAAAAGTTGGACACTTAGCAACTGAACAACAACAAAAATGGGGACAATAATATCTGTCCCTTCTGGATTGTTCTGAGGATTTAATTATATATTCATTTGTTAAAAAGGTATTTACTGAATACCAAGCATGTGTGAGGATCAGGGAATGTATGCCTAAAAAGGAACTCCCACAGTTTCTTGGCTGCCTGAACATCTTTAGCAGGTGTAAGGCTCTGTGTGATGGCCGGTGGATAGTAGGGGCTCACGTGCATGAGGGTTTCTGGCATTTGTCCTCACCAGACATTATAGATAGAGACTCATTCCATTTGGGAGGGATTAGAGCAGAAGAGGAGGTATTCAGTTTGCTTTGAAGGATGAGTACACGGGTTTTCAAGAAAGGAAGGGGGCTGGATGTTGGGATATTGCTAGCAGGAGGAACAGCATGGGAAAGTGTCTGGGGGGCAGAACACTGAAGTCCTTGCATATCTGAAGAGTCTGGTTCAAATGAAGCATTGGGGGTGGTCGTCCTTTCCTGAGGTCATGCTCCTTCCAGATCTCCAGATTGCACCCAGCCACGGTTAACAACAGATTCCATGCTTTCAGTCTAGTGTCTTGCCTCCCACCATGTATTTTTTCTTTGCTTCGACCTCAGCCTAAGGTTCTGACTCACTGCTCCTCTCATCCAGCTGAGCTTCAGTCTGCATCACACCCGTGTATTTCCTCTCTCTATTCATCCTTTCCAACCTGTGCTTCAGCAAAGGAACCCATGAAAGGCCAACTTTGGCTCATGTGTGTGTTCTTTGTCTGTTTCCTTATAGTTTTTAATCATTGTCTTTTGATTTGATAAATGATCCTTGGCTTCTCCCAACTTTCTTAAAGACCCAGGGTAAAACAACAACAACAGCAATGAAAAAACATCCTTTCTGGTAGCTATTGCAGCTGTGAGGGAAAAATGAGCCTCCTCTATGGTCAATAAATCACTTCGTCACCTTAATCTTTTATTGATCTCAATAAAAGTTGTATTTTGTTTCTTAACAAAAATCCACCAGGGAGGACATCTCGTACAGGTGAGGGCACGATGGAAGTAGTGGTCAAGCCATCACCTCACATTGTTATTTATGTTATTTATGGATTTGAGGGGGCCAAAGGTTGGGGGGAAAGAGACCAAGAAGGCATTCTTGCAAGTGATGCCTCATATTTTAAAAGACACACTCGACTCCAGGTAGTCAACTCACAGATATGACTCTGAAGCTATATTTTATGCAGACTTTTATAAACAGGTCATAAACATCCCACTTCTCCAAGTGAGGAAGGGAAAGGCTCTGTCTCGCTCGCAAGTAATGCATCTACTCGGCCGGTTAAATTTAGAAGATGGTAATCTTGTATCCAGACATGGCTTCATCTCTAGGGGAGGGTCATCCAAACAGGTTACTCATAGAAGAATGAGTAATGCTTCATCAAGGCTTGGAATCAAGCTTTCGTTAAGGCTTGCAAAAAATATATTCCCCTCTCAGTGCAGAGGAAAAGACCATAAAAAATGGTCTCTGATGTTAATGTTTGTGTCCTGCACATATATTACCCCAGGGCATGGGAAGAGGGAGGGTTTGGTGACTCAGGCATGGAAAAAAAAAGAGGCAAAATACAGTAGAGTGTGCACACAATCCTTTTTTCTCTCACCTACTTTTTTCTTTAAGACTCAACTCAGTAGCCCTCTCTGTGAGGGCTTCACCCCTGGGAGCCAGTTTTATTTATTTATTTCTTAACTTTTAATTTTGTATTGGAGTATAGCTGACTAACAATGTCGCGATAGTTTCAGGTGCACAGCGAAGGGACTTGGCCATACGTCTACAAGTATCCATCCATTCTCCCCCAAAGCTCCCACTCATCCAGGCTGCCATGTAACACTGAGTTGAGTTCCCCGTACTATATAGCAAGTCCCTGTTGGCTGCCCATTCAAAATACAGTAACGTATATATGTCCATTCCAAACTCCCTGATTATCCCTTCCTCCCATCCTTCTCCCTGGGTGATAAGTTCATTCTCTAAGTCTGTGAATCTGTGTTTGTTTTGTAAATAAGTTCATTTGTGTAACTTCTTTTTAGATTCTGCCGATAAGGGATGACTGACTTCACTTGGTATGACAATTTCCAGGTCCATCCATGTTGCTGCAAATGGCATGATTTTATTCTTTTTAATGGCCGAGTAATAGTCCATTGTGGGCTTCCCTGATGGTTCAGCAGTAAAGAATCTGCCTTCCAATGCAGAAGAGGAGGGTTCAACCCCTGGGTTAGAAAGATTTCCCCAAAGAAGGAAATGGCAATCCACTCCGGTGTTCTTACCTGGGAAATCCTATGAACAGAGGAGCGTGGTGGGCTACTGTCCATGGGATTTCAAAGAATTGAGATGACTTAGTGACTAAACAATAGCAGCAACAATATTCAATTATATATATGTACCATATCTTCTTTATCCATCCCTCTGTCAATGGGTATTTAGGGTGCTTCCAGGTCTTGGCTATTGTAAATGGTCCTTCAATGATGTATCCTTTCAGATGGTGTTTTTCTCCAGACATGTATCCAGTAGTGTGATTGCAAGGTGTGGGACCCACTTTTTATTCTCCCCAATATCCTGTGATTTCCATTCATTGTGTTATCACATTTTATCGTCTGGATCTGGCAACCCCCCTGCCTTCACCGAGTTTACATTCTCTAACGGAACAAATACATCTAAAGCCGAAAGCTTGGCACATTGCAGGTCCTCAAAACAAGAAAGTTCAACTTTATCTTCCTTCCCATTTCTGTTAAGATGATTGTTACAGTATCTCTGGGCTTAAAAAAATTTTTTTTTCCTTGGAATAGGAAATAAGGGCTAATATCTTTTAAAGGGAAGATGTGAACCATAGGATCTCCAAAGGACAATTTTAACTCCTGGTATAATAATAGCTAAAATTAATTGACTGTTTTCATGGAATCTTATGAATAATAAATAGCATTTATTTTGTGTTTACCATGCACTTTGCTAAGTGGTTTTTATGTATCCATCTTTTAACCTTTATTACAATCCTAGGATGCTAGTACTACTTTCGTTCCTCTTTGCCAAAAAGGAAACCATCTATGAAGAGGTTAAAAAGTATGTCCAGTGGAAAACAGATCTGTAGTTGCCAAAGGGAGAGGCAGTGGGAGAGGGATGGACTGGGGATCTGGGGTTAGCAGATGCCAACTATTATATATAGAATGCATCAACAGCAAGGTCCTACTGTATAGCATGGAGAGTAACATTCAATATTCTGTGGTTAAACCATGATGGAAAAAATATAGAAAGAGTGTGTGTGTGTGTGTATGTACAGAATATGTACATATATATAATGTATATTTTATATATATAACTGAATCGCTTTGCAGTACAGCAGAAAACACATTGTAAATAACTGTACTTCAATAAAATACATTAAAAAACCATTATATAGAATGGATCAACAACAAGGTCCTACTATATAGCACAGAAAACAATATTCAATATTCCATGGTCAAACTATGATGGAAAAGAATGTAAGAAGAATGTGTGTGTGTGTGTATATATACAGAATGTGTACAGATATATGAAGGATGTGTGTGCTGCTGCTGCTGCTGCTAAGTCGCTTCAGTCGTGTCCGATTCTGTGTGACCCCGTAGACGGCAGCCTATCAGGCTCCTCTGTCCCTGGGATTCTCCAGGCAAGAACACTGGAGTGGGTTGCCATTTCCTTCTCCAATGCATGAGAGTGAAAAGTGAAAGTGAAAGTCACTCAGTCGTGTCCGACCCTTAGCGACCCCATGGACTGCAGCCCATCAGGCTCCTCCGTCCATGGGAGTTTCCAGGCAAGAGTACTGGAGTGGGTCACCATTGCCTTCTCCGAAGGATGTGTGTGTGTGTGTGTGTATATATATATATATCTGAATCAATTTGCTGTACAGCAGAAATTAACACAACATTGTAAATCAACTGTACTTCAATAAAATAATATTAAACAAACAAACAAAAAAAGCACATCCAAGGTCCCCCAACTGGGACGGGGGAGGGGGTGTCAGGGTAGCAGTCCAGGTGACCTGGCTCAACTGTCCATGCTGCTCACCTGTGCACTGTTCTCTGTCCCTCTTAAAGTGTTATCATCCTAACTGTCCTAAAGGGAAAACTCGCTAGTCACCTATCCTTAATATCCAAACCAGGAAAATGGGATCTGTTCTGGTGTACATTTGACCCATCTGGGAAGAAGGGAGGAAAGAGTAAAGGATTGGAATGTATTTGCATCTTGAAGCCTGATCTTCTTTGGTCAAACGGGCCTTAGAACTCGTGAGCACTGGATGTACTGTGACTAGTGGGTCCTGTTTTGTTTTGTTTTCACCTTTCCTTTTGTATGGGGGTATAGTCGCTCAGAGTCGGACACGACTGAGCGACTTCACTTTCACTTTCACTTTCATGCATTGGAGAAGGAAATGGCAACCCACTGCAGTGTTCTTGCCTGGAGAATCCCACGGACAGGGGAGCCTGGTGGGCTGCCGTCTATGCGGTCGCACAGAGTCGGACACGACTGAAGCGACTTAGCAGCAGCAGCAGCTTAGCCGATTAACAATGTTGTGACAGTTTCAGGTTGACAGCAAAGGGACTCAGCTATACATACACAGCTATACATATACATATACATACACATATATGTATTCATTTTCCCCCAACCTCCCCTCCCATCCAGGCTGCCATATGACATTGAGCAGAGTGCCCTGTTCTACATGGTAGGTCCTTGTTGGTTATCCATTTCAAATGTAGCAGTGTGTACTTGTCCATCCCAAACTCCCTAACAATCCCTACCTGCCTTCTATCGCCCAGCGATCATAAGTTTGTTCTCTAAGTCTGTGAGTCTGTTTCTGTTTTGTAAATAAATTCATTTGTATCACGTCTTTTTATTTATTTATTTATTTTTGATTGGTTAAATAAGGCTTTTTTTCCTATAAACACTGATTTTTATTTTTAAGCACTAGAAACATTTTGTATTGGAGTATAGCCAATTAACAGTGTTGCAGTAGTTTCAAGAGGACAGTGAAGGAACTTACTCATACATATTCATGTCCATTCTTCCCCTGGCAGCTCAGTGGTAAAGAATTTGCCTGCAATGCAGGAGACACAGGAGTCCTGGATTCAGTTCCTGGGTTGGGACAATCCCCTGAAGGAGGACATGGTAACCCACTCCAGTGTTCTTGCCTGGAGAATCCCATGGACAGAGGAGCCTGGCAGGCCATAGTCCATAGGCTGCAAAGAGTTGGACACAACAAATGGTGATTGCAGCCATGAAATTAAAAGACACTTACTCCTTGGAAGAAAAGTTATGACCAACCTAGATAGCATATTAAAAAGCAGAGACATTACTCTGCCAACAAAGGTCCATCTAGTCAAGGCTATGGTTTTTCCAGTGGTCATGTATGGATGTGGATGTGGGAGTGGACTGTGAAGAAGGCTGAGCACTGAAGAATTGATGCTTTTGAACTGTGGTATTGGAGAAGACTCTTGAGAGTCCCTTGGATTGCAAGGAGATCCAACCAGTCCATTCTAAAGGAAATCAGTCCTGGGTGTTCATTGGAAGGACTGATGCTAAAGCTGAAACTCCAATACTTTGGCCAACTCATGCGAAGAGTTGACTCATTGGAAAAGATCCTGATGCTGGAAGGGACTGGGGGCAGGAGGAGAAGGGGATGACAGAGGATGAGATGGCTGGATGGCATCACTGACTCGATGGACATGGGTTTGAGTGAACTCCAGGAGTTGGTGATGGACAGGGAAGCCTGGTGTGCTGCGATTCATGGGGTTGCAAGGAGTCGGACACAACTGAGTGACTGAACTGAACTGAAGCAACTTAGCACGCATGCATTCTCCCCTAACACCCCCTCCCATGCTGGCTGGTGCATACTTTGAGCAGAGTTCCATGTGCCATACAATAAATAGGTCTTTGTTGGTTATCAGTTTTAAATATAGCAGCGTGTACATGACCTTCCCAAAGTCATGATATTTCTCCTTCTCTGCCTGATTTACTTCACTCACTATGACAAGCTCTAGATCCAACCATGTACAACTAGGTGTAAAGTAGATGTTACTTAAGCACGTTTGACTGTGAAAAGGAAAGATACTCCAGGAGGACCCATCCAAACATCACTAAAGGGAAAATTCCTCAGGCCCCCAAATACAAAGCTCTCACTGGAGAGCATTATCTCTTCTTGTCTCCTCTGATCTACAGGAAGTGAGATGGGATGTGTAAACAAATGAGCCCATTTAGCCTGGGACATGCCAGAGAACAGGGAAATGGCTCTAGAAGATTTTTCATTGTCTTCACCCCTCAACCCGTATGCAGCTATCTTTCTCCACTTGCAGATTGTGAAAAGCCCAGGCCTGTGCACGTTCTGAGAAATATAAAGCACTACATAAAACAAAGGAAATTGTTAGTAAAACAGACGCAGTGTTAATTGCACTGTGAGAGCAGCATAAATAAAACAATATATGTGCTAGAAAATCCATTTATGAGGCTCAGATTTTACAAAACTGCCTTTTTTGCAAAGGTAAAGAAAAAAAACAGTAGAATGACTAGAATTACATCTTTTAAAAGATTATTCAGATAAATGCTAATGGAGTCCATGATTTTCAATGTCTTATTCATTTTTCCAGGCATCGAATATTTACTAAAGGTCTGCTAAATGCCAGCCTAGGTGCTTGGGGCTTCTGAGTATAAGGAAGAATATTTAGCCTTTATTCTCAAGGGACTATGAGTTTAAATGCCCAAGTAAATATTTAGGGCAGTGGTTCTCAATGGAGGAGGAGGTGGGCAAAAGGGAATGTGGCAATATCTGGAGACATTTTTGACTGATACATCTAGGGGGATGTGTTATCTTGTTGTTTGCTAAGTTGTGTCTGACTCTTTGTTACCCTGTGGACTATAGCCCACCAGGCTCCTCTGTCCATGGGATTTCCCAGGCAAAAATACTGGAGTGGGTTGCCATTTCCTCCTCTAGGGGACTTTCCTGACCCAGAGATTGAACCCATGTCTCCTGCTTGGCAGGCAGATTCTTTACCATTGAGTTACCAGGGAAGCCCCTGGGGAGAGGCCTAGGTGGCTTCTAACATCCTACAGTCTATAGGACAGTGCTCGCAACAAAGAATTATTTGGCCCCAAATGCCAGTGGTGCTCAAGCTGAGAAGCCTTGCTTCAGAATATTAGAGTTACTGATTTCTATCATAAAGGCACATGCAAAGGCACATAGAGGAACATAGAATGAGAGCTGCTAGATTGGCCTCTGGCATGGGGAAAGCTTTTATGAAGAACGTGATATTATATCACATTATAGATCATCAGATTTACTTATGGTAGTGAGTGTCTGTTGATCCCAAATTCCCAACTTATCTTTCCCCTTTCCCTTTTAGTAACCATAAATGTGTTTTCTATGCCAAAGCCTTTGACTGTGTGGATCACAACAAACTGTGGAAAATTCTGAAAGAGAGGGAATACCAGACCACCTGACCTGCCTTCTGAGAAATCTTTATGCAGGTCAGGAAGCAACAGTTGGAACTGGACATGGAACGACAGATTGGTTCGAAATTGGGAAAGGAGTATGTCAAGGCTGTATATTGTCACTTTGCTTATTTAACTTATATGCAGAGTACTTCATGAGAAAGTGGAATCAAGATTGCTGGGAGAAATATCCATAACCTCAGATATGCAGATGACACCACTCTTATGGCAACTTCACTTTCTGCTTCTTGATGAAAGTGAAAGCGGAGAGTGAAAAAGTTGGATTAAAGCTCAACATTCAGAAAACTAAGATCATGGCATCTGGTCCCATCACTTCATGGCAAATGGATGGGGAAACAATGGAAATAGTGACAATGGAAATAGTGACAGACTTTATTTTTTTGGGCTCCAAAATCACTGCAGATGGTGACTGCAGCCATGAAATTAAAAGATGCTTGCTCCTTGGAAGAAAAGTTATGACCAACCTAGACAGCATGTTAAAAGGCAGAGATATTACCTTACTGACAAAGATCCATCTAGTCAAAGCTATGGTTTTTCCAGTAGTCATGTATGAATGTGAGAGTTGGACTATAAAGAAAGCTGAGCACCAAAGCTACTGATGCTTTTGAACTGTGCTGTTGGAGAAGACTCTTGAGTCTCTTGGACTGCAAGGAGATCCAACCAGTCCATCCTGAAGGAAATCAGTCCTAAATATTCATTGGAAGGACTGAGGCTGAAGCTGAAGCTCCAGTACTTTGGCCACCTGATAAGAAGAACTGACTCATTGGAAAAGACCCTGATGCTGTGAAAGATTGAAGGCAGGAGGAGAAGGAGGTATGACAGAGGATGAGATGGTTGGATGACATCACTGACCCAATGAACATGAGTTTGAGTAAACTCCGGGAGTTGGTGATGGACAGGAATATCTGGTGTGCTGCAGTCCATGGGGTCACAAAGAGTTGGACACGACTGAGCAACTGAACTGAATATCTGATTTGTCTTTAAATATTTTTTAATTATTTGACGGTGCCAGGTCTTAGTTGTGGCATGTGGAATCTTTGGTTGCAGCATGTGGGATCCAGTTCCCTGGCCAGGGATCAAATCCAGGCCCCTTGCACTGGGAGCCTGGAATCTTAGCCTCTGGACCACCAGTGAAGTCCCTGTAATATCACATTCTTCATAAAACCATTCCCCATGCCAGAGGCCAATTTAGTTGCTCACATTCTGTGTGCCTCTGAGAATTTGGGATCATCAGATACACACTACTATATATAAAGGGCTTCCCTTGTGGCTCAGACAGTAAAGAATCTGCCTGCAATGTGGGAGACTTGGATTTGATCCCTGGGTCAGGAAGATCCCCTGGAGAAGGGAATGGCTACACACTCCAGTATTCTTGCCTGGAGAATTCCATGGACAGAGGAGCCTGGTGGGCTGCAGTCCAAGGGGTCACAAAGAGTTGGACATGACTAACTCTTTCACTTCACTATATATAAAACAGATAAACAGCAAGGACCTACTGTATAGCACTGGGAACTATATTCAATATCTAGTCATAACCTATAATGCCTAGAATAGAAATCCTTCTCCAGGGGATCTTCCCAACCCAAAGATTGAACCTGTGTCTCCTGCATTGCAGGCAGATTCTTTAGCACTGAGCCACCTGGGTAGCCTCTCCCCTCCCATAATGGAAAAGAATCTGAAAAAGAATATATATATATATATATGAAACTGAATTACTTTGTTGTATATCAGAAGCACTGTAAATCAACTATACTTCAAGTAACAAAACAAAAATATTGAGACTTTCCTGGGGGTCCAGTGGTTAAGAATCCACCTGCCAATGTAGGGGACACAAGTTCGTCACCCTAGAACCTGTGCTCCATAACAAAAGAAGCCAAAACAATGAGAAGACCTCACACTAAAACTAGCCAGTAGCCCCTCCTCGCTGCAACTAGAGGAAGCCCATGCACAGCAATGAAGACCTAGCATAGTCAAAAATAAATCAGTAAAAAAAGAGAGAGAGAGAGAGAATGGATATTTGAACTCAAACCTGATGGATTAGTCAAAGCTTGCTTGGTTTGGGAGGAGAGAAAGGGCATTCATAGGAGGAAGACCAGCACATGCTGAGTTCTAGAGGCAAGCAAGAACAAGGTGGCTTCCAAGAATGATGTTAACTTCAAGACTGGAGTTTAGAGTGTGTGTGTGTGTGTGTGTGTGTGTGCACACGCATGTGAGACAAAACCACTGGGGTGAAACTGTGAATGGCTTTCAACACCATGCTCAGGACTTAGGAGCCTTCAGTTAGGTCAGCAAATTGCAGCCTGAAGGCCCAATGCAACCTGCCCATTTCAGGTGATTCATTAGCTATGAATGGTCTTCACATGCTTTATGTGTTGAAACAAGTCCAAAGAAGAATAATATTTCGTGACACATGAAGATGATATGCAATTCAAATTTCCATGTTCGTAAATAAAGTTTGCTGGCACAAGCCCACTCACATTTGTTTATTTATTGTCTGTGGCAGCTTTTGCTACAGCAGCAGAGTCGAGTTGTTGTGGCAGAGACCATATGGCTGGCAAAACCTAAGATATTTACTGTCTGGCTCTTGACAGCCAAAGTTTGTGGATGCCTGAGTTAGGAAAGAGAGAATGATGTGATCACACTACAGAAATCTCTATCACATCTTCCAGGTTTGGAAGATAACCTAGAAGTTTAGAAATCAAGGTGGAAACTATTGGTATCCTAGTAAAATACTTATGGAGGAAATGCATCAGTCAGGATAAGGTAGGTTGTGCTGTGGTAACAAGCAAGCCCTCAAGTCCCCATGGCTTTCAAGGGTGGGTTCTCATTAAAAATGTGCTCACAGACTTTCTGGCTGGTACAGTGGATAAGAATCTGCCTGCCAGTGCAGGGGACATGGATTTGATCCCTGGTCTGAGAAGATTCCATGTGTCTCAGGGCAACTAAGACTGTACCGCAACTACTTGAGTCTGTGTTCTAGACTGTGAGCCACAACTACAAGATAAAGCAAGTATACTTGAACAAGAATTGATTTAAAAAGACTCTAGCAGTCTGTTTTATGAAACAAGTAAAACCATGGAAACCATTGCAATAGCCATAAATGACTTAACAGGCACAGCTCGTTTTACTGCACTTCTGCGTTTTTGTTTGTTGGTTTTTATTTGTTACGAATTGATGGTTTGTGCCAACTCTGCCTTGAACAAGTCTATTGTCACCATTTTCCCAACAGCATTTGCTTATTTCATGTCTGTGTCATATTTTGGTAATTCTCTCAGTATTTTCAGCTTTTAAAATTATATTTGTTATAGTGATCTGCAATCAGTGATCTTTGATGTTATTATTGAAAAGAGTGCCGCTGGCTGAAGGCTCAGATGCTGGTTAATATTTTTTAGCAATAAGGTATTTTTAAATTTAAGTATGTATGTATGCTATCACATACATAATAGACTACAGTATAGTATGAACACAACTTTTAAATGCACTGGGAAACTGACAAATTCGTGTGATTCACTTTATTGCAATAGTTGCTTTATTTTTGTCATCTATAATTGAACCCTCAGTATCTCTGAAGTCTGCCTGCCCCTTGCCTAACTTTAGTTATGTGGCTATTCTAGCTAAATCACTCGATTATACGCACATTTTGTCTGTTTCCTCTTGACCTGGGACACACAGTTTGCTCACCTACATATTCACATGCAACCTATAGTCCCCCCCCATGTTTGGGTAGGACCAGGGCTTCCCTGGTGGCTCATATGGTGAAGAATCCACCCGCGAGTGCAGAAGATGCAGGAAGATCCCCTGAGTCAGGAAGATCCCCAGGAGTAGGAAATGGCAACCCACTGCAGTATTCTTGCCGGTGAAATCCCATGGACAGAGGAGCCTAGCGGATCACAGTCCATGGAGTTGCAAAGAGACGGACACGACTGAGCAACTGAGCATGCACAAGGGATTTTATGTGGAATTTGGAAAGAAAGGCATCAACAATGACTCCATGATTTTCAATCAGAGCAACCAGGTGGCACCATCTACAGAAATCAGGATCACTGAAGGGAGAGTGGCTTTGCTGGGTCCAGAGCTCTGCAACCCTCCTCATAATGAGGGCCAGGTATCCAGGAATGACTTAAATCCTTAGGACACATTTTGCAAAATCAATTTCATGTCTACCTTATGAGATGGGTAGGACTGATGCTATTTGTTTCCATCTTGTAAATGAAAATAACCAAGCAAGCCTCAGAAAGAGTATGTCAGAGAGTGTAACAGACTAGACTATCTTGAAATGGGAGACAGAAAACCACTAACCAGCGAACACAAGCACAAAAGGAAATACATTGGCTCATGAGGATGGAAGGATGTAGTTGGTACTAGTCTTGCCTAGGATTGGTGGTGGGTACTGTGCTTCCCTCTGTTTGTCAGTCTGTCCAAGATGGTGCCTCCGAAGCCCAGATACATGTTCCGAGTCCCTAGAACTCTGAAGACTCTGTGCATATATTCTCCCAGGCTGACCTCCCTTTCACTCGCTGAAAGACTCCTGCAATAATGTCGTAGCTAGACCCATAAAGACGGAAGACTGAGTGTTCAGCCGGTTGGCTGACAGACTTTAGTTTCATTCTGATGGTGGTGTGGGGGTGGCGGGGGGAGTGGGTGGAGAGGAATCCATCGTAACCCTGTCTCCTTACTGCCAGAAGAGATTGCCTTCTTTCTGCTCCGGAAAGATAAAAAAACTCTCCACTCGCAGAGAAGCGTTCTCCCCGAAGTTGATCACTGCCACCAGATCTTCTGGGACAGAAGTTCCTCGGACTCATCTCCAGTTGGAGCCAGGTTTACAGGGAGGCCACTGTTATCCTGTGTTGTGATTGGAAGGATTTCCAGCCATGTGCCTCCACACTTGGAAATGACTCCCAAGGTCTTTGACTATTTTTGTTCCCTCTGCCTACTCCTCTTGGAAGAGAAATGTCCTGAACTTCCTGCCTCTGAAAGTTATCCCTATCTTGTTGTGATTGACCTGCTTACATCCTTTCTTCTAAACACTGCCTCATCTTTGCAGCTCCATGACTCCACCACATGTCCACTTTTTTCCTCTTCATTGGCTATTCATTCTCAGATGTCTTTGCCGGTATTTCCCTTCCCTGGATTTCCCCAGTGGCTTAGTGGTAAAGAATCTACCTGCAATGCAGGAGACATAGGAGATGGAGGTTTGATCCCTGGATTGGAGAGATCCTCTGGGGGAGGAATGGCAACCCACTCTATTATTCTTGCTGGAAAAATCCCATGGACAGAGAAGCCTGGCGGGTTACAGTCTATAGGGCTGTAAAGAGTCAGACACAACTGAAGCGGCTAAAGTACACACTCCCTTCCCCAACTTCAAGACATTGGTGAACTTCATCAGTAACACTGACTCACAGACTTAGGGAATGAACTTATGGTTACTGGGGGGAAAGGGTGGAGAAGAGGGATGGGTTGGGAGCTTGGGATGGATATGTACACACTGCTATGTTTAAAATAGATAACTAACAAGGACCTACTGTATAGCACAAAGAACTCTGCTCAATATCCTGTAATAACCTAAATAGGATAAGAATTGGAAAAAGAATAGATACATACATGTATATAACTGAATCTCTTTGCTGTATACCTGAAATGAACAAACATTGTCAATCAATTGTACCCCAATAGAAAATAAAAATAAAACACAAAAACAAAATGTTGATGATCTTCAGGCAGCAGTTCTGGGTCTTCAAAACTCCATCTGGATTCCCCTGCGGGGATGTCTTCTATTCCCTATGGTAGAGACCATTGGCTGCCTACCTGATAATCACCCTCCCTCTCTGTTAGGAGAATTCCTAACAGAGGTTTGAGTCTAGGCATTTGGTTTAAGTCTAGGCAGGCATGGGTTCAGGGAAAGAGGGCTTCCATTCCTAGTGGATGGTCCATGATAGAATCTCAGCCAATCACAGTAACCTCATTATCCTTTAACAATGATTGGTTTAGGGATGAGCATGTGACTCAATTCTGGCCAATGGGAACCTACAAGAACCTGTGGATTCTGGGAGAGATGATCTACCCCAAATAAACAGAGAGCATTCTTCACACTCACAGTCAAAATTTCAGCCAGCCTGAACTTTTTCATGTTTCTGTACAGTTAATAAGTTCTAGACCTTGAAATTTGCCCCTGCTGTTTGTTCTCCAACTGATGGAGAGCTCATGCTTCAAGATTCCATGAGAGTGTCACTTTATCTTGCCCCTATTTTTTAAACACATCTAGGCTTTCTCCTCTCTGTTCTTGGAATACTATCTGTACCATGAGACCTCTTGGGCTGCATTGTGATTATATGTCTTTCCTACTCAACTTTGAGCATTTTCCAGGACGGAGAATCGGGCTTACTTATTTTTGAAGCCTTCCCAGTGAATGGCACTCGACCTGACATGCAGAAAATGTCCAATTAAAGTGTGATGAATGAAAGTGTGACCTGGTGCAGCAAGGAAGGTTGGCAAAATTGACAAGTCAAGTAACTAAGTGGAGAAATCTGGAGGTGACACACAGCCTTATTTTCCCGTGGTTTGCAGGATGTCCAAACTCCTTATCATGACATCCAGAGACCTTCGTGTTCTTGTCTCTGATTATCTGTGCCTACAATTTCTTGCCACAATCTCACATTCATGCTGGAAGCTTGATACACATGTGATGTGCTTTCAGACAGACATGGATTTTCACCTGCTGTCACCTCGCGTCACATTTTCCCACACATTGCTCACCTTGTCAAACTCCTATTCATCTTTCAAAACCCCTTTCCAATATCATGCTTCTAGAATGTCTTTACAGACCACTCCTGAGCAGGCTTAATTACTCCCTGGGCTACCTCTGTGCTTTGAACATAATTTCAAGTGTGGCAGCTGGGTCTGTGTACTGGTTTTCAAATAAAAAAAATAAAAAAATTATTTATGTATTATTTATTTTTTTGGCTGCACTGGGTCTTCATTGCTGTATAGGATTTCTTTAGTAGCAGTGAGTCGGGGCTCCTCTTTAGGTGCAGTTTGCAGGCCTCTCATTACGGTGGCTTCTCTTGTTGCAGAGCATGGTCTCTGGGGACAGGCTCAGTAGTTGTGACACGGGCTTGGTTGCCCACAGCATGTGGGATGTTCCTGGACCAGGGGTCGAACCCATGTCCCCTGCATTGGCAGGTGGATTCTTAAACACTGGATCACCAGGGAAGCCCTGTGTACTGCTTTTTATTTTCTAGTGCAGGAGTCACATTTTCTTCATATATGGCTCCCCAGTGCCTAGCTCAGACCCCAGTACATCATGGACTCCAGAACCATTTAGCCAGTTGAATTCCTTGCATCCTAATTCCACAAAGGTTACTCCAGAGCCCGCCAGAATCACAACAGATTCAGCTGGCTTTCCAATGGAAAAATATAATAATAGTAATAATGTAGCATTTTAACTACTTATTATGTGCCAGGATAGTTTCCAGGCTTGGCATATATTATTTTATTTGCCTATACATTTACCCTGTGGGGTAGGTCCTACAGGTGTCTATATTTTACAGACAAGGAACTGGAGGAACAGAGACGTTAAGCAACTTATTCAGAGACACAGAGACAGTATTCAAACTCAGAGGCTCTGACCCTGAGCCGGCTACCCTTTGGAAATTGATAGCTCATGCCAACCTGTTGTCAGTACTTTCTGCCGTATTTTCCACAGCCCTGTCCCACATTTTTGCAGCAGAGCTTTTAAATTCAGAAGCCTGCTGAAATCACTCCTCTCTCCTCTGGCTGCACGCCTTGTACATCTCTGAAAGCCTGTGGCACGGTCTTCAATCTTCTCCACACTCAGCCACTTCCAACCTTGACCTTAAAGCTGTGAAGACGATCCTTCCGGGGTTGTTACTCAGAGGAAAATTGAAATGGTCCCTGTGGGGAGACTTCAGGATTTTAGTTCCAGCCTTCTAATTTCAGATCAGCCTACAGAAAAGAACGATGCTAGAAGCCCGATTCGCAAAATTAGGTGTGCTCCGTTCTTCGCCTCTCTTAAGAAATATGGGCGCTGCTCTAAAAATCTTTTTTTAATCTCCTCTCTGGTCCATGTAACAGGAAATTGGTCTCTGCCATCGGCCAATAAATCTCCAACTTTTTATTGAATATTAAGAAAGACTTCAAGTCAAGTTCAAATCTCTTTGCTTGGAGTTTCTTATATAACGCTGCAGCTCCGACACCTCGGGTCATGAAAAAGCTTTAAAAAGAAGGAGAATAATGGAAAAGCTCTCCAGGTCAGTGGCCCCCAGGGACGATCTCTTCTTCTTAGAAACAATAGCCTGTTACTCTAAAAATCTTAAACAAGGCATTCCTTCCCTGGCCTGCACATTATAATTGAGACAGGGCGTTAGCAACCGGTGTCTGGAGCACACAGGGAGCACACAACAGTTTCTCTTGGAAGTTAAGACCAAACGGGGGCTTCAGGATCTCTCCCATTTCTATTTCTTTCCATGTGTCTTTTTAAAAAAAATTAAGGTATGGTTTCTTTGGGCTTCCCAGGTGGCACTATTGGTAAAGACCCTGCCTGCCAATGCAGGAGACATAAGAGATGTGGATTCGATGCCTGGTCCGGAAGATCCCCTGGACGAGGGCATGGTAACCCACTCCAGTATTCTTGCCTGGAGAACCCCACAGACAGAACAGTCTAGCGGGCTACAGCCCATACGGTTGTGAAAGAGTCAGACACGGCTGAAGCGACTTAACACACACACACACACACAGTTTCTTTACAGTGTTGTGTTAATTTCGGTTTATAGCAAAGTGACTTAGTTATACATATGTACATTCTTTTTATATTGTTTTCTGATGTAGTTTATCACAGGATATTGCACTTGGTTCTCTGTACCCCATGTCTGTCTTATGCTGCTTGTCCTGAAGATGAGTGTTCTCTGTTTCCTCATCAGCGGGCATATTTTATGGGTTACATCCTCCCAACCTACATCAGAGTTTTTGCTTCAAATTCCAGCTTTGAGTGTCCTAATTCCAAATTCTGAGGAGATGGATCCCCTTGGCCTCAGCTGAGGATAAGCTCTTTGGGCAAGAAATATGTGTTGTTCAGTTGCTCAGTCATGTCCGATTCTTTGCAACCCCATGGACTGCAGCAAGCCAGGCTCCCCTGTCCTTCACCATCTCCAGAGTTTGCTCAAACTCATGTTCATTAAGTCGGTCATGCCATCCAGTGCTCTCATCCTCTGTCACCCTCTGTCAGTAAATTGGATATTTATCTGTAGTCTAACCAGTTGTGGCAGGTCTCACAGGTGGGGCCGAGGGGTAGGTAGCATTATTGTAAAATACTCACTGTCCATCCCCTACAGCCCCTTCTTCCTTGGGTGTTTGTGGGATTCTTGTCTTCACTGTATTTATGGAAGCTGGACCTTGTGACTGGCTTCATGTAAGCCAGTGAATGAAGTGGCATGAAGGGCATCGCAGAGGAAGTTCTAAGTGCCTCTGGCACCGCTCTTTCCCCTCTGTCATGAGAACAGTAATAACCTAGTAGGGCTGCTCTTTCAGAAGCAGAAGCAGAGCCACAGCCCTCCACCAACTCAAAACATGAGACATAAACCTTTGGTTTCAAAAATCATTGAGATTCAGGGGTGTTTTGTTACTGCAGCATAACCTAGACAAGGCTGACTAATACAAGGGCATCATGTGAATATCAGAGGCTGTGATGGGGGCAGATTCTTGGCTGAGAGGACAAGAGTAAATAGGTGTCCCCCAAACATTTGAATATAGGGGCTTACCATTTCCTGGCAGAGTCTCTAGATGGTTGAATTAAAATAATAACTAGAGTTTAAAGTAAGACTTGGCCTTTGGAGACCCTCTACAGATGTTGGTACCCTTTCTCCTTATTAAGAACAGCTATTCTTTACATCCTAGAGAAGGCAATGGCACCCCACTCCAGTACTCTTGCCTGGAAGATCCCATGGATGGAGGAGCCTGGAAGGCTGCAGTCCATGGGGTCACTGAGGGTCAGACATGACTGAGTGACTTCAATTTTACTTTTCACTTTCACTCTTCACGTTTATGCATTGGAGAAGGAAATGGCAACCCACTCCAGTGTTCTTGGCTGGAGAATCCCAGGGACGGGGGAGCCTGGTGGGCTGCTGTCTATGGGGTTGCACAGAGTTGGACACGACTGAAGTGACTTAGCAGCAGAGCATTCTTTACATCCAAGGTTGTGTAGATGAACAGTTAAAAGGGTTAAGATTCAAACGGCTAGGACACAGATTTTGGCTTCATCTCTGTAATTTAACTTCCTTGTGCTCCAGGTTTCTCATTCATAAAAAAAGATAATAATGGTATCTCTCCAATAGGGTTGCTGTGGGGAGTAAATGAGATGATTTATGTAATATTCTTTGTTGATGCCTGGCACAAATAAAGCACTCTAAGGTGAAACCACTTATTTTTTTGTCTTTGAAAAAATTGATTTATTTTTAATTGAAGGATAATTGCTTGACAGCATTATTTTGGCTTCTGCCAAAGGAACCATTATTTTTATTCTTATCAATAAACTTGTGAATCAGGGGAAAAAATCCTTGGATAATGAATTCACATGTTGATGAAATTTGGCTGCTGTAGCCATGGTCCACCAGATTGACCAGGGACACATTTCCTGGAAATGTCTTGGGCAAGCTATACATCCTGTAACTCAACCCAGCACTCATTTAATTACTGCTCTCCACATGCCAGATAGCGAGTGAGGTTCAGTTTCCACCATCCAATTTAAATGCCTACCAAGCAATGAGCCATGTCTTTAAGCCAGATTGAGTTACTCATCTATCATTCCCATTAGTTTATAAAGAAAAGCCCCAAAGACGGGTTGGTAGAGGATATACCGTGTAGAAACCTCTTAGAACAGTGCCTGACAGGTAATGATCGCTATGAGTTTTATTGTTACTATTACCATTGCTATTGTTATCATTATTACTATTATTATTACTATCATTACCTTACTATTATTGTTACTCTATGGGGAGACAATGGAAACAGTGTCAGACTTTATTTTCTTAGAGTCCCAAATCACTGCAGATGGTGACTGCAGCCATGAAACTGAAAGACACTTGCTCCCTGGAAGAAAAGCTATGACCAACCTAGACAGCATATTAAAAAGCAGAGACATTACTTTACCAACAAAGGTCCATATAGTCAAAGCTATGGTTTTTCCAGTAGTCATGTATGATGTGAGAGTTGGACTATAAAGAAACCAGAGTGCCCAAGAACTGATGCTTTTGAACTGTGGTGTTGGAGAAAACTCTTGAGAGTCTCTTGGACTGCAAGGAGATCCATCTAGTCCATTTTAAAGGAAATCAGTCCTGGGTGTTCATTGGAAGAACTGAAGCTGAAGCTAAAACTCCAATCCTTTGGCCACCTGATGTGAAGAACTGACTCATTGGAAAAGACCCTGGGAAAGATTGAAGGCAGGAGGAGAAGGGGACGACCGAGGATGAGATGGTTGGATGGCATCACCAATGAGATGGACATGAGTTTGAGCAAGCTCTGGGAGTCGGTGATGGACAGGGAAGCCTGGCATGCTGCAGTCCATGGGGTCGCAAAGAGTCAAACATGACTAAGTGACTGAACTGAACTGATTGCTAGAGTATTATGTAATTATAACAGTATTATGTAATCATCATAGCATTTGATTATTGTTGTTATAACTATTATTACTATATCGCTATTGTTGTTACTCAATTTATTACTATAACTACTATTATCACTATTACTCCATTGTTATTACTATTATCACTATCATATTTGCTATTATTACATCACTATTGTTCTTACTCTATTGTTATGACTGTTACATTACTGTTAATGTTTTTGTCTATTGAGCTCTTATGACCTACTCTTTTCTTCTTTTTCCCTTGCTATTTAAAATATTTCACCGCCCAGATGTATGTCATGGATTGCTTTTCTTAAAAAAAGTAATTAATTTTACTGTGTCAGGGTTTAGTTGCAGTTCATAGGGTCTTCCCTGCACCATGTGAGATCTTGTGTTACCGTGTGGGAACTCAGTAATTGTGGCTCAGGCCTCGTTGTTCTATAACATGGGGAATCCTAATTCCCTGACCAGGGATCAAACCCACATTCCCCTTCACTGCAAGGTGGATTTCCAACCACTGGACCACTGGGGAAGTCCCTCCTGATTGCTTTTTTAGTTTTGTTTATTTATTTTTTAAAAGGGCACAGCCTTTTTTTTTTTTCAATTTGGCTGCACTCAGTCATAATTATGACATGTGAGATCTAGTTCCCTGACCAGGGATCAAACCCAGGCCCCCTGCATTGGGAGCATGAAATCTTGCCACTGGACCACCAGGGAGGTCCCCTGATTGCTTTCTTAGATCCTCTGGATTTAGTGCTCACGCTGTCCCATGAACATTTGAGTTCCTATCTCCTGGTTGCCTCTGTGGTCTCCCTGTCATTTGGTGTTTCCCTGTTCCCATGTTGACTAGCAGGACCACCTCTCACCTGAGTCCCTTGCACTGAGCCCTGGACTCTCCTAGAGGGGAGGAATGGATTTGGATACTTACAGATGAGAAGACCAAGCACCGATGAGCTCGGTTTCACTGGAGGAGAGAGGTACATTTTCTCAACACTGTCTTTCCCAGGTCAGGAGCACAAAGAGAAAGGTCATTTCCAAGCAGCTTTCTGAAGATGCTACCTCACCAGCTTCTCTCCAAAACTGTAATCTGGAGAAGGCATTGCTGCAATATTATAGTGACCTATATTCGTGGTAAACTTCCCCACTCTCCCAGGAGAGACTGGTGAGCTATGAGTCTCCCCCATACAGGTGGCTTTTTAGGACACCTTCCCCTTACACACACACACACACACACACACACACACACACAGCAGCAGCAGCAACAGCGACTTGTTTGGTACCACTCGGACTCCCAAGTAATATTCAGCTTATAATTCTCTCCCCTCCTCCAAAGGCGAGTTATTTGCCAGATCCCAAATGGTCCACGGGTGATGGATGGCGGGTGATTTCTACATCAGCACACCTTGGAGCCCCAGAGCTAACCCTCTGACAGCGTTAGCATAAAAGATTTACATTTATGTTACGAGGGCCACACAAGAATAATAATTTTAAGATACATTGCCTCGGCTGCTGGTGCACCCTGGGAAATCTAGCCGCGGCAGGCGCTGATCCACACTGTAATTACAAAATGGCAGTGCAGGAGAGGGTTTTTTTGGAGACAAGCGGCTAGAGACCAAAGCATCTGCATGCCTTGGTGGATTGAAATTACAGTAATATATGAAGACATTACCTGAAAAACCCAGCACCATTTAAATGATTTACTCTTCAGCCCCAGCAAGCTTTAATTTAAGGATAAAGTCATTCAGAAAGCTAATCTGATAGGCGAGGCATTATTTCACACAGTTAAGTTAATTTACAGTAGCTGATTGTTGTGGTTGCTTTAGGTATTATTATCTTCCTACAAACAGCTGATCTGCCAGACAGAAGCAATACACTGCTTAACGCAGTGTCTTAATTCAGCCGGCAAGCTATCTGTGATAAAGGTTTGTTTATAAGCAATAATAGGAAAGTCATTTTGAGGCCATGCTGATAACGCTGATGAGAAATATTTTTTAAGGGGGAAAGGCACAATTAAATAAATAAATGAATCAGCAAGCCCTGTACTCGTGGGTCTGTTTGGAACGGCTCTTTTGAGCGGTATTTTCCACTGGCATGCCCCTCCTCCCCTCCTTCATGGGTTTCCTGCCCTGTGGTCCTCTGTCTGCACGTTTACCCCAAATCATCCTACTGTCTGGCAAACACTTCTTCCTTGTTGCCAAATCGACTTCTCAGCCAGACCTTTGAGAAAAAACACATCTTGGGAGCCCAGTGAATTCAGCTGCTTTCCAAGCAAAAAGTGAGCTTTGATATTTGTCTTGAATGAGCGTTTATTTTTTTTCTTTTTATCTTTGAGATACACAGAACATGTTCACTGGTGGTTGTCATGGTAGAAAAACATCAGGAAGTGGGTATTTAAAAGGGAGCTAACAGATTGGAAGGTGAAATTGGAGAGTTTGAAAGGGCTCGATAAAACCAACTTGCCAAGAGGGAGGTGGGAAGGCGGGGATGGATTGGGAGTTTGGGATTAACAGAGGCAAATTATCAATATTATACATAGGATGTTTGCAGAGAATGGATACATGTATAGGTATGGCTGAGTCTCTTTGCTGTCCACCCAAAATTAACAGAACATTGTTAATCAGTTACACTCCAATATAAAATAAAAGTTTAAAAATGTCATTGGAAGGACTGATGCTGAGACTGAAGCTCCAATACTTTGGCCACCTGATGTGAAGACAGCTGACTCACTGGAAAAGACTCTGATGCTGGGAATGACTGAAAGCAAAAGGAGAAGAAGGTGGTAGAGGATGAGATGGCTAGCATCACCAACTCAATGGATATGAACCGGAGCAAACTCAGGGAGATAGTGAAGGACAGGGAAGCCTGGCATGCAGCAGTCCATGGCATTGCAGAGACAGGACTTAGTGACTGAACAATGACAAAAATACACAGAATGGACAAACAATAGGGTCCTACTGTGTAGCGCAGGGAACTATGTTGCACTATATTCAATATCATATTATAATGGAAAAGAAAATGAAAAAGAAAACATGAAAAAGAAAAGAAAAATGAGTCACTTTGTTGCACCGCAGAAACTAACACAACATTGTGAAACAACTGTACTTTACTAAGGACCTCCCACGTGGCTTATGGGCTCCTCAGGTGGCTCTGGTGATAAAGAACCCACCTGCCAATGCAGGAGACATAAGAGATGTAGGTTTCATCCCTGAATTTGGAAGATCCCCCAGAGGAGGTCATGGCAACCCACTCTAGTATTCTTGTCTGGAGAATCCCATGGGCAGAGGAGGCTGGTAGGCTATAGTCCATGGGATTGCAAAGAGTTGAACATGGCTTACTGAAAATGCAACAAACGTGCACCCCACTGTTCATGGCACAAGAGCCAACACGTGGAAACAACCTAAATGGCCATTGACAGATGAATAGAGAAAGAAGCTGTGGTACATATACACAAAGGAATATTACTCAGCCATAAAATAGAATGAAATAATGCCATTTGGAGCAACATGAATGACTTAGGGATGTGTTGTGTTAGCTTCAAGTGTACATTCCTTATCAGATTCTTTTCCATTATAGGTTATTATAATACTGGAGTGGGTTGCCATTTCCTCTTCTAAGGGATTTTCCCCTGGCCCAGGGATTGAACTTACATTTCTTGCATCTCCCCATTGGCAGGTGGATTCTTTACCACTAGCACCAACTGGGAAGCTCATCTAACTTACAGCAGACTTATCAATGATGTGACTTGAGTCAATGATGGTCACTCTCTACATCCTTTCTGCTAAGGGGGGAAAAAAAGGCAATATGTTCACAATGACTCAAATCACTGAGCAAAGGTCTGGCTCATATTAAGTATGCATAAATATCAATTCCCATTTCCATATATGAAGCATGCAGTAAAAAGGGGAAAAAATTAAAAACAGAGATTAGAGAAGGCACGAGAAAGCAGCAGGGACCCCCTTTTCCAGAGATGGAGAGGGAAATTGCTTGCTTTGCACATGAATGATTGTCACTCACTCCTGCATGATTTCTATCAGTGGGGGCTATAGGCTTTAAAATAAGACTGGGTTCCCTTTCAAGCACCTCTCTTCAGCCTTCAGGGAAGGAAAATGGATCCGGGGAAGAAAGGCTGATGGAAATTGTCCTCGCTCGAGGGCAGGAACCTTGCCATATAAATTCTGAGACTGGTTAGTCCTCTTGCTATGCACTCTGGGTCCAAGCACATTGGCTGGGCCCAAATTTTGCTGGTTGATTTTGATTTCTGGCCTGATTATCCAAGAGGGGGAAGAAAGTATCTCACAGGGCTTGGAGAAGTTAGCATGACCAAGCTTTTTCTGGGAAAGGTCTGTTTTCTTGGTGCAGAAACACAAGTGTCTGACCCGACACAATATCTTTTTCCAACCAGGAGTCAATCAACATATAGTCTGTACCAGGAACTGTGCTTTTAAAATCAACTGCCTCTATGTCAGACTCTAATCTCTGCAAGGTCGGGCTCTCTGTTATTTACACATTGTTTCCCAAGGGTCCATCACCACTCCTGGTATATGGTGAGCAGTCAGTTCTCCCCAACCCCAAGCCACAGTCCTATAGTGATAGCTCAGAAATTCCTAAAAGGATGAAAAAAATAAATAAGTAAAAATGTAAAAGGGCTTCTCTGGTGGCCCAGTGGTAAAGAATCCTCCTGCCAAGCAGGGGACACGGGTTTGACCTTTGGTCCAGGAAGATTCCGCATTCCGCAGGGCCACTAATTCCATGCGCCGCAACTGCTGAAGCCCACATGCCCTAGAGCCTGGGCTCTGCAACATGGGAAGCCTCCACTCGCCATAACCAGAGAAAGCCTGTGTGCATCAGTGAAGTCTCAGCACAAAGCTAAAAATAAATGAAAAATTTAAAAGCATGCATTTAGCTATTCCCAGCTCCCCCTCTCCCATCCCACCCACCCATTTCCCAATCACTCCCCTCCAAGAGTTTTGCAAGCTATATTCACCAGCATTCTGGCAGTCTCCATAGTCTGAAAGGCTGTGATTGTCCCATCAGTTGAGTTCTATTAAATAGGGGACCCCAATACATTCAGAAGCACCAACCTCTGCTCCACGCACCATGTCCATTTGACAAGAGTGAAGTGGATTAATTAACGTGGTGGGTCTATCTTCTACCCAGCTGTCTTGTGTTGCAATGGAGACCGAGAAAAATCCATTAGATTATACTGAGAGATAGCTGAAAGAAAGTTTAGATTAAGTTTATCTCCCAAGGCAATTTTATTAGATAGATTAAGTTTCTGTTCATCTCTCCAAAGACCGTAGTAATAACCAGTGTCATGACTTTCAAATCCTTTGGACTTCAGAGGGTAATCAAACATGGTTGTCTTTTTATCCCTCTCTTTCACTTCTTAGTATTCTACAATCCTGCTTCGTTCATCTGTCAAAGCGATAGTATTAAGGGGATCAATGTTGACAAGTGATAGTACAAATTATGTAATGTTGATGACATTTCGCTGTCTCCTTTTGATCTGCAATTCCCACTCTCAATCACTCCTTATTTAAGAAAAAGCATTGAAAGAGAAAGACAGCTATGGAAGCCATGGGCTCAAGTCCTGGCGCCCCAGGGGCAAAACGGGGTGAATTTGAAGTGCACGGAATTAGACGTGGGGCCTGGGAAGATGGCCTGACTGACAGAAGGGGAAATTGAGGTCATCTTCTTACAACACGCCTTGGCAGCTGCCACTTGGGACCACGTCACAGCTTTTGGTCGTACTGTAGTCCCATGAAATATTTGACATGTTTGGTCTGCAATGGTAGGCGGTTTTCTATTTCCAGAATATGCCCTTTGATTTCTCCTCCACTGGAAATTGATGGAGGATAACTTAAAAGGAAGAATTGAGCTAGTTTTGTTTAAAAGAAAAAAAAAAAAAAAAAGGAGACTAGGTTAGGTCCAGCAACAAGAAGGGCTGTTTTTTTTTTTTTCCCCCCCTGGTGTAGGGGATGGGTATTAAGTTTTGAACAGGGTGATAAAAGATCAAATAAGGAGAAATAGGTTCAATTGCTTCTTGGCCTTTTGGCTAGCATCAAGTGTAGTATCTGTTCTTATCAGTTTAATAACTGATATGTCTTCTATCTGAGACAATCTATTAAATGAAATGATACAAATGAACTTACTTACAAAACAGAAAAGAGACCCACAGACTTAGAAAACGAACTTAAGAGTTGCCAGAGGGGAAGGATGGGGGAAGGGATAGTTAAGGAGTTGGGTAATGACAGGTACACACTGCTGTATTTCCATCCATGTGGAGAAATCTCTGTTAAAATAACATGTCTGGGCTTCCTTCTCTTTCTCTCTCTCTATCTCCTTAAATACACCTCAAGATAAAGGCTCTTGACAAACATGGGCTCCAGCTTAAGACAGACATGCCACTTTCTACTTGTGACCTTAGAAGGTTGTTCAACTTCCATGAATCGTGATTTTTCTCATTTGCAAATAAAAACCACAGCATCAGTTTTCCAGGGATGCTGTAGCAGTTAGGAGAGTTCAGAAATCTTGAAGAAAACCTCTTTTGGTCAGATTGGGTATGGGTTTTACCTGATTCCCATGCTCTGACACATATTGTGTGACTAATAAAAGATTTTATGATTCTTTCAGCCAAATAGAGTTTGCCTTCCTTCCAAAAGTCCTAGAGCAATGGGCAAATGGGATGAGGACAGATAGCCTTAGCATGATTTATTGCCTGATATTTCCGTTGTTGCTGTTTAGTCACCCAGTCGTGTCCGACTCTTTGCAACTCCATGGACTGCAGCACACCAGGCCCTCTGTCCCTCACTATCTCCTGGAGTTTGCCCAAGTTCAAGTCCATTGCATTGGTGATGCCATTCAGCCATCTCATCCTCCAACACCCTGTTCTACAGTTCAGTTCAGTTGCTCAGTCATGTCCGACTCTTTGTGACCCCATGGACTGCAGCTCGCCAGGCTTCACTGTCCATCAGCAACTCCCAGAGCCTACTCAAACTCATGTTCATCACATTGGTGATGCCCTCCAACCATCTCATCCTCTGTCATTCCCTTCTCCTCCCATCTTCAATCTTTCCCAGCATCAGGGTCTTTTTAAATGAATCAGTTCTTTGCATGAGGTGACTCTATGACTTTATCCTTAAAGTATTGGAGTTTCAGCATCAGCATCAATCCTTCTAATGAATATTCAGGACTGACTTCCTTTAGGATGGACTGGTTGGATCTCATTGCAGTCCAAGGGACTCTCAAGAGTCTTCTCCAACACCACAGTTCAAAAGCATCAGTTCTTTGGCACTCAGCTTTCTTATAGTCCAACTCTCATATCCATACATGACTACTGGAAAAACCATAGCTTTGACTAGATGGATCTTTGTCAGTAAAGCAATGTCTCTGCTTTTTAATATGCTGTCTAGGTTGGTCAAAACTTTTCTTCCAAGGAGCAAGCATCTTTTAATTTCATGGCTGTAGTCATCATCTGCAGTGATTTTGGAGCCCAGAAAAATAAACTCTCTCACTGTTTTCATTGTTTCCCCACCTATTTGCCATGAAATGATGGGACTGGATGCCATCATTTTCTGAATGTTGACTTATTTATTCCATGAACCTTTATTGGTCATATAACTAGGTACTGGGTATTTTCCTAGACAGCAAGGACCTAATGGCAAACAATACATATAAAGTCTTGATTGTCAGCAGTTTGCCAATTTATAATGGAATAGCCCTGGTTCTCTCCCATTGATATTTCATGACCTTCATGGTATCTGCAACACAGTGGATACCCAAATAGTGTTTCCTAAGGAGAGGAGTAGACGCATACATACAAACCACTCATCCTTCCAACCACTAACATGAAATCGCTGAGGAGCTGAGCCCTTATTAGAAAAGTTTTTTAAGACGTGAGAAAACTCTATCACTCAAGACCAGCAGTCAAGGCTAGGAAGATGAAATAGGATTCAAGACCACATTTCACCATGAAGTATTCTTTAGAATGTAAAATCAAAACAGAATTTCATTAATCTATTTTTGCCTACAGCCTGGAAAAGCCCTTATGTAAAAAATACCCGCCTCTAAATTATGCTTTGTCTTCCCATTATAAATTTTATTAACCACTCTTTTATTAGCAATCTTATTACAGTTGATCTGCACATGAATAGAAACAATTTACAAATGATCAGGGTTGGATTAGAGAAACCATAAACTCAATGCAAATTGTTACAAATTATTTACTGGCTTAGCACAAATCTGCATATAGATTGAGGAAGTCAATCAGGGAGGTACCTTCAGGTATTCTTCACAAGATATGATTTGGAAGATACTTGCAGGCCGGTATGCATCGTGCAGAATAGAAATGAAAATAAATAGATTTGTTGAATATATTTAGATGTGGGTCTCCTCATTTAATCAGAACTTTGGAGCACTGGATATTGGGGAAAATTGAAAAAAGGTAATAGCGGGAGTTGAATGTGGGCTTACTCTAAGGTCAAGAATCAGATCTAAAGGGATTTTGGAAAAACAAAAAGGAGAAACATTGATCCAGCACATCAGAGGCTGACAGAGTATTTCTCATGTTGCATCTCATGAATCTTCTAAAAATTCTAGGATATAAGGAGGAATGTTACTGCTATTTCTCAACTGAAGGAGTTGAGGTTTCATAATGAGGCTAAGGGCTTCCCTGGTAGCTCAGTGGTAAAGAACCTGGCCTGCCAATACGGGAGACATGAGTTTGATCCCTGGAGTCAGGAAGATCCCCTGGAGAAGGAAATGGCAACCCACTCAGTATTCTTGCCTGGGAAATCCTATGGACAGAGGAGCCTGGTGGGCTAGTCTATGGGGTCACAAAAGAGTCAGACATGACTGGGTGACTAAACGGCAACAACAACAATGAGGCTAAGATCACATAGCCATCAGGACTTGAATTTGCAATCTCCACCGTCATGTCATAGGACCCATCGATGGAAGCATTACCTATGTCCTTGGAACTGTTTTTACAGGGTTGGGGGCTCTTGGGAATAGCTCTGAAGTCCAAACTCTATGCCAACACCAGAGGACTTGAATTATCTATCTTGTCCCTTTGCTTCTTTATGAGAAGGATGGTGTTAGGGGATGGTATGATTTAGTGCAGAGAACCCAGGATTGAGCATTAGGAGGGGTACGTCTTCTATCTAACTTGCTATGTGACCTCAGACTGTTCTTTAACTCTTTCTATGACTTGGCTTATTCAGGCAGACGGGCTTAGGTTTCTCTAAACTCTCAGAAAATTTACTGAATTTCAACTCAAGACCAAAAAAAAATCATGAATGTTAATATGTATTCTCTTCAACGCTGTACCAGGCTTCCCTGAGAGCTCAGTTAGTAAAGAATCCACCTGCAATGCAGGAGACCCCATTTGATTCCTGGGTCAAGAGGATCCACTGGAGAAGGGCTACGCTACCCGCTCCAGTATTCTTGGGCTTCCTTGGTGGCTCAGTTGATAGAGAATCCACCTGCAATGTGGGAGAGGTGGGTTTGATCCCTGGGTTGAGAAGATCCCCTGAAGAAGAGAAAGGTTACCCATCCCAGTATTCTGGCCTGGAGAATCCCATGGACTGTATAGTCCATGGAGTGGCAAAATGTCAGACACGACTGAACAACTTTCACTTTTCAACTCTGTATCCGTCCTTAGCAAAAGGGAAATTGGGCAAAGCTGAAATTCTTACCTCTTATTCTCACATTTTGGTGATGTGTTACTTATTTCCCGTATTCTAATATTTCACAGTTTTCCTTCTTCAATCAAAATCTGCTCTTTGGTTGTTTTTCTTCCTAGTAACTCAACTCTTCTCCCATGGATATCTGGCTTTTCATGGAGATCAGAGTCTTTACCCAGATGGCGGCACTTCTCATGGTGACATTTCAGATCTTTCCTTTTAATAGGAAAAGTTTCTGAGGACCCAGGGAATTCTCAGAGCCCTGCAAATTCAGCTATATATTCTGAATTTACTCTTTTAGGTCCCAAGGCCAGCACTGTGGAGCTTCAAGGGTGAGGATGGAGATGAAGGCAGTGCCATTTCACTTCTTCCATCAAAGACACGGAGAAGGCAACGGCAACCCACTCCAATACTCTTGCCTGGAAAATCCCATGGGCGGAGGAGCCTGGTAGGTTGCAGTCCATGGGGTCACTAGGAGTCAGACACGACTGAGCGACTTCACTTTCACTTTTTACTTTCATGCTTTGGAGAAGGAAATGGCAACCCACTGTAATGTTCTTGCCTGGAGAATCCCAGGGACGGGGGAGCCTGGTCGGTTGCTGTCTATGGGGTCGCACAGGGTCGGACATGACTGAAGTGACTTAGCAGCAGCAGCATTGAAGACATTTTATTCCCCTCTTGTTTACCATTGCTCCATGACAATGATGAGCATAAGAAATGCTAAAGTGGGAGACATTCTCCCCTTTCTATTTCCTGACCAGCTGGGGGACCCATATCACTTCCTATGAAAGATGAGTGTACTCACAACAGCCACATTAAAAAAATGCTAATCATGGGCCTGCAGTGAGCTCTCAGCTTTATGTGCTTTATTTTATGAAATGTTCACAATAGCTCTATGATCTGTGATTCTATTACCACCCCACTTTACAGACAAGGAAATACAAAGGGATGGTTCATTTAATTACCTAGAGCTAGGGACTGAAAGCGGAGAAGGCAATGGCACCCCACTCCAGGACTCTTGCCTGGAAAATCCCATGGACAGAGGAGCCTGGTCAGCTGCAGTCCATGGGGTCGCTAAGAGTCAGACATGACTGAGCGACTTCACTTTCACTTTTTACTTTCATGCATTGGAGAAGGACATGGCAACCCACTCCAGTATTCTTGCCTGGAGAATCCCAGGGACAGGAGAGCCTGGTGGGCTGCCGTCTATGGGGTCGCACAGAGTCGGACACGACTGAAGCGACTTAGCAGCAGGGACTGAAAGAGATGCGACCCTATCTCAGTTCTGTCCGACACCAAAGTCTACATCCTTAACCAATGAACCACACTATCTTGAGAGCGTGAAATACATGATTGTGGACTGGTTGACCTTTATAGATCTTTCCCATCTCAAAGATATAATGGACAAGTTCTTGGAGTTAGATAATTCTTTAGACGGTTTCTGGTCCAACACCCTTTACGGATGAAGACACTGGGGCAATGAGACAGGAGTTTTCTACAAGCACATGTAAGGAGGGAATTCCTGGGCAGTCCAGTGTTGAAGACTCTGCGCTGCCACTGCAGGGGGTTTGGATTTGAACCGTGGTCAGGGAACTAAGATCTGGCATGCCTGGCGGCGTGGCCAAAAAGTAAAAGAAAACAAACAAAACACACGAGGAAAGCGGCCTTGGGAACAAGATTGGGAGCAACTGCGTAATGGACAGACGGAACATCTTGACTCTTCTCTCGTCCAGACCCTCCACACACAGCCCTGCCCAGCTCCACTGGGTGCCATGTGCACTGATGGCTGGGGACACACCCAGTCTTCTTCAGTTCCCCTATGCTGTCATTTATGACTAGCACGTTTTCTTATCTCCCTATCATTTTATGCCGTAACCCTTTCAAAGACAAAGGAGAGCTAGCACTCCTGTCTTTCCTTTCTTCTTGTTCCTGAAAGAGAAGCTGAGAGCTTTCAGAAACTAGGGTTGCTGGCATCACTGGCTTTGGAGGTTGCTAGCTAATCAATCAGAGCTGCATTGTGGATGCTTGCCATGGAGTTTCTTTTTCCTTTTCATTCCTTGTGGGGTGTGTGTGTGTGTGTGTGTGTGTACTTACGTGCGTGTATATGTGTCAGTGCATACAAGTTTGGTGCCTTTCCATCAGCAAAGGATTCAGGCACTGGATGTCATTAAATAGCAGCAACAGACTGCATTCAGCCTTGCTTTGTACCCACGTCTTCTCCCTCCTTCCATTCACAGCTGCCCCTGTAGCTCCCTGCTCTGCATTCAGTAAACACCCTGGCTCCTGGAATGTTTCAGAGCCTGCTGACTGGTGCCCCCAAGACCTGGATCCAGATTCTGGGCCCCATAAGGATTCTAAGCGACTGTTAGCAGTCTTCTAGACCGCTCTGAGGTTATTCAGAATGAACGAAGCAAAGTCAATAGGATGTCTGCGGGGACTTTTGGCGGTGCCATCGGTGGTTGAGACTTTATTCCTCTCAGAATGCTCAAAGTCCTCAGGAGGTGAATTCGGATAAAACTGGAAGGTAAACTAATTATAGTGGGGCTATTTGTGCTTTTGTGGTTCAGCTTATGTCAGCATTTCCAGGCTAAACTGAGTTCTGTGGGGATTTCAGAGTCTGCTTTAAATATTTTTTTCCCCTCCGCCCTTGTTACTATTCTCCTTGGGTTCTGAATCTAGTTCCATTATTGGTTCTGATATTTAGACAAATGAGCTTTCTCACCACTCGTGTGTGTGGCTCTGTCTCAGATCTGTTTCTCTCTCTCTCTCTCACACACACACACACACACACACACAATGTGTGTGACTACTACAGCTGCTGTAGTCACTAAAGACAGTAACAGTTATAAGTAACAGAAGCCCAAATCAAACTGGCCAAAAAGAAATTTAGAGATTTGTGTAAGTGAGAAGTCCAAGCGTGAACGTGGTTCAAGTATGTTGTTGGGACTGTCTCTCTGACTCCGTATTTCTCGTATCTCCTTGTGTCAGCCTGACATCATTCTTCCCAGAGGAATTACTCCATGGGAGGGAAGATGGCCGCAGCAGCCATTGTGAAGGAAGTGCCTTTCCCTTATTATCCCTGACAAAGATAATGATTGGCCTTGGCTGGGATCATGTGCCCAGCCGTGAGCCAATCACAGCAGCTGTGGGAGGGATAAGGATTGATTGGCCCGTGTTACAAACCAGGGGAGTATGATTGACAGTATAGGTCATGTGCCCATCCCTGAGCCAATAGCAGTACTATGGGAGGGATTAAGGGTTGGCCAGCCTGTGTTACACACTCAGGAAGTGTGATTGGCAGTTCTGCCCGCACCACAGGAGACGGAGAATTAGGGCTCTATTGCTTCCAGGTGATGTGGCTGGGCAATGATCTTACTTTCCCTCTTTTTAGTTTTTCCAACTGTGGCAGTGGTGGCCTACCATTCATCTTACAGGTACCATTAAGGGTGAAATGAAATAATGATGCATATAACAGTCACTTATAGGGAGGTTACTAATGGTAGACACTAGACACTTAAGAAGCGTTTTATTGTTGGGCTAGTCATCTCTTGAGTGTGCAGCATGGGATGTAAATAAAAAAGGCCTAGTACTTATATATGTGTGTGTGTATGTTCCCTGCTAGCTCAGTTGGTGAAGAATCCGCCTGCAATGCAGAGACCTGGGTTTGATGCCTGGGTTGGGAAGCTCCCCTGGAGGAGGGCATGGCAACCCATTCCAGTATTCTTTCCTGGAGAATCCCCATGGACAGAGGAGCCTGGTGGGCTACAGCCCATGGGGTCGCAAAGAGTGGGACATGACTGAGCAACTAAGCATGCTGTGCAAAATAAGCAGATATCTTTAGTAGAGGACTACTCAGTGTCTGTGGCATGAATATCCTAGGTCAGTGGCCAAACGAGTTTTAACCTGGATGGATTCTCTAAATAGCGTTTTACCTGACCTAGTTTTAGAAGCTTGCTTTCTATATTGTAAAGTCTAAATTCTAACTAAAGGTGGACCAGGGAGCTTTGTGTTTGGCATGTCTTTCTTTGGCCCCTCCAGGTAGCGCAATGGTAAAGAATCTGCCTGCTAACACAGGAGACATAAGAAGCGAGAGTTCAAACCCTGGGTTGGGAAGATCCCATGGAGAAGGGAATGGCTAACCATGCTAGTATTCTCCTCTGGAAGATTCCATGCACAGAAGGCTACAGTCCCAAGCGATTGGACTGAGTGAATGAGCACACACGCACTGCTTGTGCTGAATTTCTATTTGACAGAAGCCTCACCATAAGATGTGAAACCTAGAATTAAACCAGTTTATGTATTTATTGTGGGAGGTGGCTGAGGTCCTAAAACAGAGTTCCCATAAGGCCAAACTGCTCTCAGGCTTCAGTAATCAGGGAAATGTGCACCCCACCCAGCAGCCACATTTTCATTTCCTGAAAACTGTTTCCCTTTTTGCTTTGGCTGCCAGGAAGCTCAAAGTCCAGCAAACGCTCCACTTCTAGCAAGTGCACAGAACTTCTGCTGGACATCTTGTGTATAACTCTGTCCTTGACTGTTTCTTGCTTTCCTGCTCCTTCTGTGATATTTACCCTGATTTTTTTTTAAAAAATTTGCATTTGTCTGTGTTATTGCTCTAAGGGACTCAGATCTTTGTGGGGTTGAGATAGGGCTAAATAAATAAACAAGTAAAATAAATGCAGGTGGGATCTCAGAGCCTTTTTCTGCAAAGATAATGTTGGCTGTACTAATGCCCTTTCTCCTTCACTGCTAATGTCTTGGCTCTGCTTGGAGCCACTTGTTCAATTACAGCGCCAAGCTCCTGTTTTACAAGGCTTCCTTTGAGCACATCTAATCAGGAACAGCTCCTCACTGCAGTTTTTTTGTTCACTGACTGGAACCTTGAATGCCTTGCTTTGCCTAATAAATAACCCAGGGGCTCAAACTTGGCCTTAGCCTTTATTTAGAAAATAGAACTGGCGAAGCTCAGAAGCACACTCAAAGCCAAGGCCTGTGGAAGGTCAGGGATCACTGAGGCACTTTGGAAAGACTGTATACTGCTCCGTTTCCCCCACATTTATTGGACAATTTTTTTTTCATGGAGCACTCTGTTCTTGCTCCTATGTTGGCACAGACAACATTGGATAAATCCTCCTCAGAGCACAGATTACTTGGTGACTTGTTATTTCTACTCCTGGGGGTGGACTCAAAAGGTAATGCTGGCATGTAAAAGCCTGGGTTAAGTCTAAGGAACCATCTGTGAAGACTTGATTACTTTCATCCTTCTGTTTTTCTTTTTTTACTTTGAACATCAAATGACAGCTATCAAAGGGACCCCAAAGAGAAAGCAATATCCATTAGAAACAGGCCACAACCTGAAACTGACCCCTTGCTGGCTCCAGACCTGAGGTTGGATCTTAGCTTCCTTGTTACATGCTGTGTGATCTTGGACAAATGACCTGAAGTCTCCAAGCTTGAATTTCTGCATCTCTTCCCTTACAGCATGGCGAAAGTAACTGATGTGTACCTTCTTCCACCCTCAAAGGCCCAGTTAACCTCTCTCTGCTCTCTGGAACTCTTGCTTTAGGAGATGCTGTCTGGTGATTCCCTGATGGCTCAAGAGGTAGAGTCCTCCTGCAAGGCAGGAAATGCGGTTTCTATGCTTGGTTTGGGAAGGCTGCCTGGAGGAAGAAATGGCAACCCACTCCAGTATTCTTGCCTAGGAAATTCCATGGACAGAGGAGCCTGGTGGGTTACAGTCAGGGGGGTCACAAAGAGTCAGACAGGACTGAGTACACGTGCATGCATACATGCAAGTCTCATGAAAAGTCTTCCCTGATCTTTCTGGCTGGGGCAGATCTGCTTCCTACAAGTCCCCAACCTACTGAGTATCATTCTTGTTGGTACTTCACACAATGGCAGGTGTACATGTGTTTGTAGAATTATTCAACACCTCTTTTGACAGCCTGGAGGCCCCACAAAGGCAGACATGAGAGTGGCCTCTCTTTACCTCTGTGTCCATAGTCTCTGCCTCTAGGATGGGCACATAAGAAGGGCTCAGTAAAGACTGTGCAGGGACTTCCCTGGTTCAGTTCAGTTCAGTTCAGTTCAGTTGCTCAGTTGTGTCTGACTCTTTGCGACTCCATGGACTGCAGCACACCAGGCCTCCCTGTCCATCACCAACTCCTGGAGTTTACTCAAACTAATGCCCGTTGAGTCGGTGATGCCACCCAACCATCTCATCCTCTGTCACCCCCTTCTCCTCCTGCCCTCAATCTTTCCCAGCATCAGGATCTTTTCCAGTGAGTTGGCTCTTCACATCAGGTGGCCAAAGTATTGGAGTTTCAGCTTCAACATCAGCTTCCCTGGTGGTCCAGTGGTTAGTACTCTGGACTTCTATTGCATGGGGGCATGGGTTCGAGGGCACTCATGTCTCCCTCCTAGCAATGCTGAAATTCTTTTTTAGGTGAATTTGCAGCTCCATATGTGTCACGGAGAGGTGTTTGGTGATTTATTTAATGTTTGTATTCAGAACCCTTTCATTGGTCCTTACGTTTGTGTTCAGTATGGTTCTGGGGATCTGAGATGCACACAATCCTTCCTCAGGGGGTTGTGTTGGATTTCACACATGTCAGCCTGAGTAAGGCATGTAGTTCCATGCCTGGTTTACAGTCATGGATGCCCTAATTAACCCTGTCTTCTCTCCCTCTTGCTGGGCTTCTCTGGTGGCTCAGGGGTAAAGAACCCACCTGCCAGTGCAGGAGATGTGGGTGCCATCCCTGGAACAGAAAGATCCCCTGGAGAAGGGAGCAGCAATGCACTCCAGCATTCTTGCCTGGAAAATCCCATGGACAGAGGAGCCTGGGGGGCTATAGTCCATGGGGTCACAAACAGTTGGACACGACTTAGCAACTAAACAACATCCTCCTTCCTACAGGTCCTGATTGATGCTTCAGCACACCATCTTCATTCATTCACTACACAGGCTTTGTTTTTAGACCTGCCGTGCAGCATATGGAGTCTTAGTTCCCCAATCAGGGAGTGCTCCCGACAACCCATTTCTTGGAGGTCCCAGGCTAAAAATCAACAGGTCCTACCTGGAAATGCTGCCACCCCACCGCCTGCCTAGCCCCAGCTCACATGAGATGCTGGCATTGGTGCGCTCTTCACTGATTATACATGTCTGCGTATTGAGATAATTGGGTTGTATAATATGGCACACAGACTAATCGGAGAATGATTTCTGCTGAATAGAAATTACTTATTTTGATTCCTCAGGGGTTTGTTTTGTCAAAACTCATGTAGTATTTAGCAAAGTAATCATTGTTCAATTGCCGAGCACAGGAAGTGTAAAATTATCCTAATAAGAATGAAAAGAATGGAGGGAAGGAGTGTGGCTGACCTCGTCAACTTGATTAGTGATGGTGTTTCATCACATTGGCAAGGCCTAACCCCAGACGCTGCCTGCAAAGATCACCATGTACCTCTTTATCTCACCGGCCCTAATTAGATATGCAATTTGTCATATGCTTGTTCAACCAGAATAGAAACCAAAAAAAAAAAAAAAAAAAAGAGAGAGAGAGAGACAGAGAGAGAAGGAGGAGGTTATAACTGAAAATCTGAAGAAAACTGCTCAACAGCCATTTGATAACCCAACTGGAAGGGGAGTTTTGAAAGCAAGGAGATTGGGTTTTCCAAATATAGATTCATGCTGTGTGATCTTGAATTAGTCATTTAACCTCTCTGAACCCAAATTCCTTATCTGTTAGATGGGTCAGTAATACTGCACGTGTGCATGCTCAGTGTGGGACTCAAGCTCCTCTGTCTGTGGGATTTCCCAGGCAAGAATACTGGAGTGGGTTGCCTTTCCCTTCTCCAGCGGATCTTCCCAACCCAGGGATTGAACCTGGGTCTCCTGCATTGCAGGCAGATTCTTTACCATCTGAGCCACCAGGGAAACCCCATGCCTCATCTCTACCTCCTGGGAAATAAAGTGACCTCCACAAATGTCCAGAGTAAGCAAAACCAGAATATTTATTATGATTTCAAAAGTTTCCCAAGGAGGCAACCTGGTTCATTCACAAACCACACCATCCTGAATTATCACTAACATGGTACGGAATGAAGTTATTTCATTTCTCTGAATTTTACCCCAAAGGCCACGTTAACAAACTCCAGCAGGTTGTCATGTGTATTCCTGGCTTCAGGAAACTCAGCAGGAATTTTTGTAGCTCTTCTCTCTTCCTCTGCAGACTTACTCAGCCTCCTGATGGATTCTCCTGGTGCTCCTCAGCTTCAGCACTGGGATTCAGGATTTTTTTTTTTTTTTGCCCATCCAGGCCAGCTGTCCCCTGGTGTGTCCTGCAGTTCTCTGAAGTCTCATTATAGAATCCAGAACCTTCCACCTTTGGTTCAAGCTGTGTTTCTTGTCATCTGTTTGCAGTGGAGGTTTTGGCCATCTTTGAAACTCCCAGTATTTCACTAGGTTACATCACCTACATTTTCCTCCTTACACAGACACTTTGATTATGGCCAGGCTGTGACTAGACCAATGTTTCTCCTCCTAAAACTGCATGCAATCTTGAGAATGAGATCTGGCATGAAATCCTTCGAACTGAGCCCTGGCCACCTTCTCATTATTGCCTTCAATCCTGAGATCCACAATGCTGTTTCCCATGCAGTTTTGCTTGGTCAACTTGCAGTTATCATTCTCAATTTTCTTCCTGTGGTGACAGTGTCTAAGATGTGATAAATGTTGGTCAGAAAAAAATCAATCATCCTATTTATCTGTAACAAGGGTACCAAGGCACCCTTCTTTCAAGAGATAGAACCAAAGAGCCTAAAGGTATTCCTCCCTCCCCCAAGCTAACACTTCTTAAATGTATCAGATGCTGTTCTGAGCATGGGGTCTTTTGTTGAATTTTCTCAACAATCCATACTTTCAACACCCATTTTAAAGATGGGAAAACTGAGGCTTAGAGAGGAAAAGTAATTTCCTGAAGCTAGGAGTGGTGACCCAGTGGCCTAATGGATAAGCCATCAGTCTCTGGAGCTGGGGATTGTGGGTTCAAGTCCCAACTGGGTCTCACCAAGATGAGTTTTGGGCTTCTCAGGTGGCGCTAGTGGTAAAGAATCCACCTGCCAATGCAGGAGGCATAAGAGACGCGGGTTTGATCCCTGGGTCAGGAGGATCCCCTGGAGAAGGGCATGGCAACCCACTTCAGTATTCTTGCCTGGAGAATCCCATGGACAGAGGAGTCTGGCAGGCTACAGCCCATGGGTCAAAGGGTTGGACATGACTGAGCGACTTAGCATGCACGCACACATGCACACAACCAAGCTGTAGAGATTAGAACTGTCTTCTACTTTATATGCAGTCTCATGATCCCAGATACCTAAGCTTGCTCTCACCCCATGTCCCCGGTGAGGGTGACTTCAGGTCTGATAATGGGTGTAATTCATCTCTGCATTGTTGCTGTTCAGAGGCTCGGTTGTGTCCAACTGTTTGCGACCCCATGGACTGCAGGACTCCAGGCTTCCCTGTCCTTCACCATCTCCCATAGCTTGCTCAGACTCATGCCCATTGAGTCGGTGATGCCATCCAACCATCTCATCCTCTGTCGTTCCCTTCTCCTCCAGCCTGATTCAAGACAGGCTGACAGAAGCATTGGACAAGTGTCTGATGGATGAATAGGTGACTATGGAGGGACTACACAGTGATATGGCTGGAAGAGGGGCTCCTAGCTGAATACTTAAGTTATACACAGGGCTCAGGGCTTTGGAGGAGTCATCTTAGCTGCAGGTACAATCCACTGGAACTGGAATAAGAAAACAAAAGGTGATGGGAGGCAGGATGATCGAAAGATAATCAGAGCCGTTTAGCGAGAATCAAGAACCAGCAAAACTCCTTGGTCTCTTTTCTGTGATTCTGTCTGTGTATCTGATCAATTTTTCTCTCTCTGCAGGAGGGAAAAAAAATGCTTTTTGCTACTTTCCCCAGTATGACCTCCAGAGTTCTGTCTTAGTTCAAGTCCCAATTCCAAATTTCCAGGAGAGAAAATCTAATTTCTCCAGATTTGTTGAGATCTTCATCACTGGTCTGATCATTAGATACCTTGAGGGTGGGATGAGGAGTGTGATGTCCAGTACAGATTTGCCCAGTACAGAAGGAGCCAGAAACCTCATTCCTGAGCCTGAGTGGATCATTTGGGAGGGGGAAGATACACCCGAATATGAATACTGAAGGCTGTGCACCAATTTCAAAGTGTATGTGACTTGGGATGGCTGAGGAAGAGATTAAGGAAGGGTTTAGCTCAAGTTACTCTTCCTTTGCAATAGAAATCTGCCAATGCATCTTCGGAAATGTGGTACCCAAGAGAGGAAGGGCTTCAGAACGTGCTAAGATTAGCGAGGAACCGGGAGATTTGGGACCATCTTTATTTAATTAATTAATTTATGACTATGTTGGATCTTTGTTGCTGCGTGAACTTTTCTCTAGTTGTGGCAAGTGAGGGCTCCTCTCTAGGTGCAGTGTGTGGCCTCTCATTGGGGTGGCTTCTCTTGCGAAGCATGGACTATAGTGTGTGCTGGCTTCAGTAGTTGTGGCTCCCAGGCTCTAGAGCTGAGGCTCAATTGTTGTGGTGCGTGGGCTTAATTGGGGCTTCCCTGGTGGCTCAGATGGTAAGAATCTGCCTGCAGTGCAGGAGACCCAGGTTCAATCCCTGGGTCGGGAAGATGCCCTGGAGAAGGGAATGGCTAACCACTCTAGTAGTCTCGCCTGGAGAATCCCATGAACAGAGAAGGCTGACGGCAACAGTCCATGGGGTTGCAAAGAGTCGGACACCACTGAGCGACTAACCTGCATGGGTTTATGGGCTTATGGGCTTAGTTGCTCCCTGGCATGTGGGATCTTCCTGGATCAGAGATTGAACCCACATCTCCTGCACTGGCAGATGGATTCTTTACCACTGAGCCACCAGGGAAGCCCCAGGGACCATCTTTAAAATTAGTTTCTCACCCCAGGGATACATAGTGAAGCATGGACTATAGTGTGTGCTGGCTTCAGTAGTTGTGGCTCCCAGGCTCTAGAGCTGAGGCTCAATTGTTGTGGTGCGTGGGCTTAATTGGGGCTTCCCTGGTGGCTCAGATGGTAAAGAATCTGCCTGCAGTGCAGGAGACCCAGGTTCAATCCCTGGGTCGGGAAGATGCCCTGGAGAAGGGAATGGCTAACCACTCTAGTAGTCTCGCCTGGAGAATCCCATGAACAGAGAAGGCTGACGGCAACAGTCCATGGGGTTGCAAAGAGTCGGACACCACTGAGCGACTAACCTGCATGGGTTTATGGGCTTATGGGCTTAGTTGCTCCCTGGCATGTGGGATCTTCCTGGATCAGAGATTGAACCCACATCTCCTGCACTGGCAGGTGGATTCTTTACCACTGAGCCACCAGGGAAGCCCCAGGGACCATCTTTAAAATTAGTTTCTCACCCCAGGGATACATAGTGACGTGAACAATCTCCAACAGTTATTCTTAGGGAGCGCTCTGGGAGATAAAGCCTTTGATGACAGGGACCATATTCACCGCTGTAATCTCGGTGGAACCCCATGCCTGAAGTACAGTAGGGATGTATTTTTGACAAATAGGAATTTATTTGTGAGTCTTGATTGCATTTCAGGCTCTAATACCAGGCATATTTTAACTTAACCTTCATCAGAGGGTCTTATGATACCAGCTAGTATTTTCTTCTCACTTTATTGACGAGGAATTGGAAGCTCGGAGAAGTCAAGCAACTTGACCAAGCTTAGCTGCTGTATGTTACGGGGTTTAAATCTGTCTAAATGTGTATCCCAGTCTTTTTCGAAATGGAGCAGGACTCTGTGGTCCTTCCCACCATGTTCTTTGCCTACCTTTTGTCTGTACAGAAACTTTAGCTGAAGAATAAGTTTAATTAGAGAAATGAGAAAATTCAGAAGCAAAGGTGAATAGTCAAAATAATAATACTTTAGTCATTAAGCAAAGTCCTCCTCTGGGGCTGCACATTAGTTCCTCCTCTGGGGCTGTAGATAATATTCTGAGCCATCCTGTGACATGTCTTATAGATGCCGAAACCCACACCAGGTGGAAGACGTTAACTGCATGAAGACCAGACTGTAGCCATGACACAGGCTGCTGCGGTTCCAAGAACTGGCCTCAAAGAAATGGGAACCAATCGACCCTGGAACTGAAGATTAACTGTACTCAAAACAATCAAGATAATGTTGATCAGACCATTGAAGGGTGAACAATCCAATGCTTGGTGAATTCAGCTTCACAATGTTAGGAAAAGCTGACCTCTTTCAAGATGACTATCAGAGCTGACTGTGCTGTTTCTGCTTGTAGCCCCTCCCTCCACCCACACACCCCTGAAATTTCCCTTTAAAGGTTCTTGCCCACCGATTGTCACTAGGGGGATGATCCACCTTTGGACACGAGTCTGCCCTCTCCCTGGCTTCCAGCCTCCAATATAAAGCAGACTTTGCTTTTCACCAACTTTGTCTCTCAAGTATTGGCTTCAGAGCAGCAAGCAATCGAACCCCACTTTCAGTAACATTCTCACTACTCCACAAAGTCTCTCTCATCCAAAACGAGTGTCTTGCAGGGGAAGAAAAAAAGAAAGTAATTTATCTTCCATGAGAGTTGCTGGAGGAAGTGAGGGGCCTGCAGGTACCTGAGCACCAAGCATATGGGAGGAGATGCTGATAGAGATCTGGTCTAATTAAGCTCAGCTCTAATCACTGGTGCTTTGGCTCTGGGAGTGAAAAGCCATGCATATCTAAACACTCAGGGTAAACAGAGTGGATGCCAGGGCTGGCTCAGCTGTCAGCAGGAAGTCTGAAAAGGCAAGTTTACTTCTGATGAAGGTAAAACACCCAGAGGACAGAGAGAGAGAGAGAGCTGATCTGCAAATGATCAGTACTGTGTCAAAGGAAGGAAGGATGGTAAGAAGGGACGCCAGAAACTGGATGGGAAGACGATGTGCTCATTGGCAGTGCCTAGATTCCAGGCAAAGCTGGACTGCAATAGATGTGATGAGAATTAAAACCATGAGCCCGCATCTTTGAAAGCATCTTTGAAAGCATCAGTTGTTGGTGCTGCCATTCAACTCTGGCATTCCTTTCCCCATTTCATTAGAGCATCCTATGAAATGCAGGAGACATGGGTTCAGTCCCTGGGTCAAAAAGATCCTAGAGGAGGAAATGGCAACCCACTCCTGTTCTTGCCTGGAAAATTCCATGGACAGAGGAGCCTGGTGGGCTACAGTCCAGGGGGCCTCAAAGAGTCAGATGCAACTGAGCACACACACATATGAGACACAAGGCTAGTTCCTAGAGAGGGACTCAATTCCTCAACGGGAGTCAGGATGACTCTTAGAAGTTATTATCAAACCTATTTATCATTCAGAGAATCAGCTTCATACAATTATTCTGGTTGGCTGAGTAATTATTGGTAAACTTAACATGGTGCAGAATGATTGGGGAGGTACTGTTTCATTGGCTTCTTATAAAACTAGTTGTTTGCATAAAAGTGCTGTGTTTGGTACGCTGGGGACTTAGTTGCTTGAATAAGGCAGAGTATGTGGCTTTTGCGAGTCAGTCGCCATGCATGAAAAATCATAACTCAGTTTTAGCTCAAAAGATTCTTGCAAGGATTCTGTGTAGTAATGGACGTCATCACCTGGCCCAGTACATGGTTTGTGATTGTTCTCGAACTTACTGGGCTTCCCTCCAGATGCATTTATTTTATTTTGTACCTACATAATGTTTGCTAGATGTTAGAGACATTACAGATATTAATTAACCCACTCATACCAAGCTGTTAGTATTAATCAAGATATTAACCAAGGCTCATACCAACCCTTGGAAATGTAACCAAGAAGGACCCTATGGGGCCTCTCCAGAATAGGACTCCCCCCACGCCATATCCTCCACCTGCCTTTGTCTGTAGAAAAGTTTTAGTCAAAGGATAAATTTGATCAAAGAATTGAAAACATGCAGAAAGAAAGGAACACATCAAAGCAAGACAAAATAACAAGTCTAGTCATGAAGTAAAGTCAAGAACCTTTAGTTCCTCCTCAAGGGCTATGGAAAGTGTCCTGAGCCATGTTCTTTGTTCTGTTTTGCAGATACTGAAACTCCCACCAGGTGAGAGAAGTTAACTGCATGCTGCCCACAGCATGTAGACCCCAGACCGGTCGGAACCAGATGGTTGATGATGTTGACTCCTGATTACCTCACCACCAGCCAAGAGTGTGCAGTGAGTTGGTGACACACCCCACAACCTCCTTCCTCACCCCGTTTTTAAAAACCTTTCCCTGAGAGGCTTTGAGGAATTTTAAGCACTAGCTGCCTGGACTCTTTTATTGGCATCTGCAATAAACACTGCGCTTTACTTCACCAGCCTGGTGCTTACCAGGTGTCGCTAGTGGCAAAGAAACTGCCTGTCACTGAAGGAGACGCAAGAGACATGGGTTAGATCCCTGGGTCGGGAAATCCCCTGGAGTGGTAACCCACTCCGGTATTCTTGCCTGGAAGGCCCCATGGATAGAGGAGCCTGGTGGGCTACATTTCATGGGGTCGCAAAGAGTCAGACATGACTGAGCACACAGCACATCTTTAGTTCACCATAATCTGGTGTCAGCAGATTGATTTTACTCTGCGTGGGTGAGAGGAACCAAGTTTGGCTCAGTAACAGAAGTAGGTAGGAAATTGCCCTTGTTTTACAAATGAGGAAAGTGAAGAGTGGTTTATGCACAGCCACGTAGCAAAAAGTGCTGAGATTTGAACCTAAACACTCCGACTCTTGACTTTGTTCTCTTAACCAACCACTCTGCTAAGGCACCTTGATGGGTTAGGCTTCTACAGTGCCCACAGCCCCTTGAAGAGTGCCTTCCACAACACTGGCAGGAAGCTTTAGGAGAGAAATTCTCAAAGGAAGATTGGGTGAGATATTCTTGGGCTTAGCTCCTTGTGAAAAAGTGTTAGTTCCTCAGTCATGTCTGACCTTATGGAGCCCCACGGGCTGTGAACCACCAGGCTCCTCTGTCCATGGAATTCCCCTGGCAAGAATACTGGAGTGGGTTGCCATTCTCTTCTCCAGGGGAACTTCCTGACCCAGGGATCGAACCCAGGTCTCTTGCATTGCAGGTGGACTCTTGACCGTTTGAGTCATCTTGGTAGAGTTCTCATTTCTAGGCAACATCTGATGGTTCAGGGGTGACGTGATGGGCGGAGACTTGGAGATGCTTGGATCCCCTGTATCTTCCCATTTCAATGTGATCCATCAATTGGCTTTGAGCTACCACTTTGTGCCTTTCTGCCTCCTAACATTTTCTGGAAAGCTGTTCTGCTCACAAGCAAGGCAGGCAGTGGACAGCCAGCGGAGCAGTCCTCTCCCAGTGTCTGATGGGAGTGGGTGTGCAGATATAAACCAGCTCCCCAACACTAAGGCATACGTTTCACACCTTTCTGCAAAGTTTTCCTGGTGGATTAAGCTTCAGTCGCCCACTGTGGAATTGAGTTGTTAATGTACCTTTTATTGGTTGCTTTCCTTCCCCTGTATTATTTCTCCACTTTCTGTCCAGTGTTCCATGAACTTTCAGTAAAATGGCTTGCACTCAGCTCACTGCCTCAGGGGTCTGCTTCTGGGGGAACCCAAACAAAGGCATGCTCCAATTCTGCCCCGACAGTCAGTCTTGCTCTCTCAAGGATTCCTAAGTAAGGAAAGTACGGTGTGTGCAAAAAGCAACAGCTAAGTGGGAAAGAAAGCACTGCTTTTCAAAAAGCTGGGTAAGCACTGAAAACCACCCCCAGTGCATGGCAGTAAAATACTAGACAGGGAAAGTGGATTAAGCCCGGAGGAAGGTTCGTTGAGGTCCCCTGCTTGCCATATCCTGTCTCGATGTGCTGCCAATGTGGTGGAAAACCAGAGGGAGATCTGCTTCAGGATGTAGACCTTTGAGGCATAACTCACGCATCCAGCAGTGAACGTGGCTCAGTGGAGGTGCAGGGCTTCGGGCGATCAAATTAGCAAGTCATCCTCTCTTAGGGGAGCCAAGTGGGGGTGTCCGCAGAGGGTCTGAGATGTGGGGAGAAAGATGAATGTCTCCATCCCCTAGAGCGACTGAGGACTTGAGGTAAGTCCTCACACCCGCCTGGGTTTGTCGTCTTCCTTTGTTCTTCTTCAACATCCCACGGTTGCTGATTTTCTCAATGAGATGCTGACTTTATTTCCTCTAATAGCAAGTTTGGGCCTTTTCTTGGGTGTGATTAGGAGGAGTTGAGTAGCATTCTTAGGATTTATGCAGGTGGGTCTCCCTTGCACACAGGTCAGGTACCTTGAGTATTTGTGGAGTTCTTTCATATTAATGGGTTGGTTCTAAATTGTGAAGAAGCCACCAAAATAGAAATGATGATTATGATCATAGTGACAATGGCACTTGATACATGGCAAAGGACTTGGCTTTGCTGCCTGCTTGCTCTGTCCCAGGCATGAGGAGAAGGGCTTTGGATGTAGCTATGAATGCTCATAGCAATCTGTGAGGTCGGTCAGACTGTCTTCATGGTGCAGATGAGGAAGTTGATATTTAAAGAGGCTAAATAGGTTGCTTATTGTCACTAGGTTCATTGTACAAGGCTTCTGGAATATTTGGGAATACGTCCAGGCTTTATCTTGATAACGTTCTTGATTTAGATATAGGGGGCTGGTAGAAGAGGTGTATGAAAAGTTGCCTTGTGATATGACTTCAGATTTTTCATTACAGTCTCCCTCAATGAGACAATCTATAAAGAAACATCATTGCTCTGTTTGCTTCCCCATCATGAATTCCGTGAAGACCAGGGTGATCATTTACAGAATAAGGGGAATGTCACTTAATACAATGGATGAATAAATGAAGGTGTCATTATTATCTTATTAAATCCAAGTATGTCTTAAACCCAGAACTTCCTGAGGATGCGGAAAACACCTCCATGAACATGGTTCTGAAGAGCTGATACATGATCGACCATTTTTCAGGGTGAATTGGGTGGGGCTAGGTGAAGGATGTGTTTGAGCAAATTTGATAGAATCTTGGCCCAACCTTTGCAAAGGCATCCCAGCTTCCTCTCTCTTCTTTCTCTGAAAAGACCTGCCTTGAATCTTTCCTCCCCTTTCTATTGTTAATATGAACATCAGGGGAGGAAGGTCAAGATGCAGTCAGGCTTCATTTCATTTTTCTCTGCTTTATGGTGATTCACTGGTACCAAGTATCTTAGAAATTTAAATTTTGTGGCAGCCCTCCATTGAACAAGTCTATTGGCACCGTTTTCCCCAACAGAGCATGTTTACTTTGTGTCTCTGGGTCACATTTTGAAAATTCATACACTATTTCAAACTTTTTCATCATTAGTATATCTGTTATGGTGATCTATGATCAGTGGTCTTTGATGTTACTATTGCAAAAAGATGATGACTCGCAGTCTTAGATGATGCCTAGCATTTTTTAAGCAATCAAATATTTTAAAATTATAATATGTATTAATATATCCTTATTTTTAGACATAAAGCCTTAGCACATTAGACTACAGGATAGTGTAAGCATCAATTTTTTTTCAGTTTTATTTATTTATTTACTTTTTAACTTTATAATGTTTTATTGGTTTTGCCATACATTGACATGAATCTGCCATGGGTATACATGTGTTCTCCATCCTGAGCCTCTCTCCCTCTTAAATGCTCTGGAAAACCAAAATTTCATGTGTCTTGCTTTCTTGCAATATCTGCTTTTTTGGGGTGTTCTGGAACTGAATCCTCAAAAATCTTCAAGGTCTGCTCATATTTTCCTTTCAAAAAAATTTGCTGGGAAGCTTCCCTGGTGGCTCAGTGGTAAAGAATCCACCTGCCAATGCAAGAGACACAGGTTCGATCCCTGATCTGGGAAGACCCCACGTGTGGCAGAGCAGCTAAGCCTGTGCACCACAACTATGGAGCCTGTGTTCTAGAGCCTGGGAACCGCAACTGCTGAGCTCACATGCTAGAACTACTGCAGCCCATGAGCCTAGAGCCCACGCTCTGCAACAGGGGAAGCCACCTCAATGGGAAGCCCTTGTAGCACAACTAGAGAATAGTCCCTACTCTCCACAACTAGAGACGAGCCTGCAGAGCGATGAAGACCCAGGATATTAAAAAAAAAAAAGAAAAGAAAGAAAGAAAAGAAAAAGAAAAAAGTTGTTGGGAAATAGAAATAAGAGGAAAGAACCTGAGTGGTAGCTCTCCAGGTTTGGTGTACCAGAATGCATTTTTAGTGCTTTTAAGGGCAAAGGGGAATTCTTCATGGCCTTTGCTGCATTAGCACTGCCCATTGTCCTGAGATCCTACCCCCTGTTTGCTGACTGGAAATGTTGGAATGCGAGAAGGATTAGGGGCCGGCAGCAATTAAAATGAGCAAACCATCTGTGGAGGAACTGGGGCTGGAGCTGCGTCCTCCCATTTATCAATGTCTTCAGCAAGGAGCCCTGGTCTCCTCCCGTCACCCAGACAGCTCCTTGCACCATTTCAGTCCCCACCACAGAGGCTGGTGGAGCCCTGCATGCTGATTAAAACCTGGTGAGTAATGGGGACAACACACATCTCTATTGCTTGGGTAGATCTAAGCCAGTTAATAACCTTCTTTAAAGCGAAAGCAAATCAAGTCCTATTTTAAACATTTTATTGACAAGCACAAAAAGGCTGCTGTCGGTGGCCCAGGTAAATTTATCACTTGGTTTTGTTACTTGTTTCTGACTTATGCAATGGACAAGAGGATTTAAATCATCCCAAGCTTCCCATTGTTACAAGACAAGGGGAAGCAGGGAGAATGGGATGAAAAGGAGGGACCTTGGACTTCTTAGGTTCCTTTTGTAGGACCAGGACTTTCCTGGGTACCTTCCTTACATAGACTCATCTGATGCTCAGATAGTTTTTCATCACAGTATTATTTTATTCCTGTTTTACAGTTGAGGACGTTGAGGCATCAGGCATGAAATGCCTTGCTCCAAATTGTATGGTATTGGGAAGCCAGGTTTCAAAGCCTCATCTGGCATTTGCATTCATACTCTGTCAGTCAGGGTCCTAAGACAAAACAGGTAACACACACAAGTTGGGGACATCCTGGGGATGTCCCAGGAGACTTAGTTAAGGGACTTCTATTTATTTATTTTATTTGGAGGATAATTACTTTAATAATATTGTGATGGTTTCTGCCATACATCAACATGAATCGGCCATAGGTATGTTGCAGGAAGAGGGACCCCTTCCAAGGCCTGAAACTGGGCTCTTGTCTAACACTTGGAAATGAATTGACTGAGGAGACACATGTGCTGACAAAGCAAGAGATTTTATTGGGAAAGGGCACCTGAGTGGAGAGCAGTAGGGTAAGGAAACCCAGGAGAACTGCTCTGCCGTGTGGCTCACAGTCTTGGGTTTTATGTGATGGGATTAGTTTCCAGATGGTCTTTGGCCAATCATTCTAATTCAGAGTCTTTCCTGGTGGTGCACGCATCGCTCAGCCAAGATGGGTGCTAGCAAGAGGGATTCTGGGAAGTGGACGGACACGTTTTGTCTCCTTTAGACCTTTCCCAAATCTTTCGGTTAGTGGTGGCTTATTAGTTCCGTATTCCTTATCAGGATCTCCTGTCATAAAACAACTCATGCAAATGGTTACTATGGTGCCTGGCCAGGGTGGGCGGTTTCAATCAATGTGCTTCCCCTAACAGGTACACACGCTAGGGAACACTTCTATAAGTGACAGTAAGGTTTGGGGAACCACAGGGATGGTTCAGTAGCTCAGAACTAGGAACAGTAAGATGGTTGTTGCTGTTTAGTCACTAAATTGTGTCCAACTCTTTGCGACCCCATGGACTGTAGCCTGCCAGGCTCCTCTGTCCATGGAATTCTCCAGGCAAGAATACTGGAGTGGGGTGCATTTCCTACTCCAGGGAATCTTCCCAGCCCAGGGATTGAGCCAGCATCTCCTGCATTGGCAGGCAGATTCTTTACCACTGAGCCACCAGGGAAGTCCAGTAGATTGGTTACCACTCCTAAACCTGGAGGGCAAGGGAAGGGAGCAGTTGCTGCTGCTGCTGCTGCTAAGTTGCTTCAGTCGTGTCTGACTCTGTGCGACCCCATAGATGGGGCCCACTATCTCTGGGATTCTCCAGGCAAGAACACTGGAGTGGGTTGCCATTTCCTTCTCCAATGCATGAAAGTGAAAAGCGAAAGTGAAGTCACTCAGTCATGCCCGACTCCTAGCGACCCCATGGACTGCAGCCTACCAGGCTCCTCCGTCCATGGGATTTTCCAGGCAAGAGTACTGGAGTGGGGTGCTATTGCCTTCTCCGAGGGAGCAGTTGCTGGACTCCTGTAAAACATCCTGTAAAAGAGGCTGTTTTGAGAGAGAGAGAGTGATTTTCGGTCCAAAGACAGAATCAGTCCAGTGTGATTTTTTCATGGAGAGACCCAGAGAGGAAGGCCATTGGCTGACCCATCCAGGAGCCAGGGATCCCCCTGCAGTGGTCCATTCTTGGCAGCCTCCCAGTGCCCAGGGCAGGGTGCACAGGAGTTCGGCACAGCACCCTCCTCTTCTGCTCCAGCAGATTCTCCAGATACTTTTTTTTCCCCAGAAGGCAAAAGTCATCAAGTTGTACCAGTAAAAATTCCTCTTCTAAAGAAAGTTGATAAATATCAAAACATTTCTTTTTACATGCAGTTGAAATAATCTCAAAGCATGTTTTGACACTGATAGATCAATCAATCAATCCTGAAGAAAGTCAACCCTGAATATTCATTGGAAGAATTGATGCTGAAGCTGAAACTTCAATACTTTGGCCACCTGATGTGAAGAGCTGACTCATTGGAAAAGACCCTGATGCTGGGAAAGATTGAAGGCAGGAGGAGAAGGGGACGACAGAGGATGAGATGGTTGGATGACATCATTGACACAATGGACATAAGTTTGAGCAAATTCCAGGAGATGGTGAAGGACGGGGAAATCTGGTGTGTTGCAGTCCATGGGGTTGCAAAGAGTCAGACACCACTTAGCAAATGAACAACAATAAAGCATGTTACTTGGGTTTTGGCCATAAACTAGAATCTATAAAGAGCTCATCTCAAGTAGCATGTTATAGTCATAAAGATACCACCAAGCAGAGGAGAGGAAGCTCACAGGCTGACAACTGCAAAGGTGGGTCATTAAAACTTACCTATATATATTTAATATATTTCCATAATACCCTGAGGCAGGCAAGGAAGAGTTTCTATAAACTGTGTCTATGTTACAAGGTCTTCATAAGAGGGAATAAAAGCCATTCTTCCTCTTCAAAGGAGAGTCATCTTGCAGTATTAGGTCAGCTTTGTTGCTGATCAGATGGTTTTGGAAGCTCTCTGCCATTAGCGCAGGACATTTGGGAAGGAAAAACACCCCCACAGTCTCTCTGTCCTCCCCTATCCCGTTGCTGCTCCTCTGCCATCCTTTCATAGGATGTATCTCAGAATAATGGCCTGGCTGCTTGTTTCATGATTAGGAGCCTAGAATTAAAAACACCAGTGACAGTGTTTTGCATCTACAAACCAGCATTTCAAGGATCTCCTGTGCGCCTGGCCCTGGGCTAGGTTTTGTAGACGCAGAATGAACACGACACTGTCTGTGCGTTGACAGAGAGCATGGGTTAATGATGGAGAGACGTCTGTCAATTACAAATGAGCAGGCTATGGATGAGGCGCGACAGAGTGACACAGTGACACAGTGCTCTGGAGGTGCGGAGGATGGAGGAATCACATCCGCCCTGAATGATCAGGGAAATTACTTGGGCCAGGTGATTCTGAGCTCTGGGTGAGGGGGATTCTTGAGGCAGAGATGGAGAAGGGGAGTTGTAGACACAAGCAGTGGCAGTCGTTGTTCGGTAGCTAAGTCATGTCTGACTCTTTGCGACCACATGGACTGCAGCACGCCAGGCTTCCCTGTCATTCACTATCTCCTGAAGTCTACTCAGACTCATGTCCATTGAGTCAGTGATGCCATCCAACCATCTCATTCTCTGTCACCCACTTCTCCTCCTGCCCTCAATCTTTCCCAGCATCAGGGTCTTTTCCAATGAGTCAGTTCTTTGCATCAGCTGGCCAAAGTGTTGGAGCTTCAGCTTCAACATCAGTCCTTCCAATGAATATTCAGGACTGATTTCCTTTAGGATGGACTGGTTTGATCTCCTTGCAGTCCACACACACTATGCAACGGTAGACACTCAGGCTCTGCCTACACCTAGACTCTCCCACCCAACTCCATCACCAACGTCCCTTTCTTATTCACATGGTCACCTGGCTCCTCATCTACCCCCTGACACTCATCTCACACTACCATGGCTCCGTTTGCCTACTCATACAACCCACCACAAACACACATCCGCTGTTCACTCACATTACACACTCACTTCTCTCAAAGATTTCTCACTCTGCCTTTGTCTCTCCTCCACATTTCCCTCTCCCTACACACCGACACACCTCTCGCACACAGCCTCACCACCCCCAGCACACTCCATCACGCCTCTTCCCAGAAGGCCCGGTGCACAGAATCTTAACCTCGGTAAAAATTTCGCAGGAAAAGAATTTCTCTCCTGGCTCCTGTAAATTCTCTTCTTCCCTCTTCTGGACACTCTTGTAACTCTGAGGCATTCCTGATGGTCATTTTGGGTATTCTACACATCCTTTATTGGCTATCATGACTGTTCAGTATGGCATATTGGGTAAGAGCACCAGATTCAGCCAGCTGGGATCACCACCCCTTAAAGGCTGCCTCTTGGTGGGCCAGTTACTCCTTTCCAAACCCCAGTTTTCTGATCTGTGAAATGGAGATACCAAAATATCTGCCTCTTGGCATCAAAGGTTGAAATGAGTAGGATAATGGAAAGCCCTGAAGTCAGTTAGCTCCAGGTGTGTAACGAACAGTGGGTGAAAGTTAGCCCCTGATATTATTATTATGCTATGTGTATTATATTATGATAATATAGTTATAATAATTATTGAAGTGTAGCTGACTTACAATGTTGTGTTAGTTTCAGGTATATAGCAAAGAGATTCAACTATATATATACATATATTCGACTACATATATACATACATGTAGTCCATTTCAGATGCTTCTCGATTATAGATCTTTACAAGTGATTGAATACAGTTCCCTGTGCTGCAGAGTAGGTCCTTGTTGTTTATCTATTTTATATATAATGCTTAGAACATCTGCCTAGCATGCCTTCCAATCCAAGCCTTTCAGACACCTGTCTGTGCTCACCCACATCTTCAGACTCAGCTTCCAGTCCCCTTTTGCAGCAGGAACATCATTCAGCACACAAGACCAGAGCTTCAACGATCTGGAGGGCCAGGTTTCCATCTCAGCTCTTACATTGCTCACCAGTGACTTTGGACAAGCTCCCACCGACAATCCCCATCCTTAGTTTTTTATCTGTAAAATGGATTCATCCTAATAAAATACTAAATAATAATAGTGCTGATGTGTCGTCCGGTTGTCTGCAGTGTGAAGTGATCTTCATCAGCAAATGCCATTTTTATCATCATTTCACTTGACTTATTATAATAGCAGAAATCTTAACCTCATGGTCTTCACTCTGAAAAAGTGGCTGCTCCGTGGTCTGCCTTCTGACTGGCTGGCCAGGGCTCTGAGGTTGCCCAGCAAGGCTGCATGAAAGAATGAACCAGTCCTTTGGCCATGGAGGAGGCTAAGCCCCAAGAGTGTAATGGGAATTGTTCAAGACCTGCCAGAAAATTGGTGGATCCAGGATGCTTCCTATCCATCATAGGGGTTTCTAGGAGTATCAAACAACTGGGCTGTGATTAAAACAACAAATATAACAATTGCAAATTGCAACCTTCTTCACCCCCACCATCACCCTATCCTTATTTATTCAACAAACATTTTCTGCATGTCAAGCACTATTTATGTTTGCATGTATCATCTCATTTAAGCATCTTAACTCTAGGGAGTAGGAACTGTGATTTTCTGCAATCTGCTTAGAGAGGCTGAGAGCTGACCCAAGATGACAGGACTGAGAAGTGATGGAGGCAAACCAAGGTCATTTGAGTTCCAAGTCCATCTTATAGGAAAAACTTGAGGTGACTGGGCTTCAAATTATGGATGGACCTGACTTAATTGAAGGAGAAAGCTCTGTGGGCACCAGCGGCTTTCTTTAATCTTCTTCTCAGGACACTGGTTTTTCTATCAGTGGCTTTGCTCGGAATAATTCTAGCCAGAGACCAGCAGGTCCCTCTGTGTTGACCCAGCCCACAGTCACTGTGTGCTCTTTCCTGTTGTGTACAGCTTGAGTGATAAACTCTCAAGCTTCCATATGATTCTCTCTGACACTCTTCTAAAACTGCCCTAAAAACAGTTCTCTTTCTTTGCCTTATTTCTTCCTTTATTTCAACCCCCAAGCCTTCCAATTTTCACTCTCTTTTCTTTTTTTTTACAGGAGGTTGAGGATCTAATGGGCTTCGCAGGTGACTCGGTGGTAAAGAATCTGCCTATCAATGCAGAAGACTCATGAGATGTGGGTTTGATTGATCCCTGGGTTGGGAAGATCCCCTGGAGGAGGAAATGGCAATGCAGTTTCATATTCTAGCCTGAAAATGTCATGGACAGAGGAGCCTGGTGGGCTGTGTGTGGGGTTGCAAATAATCGAATGCAATGAGCAGGCTGTGAGCATGAGGATCTAATATTCCTGTTTCCTTGTCTCCCCTGCAATCCTCTGCTTCCTCCTTTTTATCCCTCGATTCATCATTTCAATGATCTGGCGCCTTTTCAATCTATGACATGCTGTTACAATCAGAGTTTGCACTGACCCTATTTTATTTTTGGATTTCCCTGGTGGCTCAGACAGTAAAGAATCTGCCTGCAATGCCAGAGTCCTGGGTTCAATCCCTGGGTTGGAAAGATCTGCTGGAGAAGGGAATGGCTACCCACTCCAGTGTTCTTGCCTGGAGAATTCCTTGGACATAGGAGCCTGGTGGGCTACAGTCCATGGGGTCAAAAAGAGTCAGACATGATTATTTTGTTATTCTTCCCTTTATGTATCATCTCTACCTTTCTCTCTTTCCCCTGATTCATAGGCACTTTGTATGACTTCCCATTCTACTGTTCCTATATTATTTATATATGTAGGCATCATCAGATTTTGCTTTGGGCAACTGTATTTGAAATTTTGCATACGTGGCATTGTGTTTTGGTCCTCGTTTTCTGATTGGCTCGGTGTTATAGTTCAGAATCCGTCCTTGTTACCATATGTAAACCTACGTCATACTCCTGAATGCTCCCTGGTGTGTCACAGTCTCTCATACCAAATTTATCTAATCCCCTAGTGATGGACATACAGGTTTATTCCAACCATGGCTACCAGAAGCAAAGCTGGACTGATTATCTTCCTGTGTGGATATCTTTCTTTATGGGCTTTTGTGAGGATTTCTCCAGATCATGTATACAAGAGTTAGTTTGCTGGATCATAGGCATTAAAGATTAGTTATTCCAATTCTTCCACTTTGAGGAACTATAAGAATTCATACTGTCATTCCTGATACAGAGAGATTCATTATGTCCTCATATAGAATACCCTCCCTAGGTAGAATTTTTTCCCATCTGAAGGGTATAAAATACCATCTCAGGACTTCCCTGGTGGTCCAGTGGCTAAGACTGCACATTCCCAGTGCAGCAGACCAGGTTCAAACCCTGGTCAGGGAACTAGATCCCACATGCTGCAATTAAAACCCAGTGCAGCCAAATAAATACATAAATATTAAAAAATTTTAAAATGCCGTCTTATTGTTGCTTTCACTTTTATTCCCCTAAATACCAGAAGTTGGGGCCCTACACCCTACACTTTCTTGTCAATTTCTTTTCTCCTTCTGTGATATTTCAAATTCCTTCTTTCAGTCTGCCAGCCATCAATGATGCTCTTCATTGAAAGCACGTCTTAAATTTGTCATAGAGTGAAAAAGAAAAAACAACAACAAAAAAACCTCCAACTCAAATTGTGCTTTTGAGGACTCACCTAAGAAATCACTCTATAGCCTGAGGTCACAAAACTATTTACATTTTTCTTCTGTTTGAATGGGAAAGACTTACCTTTAATGTATATGGAGCTTGTTTTTGTGCATGGTGTGTGGCAGAGATTCAGTCTTCTCTATAAATAAATTTATGATACAGGTAATAATTGCCAAATATGCTAAACACTTATAAAACAATCCATTATTTTCCGCCCACAAAATTGTGATTCTACTACTTCTTCTTTTTTTAAGATATTTATTTATTTGGCTGTTCCTGGTCTTAGTTGTTCCCCGTGGGATCTTCCATCTTTAGTGTGGCATGTGAGCTCTTAATTGTGGCATGTGGGATCTAGTTCCTCCACCAGGAATTGAACCCATGGCACAGGGAGCATGGAGTCCTAACCACTGGACCACCAGGGAAGTCCCTCTACCTCTATTATATGTCAAATTTCTCTTTCTTTCTCTCTTTACCTCTTTGTCTTGTACTATATACTCTATCCCATTGGCATATATATATATATATATATGTATTTTTTTCCCTTGCCAGTACCATTTTGCTTTTATTACTGTGCTTTTGGAAGACATCATAATAACAGGTTGGGTTAGTCATCCTCTCTCCCTTCTTCTTTTTAACTTCCCAAATGTCCTTCGCTATTTTGGAAATTTCATTCTTACACACAAATTTTAAACCAGTTGTCAAGTTTCTTACCAAGTTTGGTTGTGAGAAAGTCTACCCCATAGGATTGGTTGGGCAACTACATATGCTACCGTATGTAAATTAGACAGCCAGTGGAAATTTGCTCTATGACCCAGGGAAATCAAACCGGTGTCCTGTAACAACCTAAAGGGGTGGGGAAAGAGTTGTAGGTGGGAGGGAGGTTCAAGAGGGAGAGGGCATATGTACGTGTGTGCATGCTAAGTCATTTCAGTCATGTCCAACTCTTTGCAATCCTGTGGACTATAGCCCGCCAAGCTCCCGGGCATATGTACATCTATGGCTAATTCATGCTGATGTATGGTAGAAATGAAGCCAATATTGTAAAGCAATTATCCTTCAATTAAAAGTGGATAAAAATTTTCATAAGGCTTTGCAAGCTGCTAAAACATCTAGAAAAGCTGGTACTGTATTGAGATAAGAACAAGGCTTTGAGGTCAGCCAGATATAAGCTGAAGTCCCTTGGAGCTTGAATGAATCATCTAACCCCTGCGTTTCTCAGTGTCTTTATCTATATGACTGAAGTTGATGTTAACCAACTCTGAGGCTTGTGTATGGGGAAGGTAGTGATTATATGGGGCTTCGTAGCCTGGTGCATGTGGGGCCGGGGGACTCGGCAGTGGGAGGTGGGAGTATCGTTAGGGAAGGGAGAGGAGGATGAAGGTGCTGAGCCAGGTTTCACACCAAGACTCAGGGCTGCTGTTGACATGGGACAGGCTGCCGGGTTAATGAGATCATTCATCAACATTATGTTTGGGGCAATGATGGATTTACACAGCTCCCCTGCCTGAATCTTCTGGGGAAAAGGACATTAATGGTGACATCTGTGAGCACGGGGATGTGTGTCAGGCTCCTGGAGTGGTGGTGGGGAGAAGACTTGCCTCTCTCCCCCAAACTTTTTATTCTTCGACATCTTAAACTCAGCAAGGCCTGGCGGGACCTGCTGGGTTATTGCTGAACTGCCCTAGAATCAGCCAGCCACGGAGGAAGTGTCTGCTGTAAATGCTCTGACAATGCTAGGAGGCAAAAAGGTAGAGTGAAAAGGGCACCAAGTTTGGAGGCAGTGCAATTAGGTCTGAGCCTCAGTTCTCCCACTTCCTGGCCAGCGGTGAGACTCTGGGCAAGCCATTTTGCCTAGTAATTGTATCTACCGCATAGATGTTGAGAGGGTCATGTGCTATGATGAATGTCAAAGGCACTGCTAAATGGTAAAGCATCACAGATGTGAGGCATGGCCATCATTTCAAAAACGAATCATGAGATGCCTTTTGGGTGACCGTTTGCTTGCAGTTTTAACTTCAGCCCTTCCACTAACTGGCTGCTATTAGTACTTCCCTGGAAAAATTTCTGGACAATGGACATGAGTTTGAGCAAACTCCAGGAGATGGTGAAGGAACAGGGAAGCCTGGCGTACGGCAGTCCATGGGATTGCAGAAAATCAGGCACAACTGAGTGACTGAACAAAAACCACTAGCAACTGGCTTGGATAATATAATTTAATGATGCCCACAAGTTAGTATGTGTGTCGTTTATTGGGGAGGGGAGGAGAACTATAAGATGTGAGGTTCTTAGGGTTAAGAAAAATTATAGCCAGGCCCAAGAGTTTAAAGGAAAATCAAATTAATTTGGACTTTTCATTTCAGTAAAAGTGCAGCCGATGATTTTGAATCTAGAATGGCCCTATGACTAATAAGAAAGATGATTAGCAAAAAGAGTAATAGCTCCATATGCTCCAAATACTGAATTGATTAGTGTCCAATCTTCCATTTACCTATATAGCATGAATCCCCATCTTACAGATGAGGAAACTGAGGCTTCCAAGGTTTCAGCGACATGGCAGATAGGTCACTGTAACCAGGAATCAAAGCTGGGTCTGTCTGGTTTCGATATGCAGGCTCTTTATAACTTGGAAAGGCCTGTCACTTACCCTGGGAGATTCATATGGGGTTCTTTTCTCGGTCAAGAGCATCATTCTCCTACCACGTCACTTCTGAAAACAGCAATTTCTGGAGCTAAAACTTCGTTTTTCAGATTGGGAGGCTGACGCTTGAGATGAGGCATCAGGCTAGAGCATGTCACCCCACCCCCCAATCACAGTTGTGGAGGCGCTGATTGCAGGAAAGGCAGTGAGTGAGGCAGCCAGCTAGAAAATCAGAAGAGAAAAACATGGCTTCACTTGGCAGACAATTTGTATTTTCTTCAGTTCACCAGGACCAGATCCTTTTTCTGGTAACTTCCCTCTCAACTTTCATTGGAAGGTACCTCTTAGGTCATAGGGACTTATGAGGAAACTGCCCCTGCCCCCATGCCCTTTCCCAGCCATCGACTTTTTTAAAAAGTTCTATTTAGACCTGAATTTTCTGTCCTTAATGATTTGGCCTCACAGCATATGGGATAATTGTTCCCCAACCAGGGATTGAATCTGTGCCCCCTGCAGTGAAAGCTCAGAGTCTTAACTACTGGACCACCAAGGAAGTCCCTCCCCTGCCATAGACATTGATTACAGAACAGAGCAGACTATTTTCACATGATGAAGAATCTATTTCACTATTAATAAAAATATTTTTGGGACTTTGTAGGTAGTCCAGTGATTAAAACTTCATATTTCCACTGCAAGTTGAGGGGAGGTGGGGGCATGGGCTCCATTTCTGGTCTGGAAACTAAGATCCTGCATGATGCAGCCAAATAAAAAATTATAAAAAAATTTTTCCTCACCATGCCATCTTAAAAATGTGACTTGGGTTAAAATAATCCACAGATCTTAACTGCCAGAAGGCATCTTGGCTGAGTATAAAGGCAAGGAAGCAGACAGTCAAATCTGTGGTCTGTTACTTTTCAGCTGATAAATCTCAGAGAAGCTTCTTTATCCCTCCAAAGATTTGTGTATTGTTCAACTCTAGGGGGCAACAGAGGATGAGATGGTTGGATGGCATCATTGACTCAACGGACATGAGTGTGAGCAAACTTTGGAGACAGTGAAGGACAGGGAAGCCTGGCGTGCTTCAGTCCATGGGGTTACAAAGCGTTGGATATGACCGAGTGACGAAAAACAACTCTAGGGGGCGCCATTCTTTCTGCTCTCACAAAGAGTATCTTGGCTCCTACTGTTCACGTTCATGGCTCCTACTGCAGTTGGCATAGCACAATTTCTCTGTCTCTGGATATCATAATCTTTGTTTATAAAAAGAGCATGATCCAAGAATACCATCTTCATAAGGGTTGTTTTTAGAATGAGGCAGGAGAATGACCACAGAGAAGTTCACAGTGACTGGCACCGTTCAACAGGATACATCCCCTTCCCACATGACTTTTCAGAAATGGGAGGAAATGGAGATAAATAAGTTACCACTCCATCCAGTGCTTGGGAAATCAAGCATCAAGATAAATGATGATATCAAAGTTTGTGAAACAATATGAAACAGGACATTACAAAGTGATACTTGTCTAAATATTAGATAAATGACATTGTGAATAAGTATTATGACTTCCAAAGAGAGAGGATGTCTTAGGTGAGGGTCCTGAGAAGTGGATTCTAAGATAATGATTTATCAGCAAATGATTAAAGAAATAGTCCTAAACAGACATCTCTCCAAAGAAGACATACAGATGGCTAACAAACACATGAAAAGATGCTCAACATCCCTCATTATCAGAGAAATGCAAATCAAAACCACAATGAGGTACCATTTCACACCAGTCAGAATGGCTGCGATCCAAAAGTCTACAAGCAATAACTGCTGGAGAGGGTATGGAGAAAAGGGAACCCTCTTACACTGTTGGTGGGAATGCAAATTAGTACAGCCACCATGGAGAACAGTGTGGAGATTCCTTAAAAACCTGGAAATAGAACTGCCTTATGACCCAGCAATCCCACTGCTGGGCATACACACAGAGGAAACCAGAATTGAAAGAGACACGTGTACCCCAATGTTCATTGCAGAACTGTTTATAATAGCCAGGACATGGAAGCAACCTAGATGTCCACCAGCAGATGAATGGATAAGAAAGCTGTGGTACATATACAGAATGGAGTATTACTCAGCCACTGAAAAGAATACATTTGAATAGTTCTAATGAGGTGGATGAAACGAGCTGATTATGCAGAGTGAAGTAAGCCAGAAAGAAAAACACCAATACAGTATACTTACACATACATATGGAATTTAGAAAGACGGTAACGATAACCCTGTATGCGAGACAGGAAAAGAGACACAGATGTATAGAACAGTCTTTTGGACTCTGTGGGAGAGAGTGAGGGTGGGATGATTTGGGAAGATGGTATTGAAACATGTATATTATCATATGTGAAACAAATCGCCAGACCAGGTTTGATGCATGATACAGGGTGCTCAGGGCTGGTGCACTGGGATGACCCAGAGGGATGGGATGGTGAGGGAGGTGAGAGGGGGTTTCAGGATGGGCAACACATGTACACCCGTGGCGGATTCATGTCAATGTATGGCAAAACCAGTACAATATTGTAAAGTAAAAAAAAAAAAAAAAATTATAAAACGAAATAGCCTTGGCTAAAGAACTGAGGGCAGCAGGGAAAGGTGGCGAAGAAGTCAAATAAGGGTATGATTTCAGCCTTGGTGGCTCACGGGGTAAAGGATCCACCTGCAATGCAGGAGATGCAAGAGGTGAGGGTTCGATTCCTGGATTGAGAAGATCCCCTGGAGGAGGAAATGGCAACCCACTCCAGAATTCTGGCCTGGAGAATCCCATGGACAGAGGAGCCTGGTGGGCTACAGTCCATGGGGTCGCAAAGAGTCGGACACGACTGAAGTGACTGAGCAGCGGCAGCAACCCTGAAGAGACACTCTGGAATGTATACTGCATCTCTGAGTTTGCCTCCAAATGCAACAAGGAGCTTTTGATAATTCTATCATCAGTCATTGGCTGGGGCTGCCCCTGGGTGGGCTACACTCCTGGACACTTCTTGGTTTCTCTACAGTTCTCTAAAAAGAGTTACAAGGATCAGTCATGAAAAGAAAAACACATAGGGACTTTGCTGATGGGTCCAGTGGTTAAGACTCCAGACTTCCACTACAGCGGGCATGGGTTCCATCCCTGGTTGGGGAACTAAGACTCACATGCCACAGGAAAAAAAATATCAAAACAAACCCCAAAACCACACAGAAATTGATGAGGGGATTTATGTTGCAAAACTATATTTCCCCAAATGGTGTATTTCCCATTCCTTAAACTCTTCAAGGATTTTACTACTTCCCTTGGGGCTTCCCTGGTGGCTCAGATTGTAAAGAATCTCTCTGCAATGAGGGAGACCCCAGTGCGATCCATGGGTCAGGAAGATCCCCTGGAGAAGGGCATGGCAACCCACTCCAGTCTTCTTGCCTGGAGATTCCCAAGGACAGAGGAGCCTGGCGGGCTACAGTTCATGGGGTCACACAGGGTCAGACACAACTGAGTGACTGATAGTTTCATTTTTCAAGAGCTACAGATTGTTTATGGGGTATAAGTGACTGCCGTGACAAATAGACAACAGCGGAAGCAACGCTATGTAACTTGCAGGGTTTGGTCATATTATACAGTTCTCTTATGAAACACTTGCCCACAGAACCCAGATACAGTACTTCAAAGCAGCTCAGGCCACTTGAAGACCCATAGAAATGGGAATGTAGAACTCCAGCCCTCTACTGTGATGAAGTTCCTACTGACAGCCAGCCCTAGTTTGCTAACCATGAGAGAGATCATCCTTGAAAGTGGATCTCCTGGTTGAATCACCCCACTGGATGCTGCATCGAACCAGGAAGGTTGCACAATCAGGAGCAAAATAAAAGATGGTTCATGTTTTAAATCACCAAGGTTTGGGAGTGACTTGCTTTTGTAGTAGTAACTGGAATAGACTATAAGAAAATGATGGAAGGAATCAATCTGAATCTGGGTGAAGCACTTAGACTGTCGTAGAAGCTGTTGTGGTTAGGTTCAGATTCTTTACCATGCTGCTGTGCCCCATCTCCTAGGTCCTGTGAGTGGTGATCATGGCCCTGGGCCAGATGGGAGTCACCTCACCCAGGAGGGATCCTTTCCTCTTGGAAGTTCACAGCCAGCAGCTGACTGACACAGTGGTATTAAAAAGCTTGTCCCTTTCTCAAGATGGAATCAACTCAGTGGTGCCACTGTGTTGCAGAGTTTCCCATGGGATCACACTGAATCTGGTCTCTTTGTCCTTGTCTATGTTTTTTCCCTGCCCTCCCTCTCTTCCCCTTCTGAAGACTCTATTAATAAATCATTTGCATGAAGATTACCCTCCATTGCAGGCTGTGTTCCTAGGGAACTTGACCTAGGACAGAGTCCCAGGGACAGTTACTGCAGAGGATCAACATATATTAAAAAGTGTGAGTTTTGTCCACAATGCAAGATGATGATGAAATGATCATTATCGTTGCTGTTGTAATCTGATCAGATATTTTAGAAGAAAGATTCTGTTCAGTTCAGTTGCTCAGTCATGTCCAACTCTTTGCAACCCCATGAATCGAAGCACGCCAGGCCTCCCTGTCCATCACTAACTCCTGGAGTTCACTCAAACTCATGTCCATTGAGTTCGTGATGCCATCCAGCCATGGCATCCTCTGTCATCCCTTTCCCCTCCCACCTTCAATCTTTCCCAGCATCAGGGTCTTTTCCAATGAGTTGGTTCTTCAAATCAGGTGGCCAAAGTTTTGGAGTTTCAGCTTCAGCATCAGTCCTTCCAATGAGTATTCAGGACTGATCTCCTTTAGGATGGACTGATTGGATCTCCTTGCAGTCCAAGGGACTCTCTAGAGTCTTCTCCAACACCACAGTTCAAAAGCATCAATTCTTTGGTGCTCAGCTTTCTTTATAGTCCAACTCTCACATCCATACATGACTACTGGAAAAACCATAGCTTTGACTAGATGGACCTTTGTTGGCAAAGTAACATCTCCACTTTTTAATATGCTGTCTAGGTTGGTCACAACTTTTCTTCCAAGGAGCAAGTGTCTTTTAATTTCATGGCTGCAGTCACCATCTGCAGTGATTTTGGAGCTCCCCAAAATAAAGTCTCTCACTGTTTCCACTATTTCCCTATCTATTTGCTATGAAGTGATGGGACCAGATACCATGATCTTAGTTTTCTGAATGTTGAGTTTAAGCCAGCTTTTTCACTCTCCTCTTTCATTCTTGATGAAAATTTAGGATGCCTCTGTGACACTGGAAGTGCTTCACCCTTATTCAGAGTCTAGGTTGGTCACAACTTTTCTTCCAAGGAGCAAGTGTCTTTTAATTTCATGGCTGCAGTCACCATCTGCAGTGATTTTGGAGCTCCCCAAAATAAAGTCTCTCACTGTTTCCACTATTTCCCTATCTATTTGCTATGAAGTGATGGGACCAGATACCATGATCTTAGTTTTCTGAATGTTGAGTTTTAAGCCAGCTTTTTCACTCTCCTCTTTCATTCTTGATGAAAATTTAGGATGCCTCTGTGACACTGGAAGTGCTTCACCCTTATTCAGATTGTTTCCTTCTATCATTTTCTTATAGTCTGTTCCAGTTACTACTACAAAAAGCAAGTGATTGCTTGGTGATTTAAACCTTGGTGATTTAAAATAGGAACTGTCATTTATTTTGCTCTTGATTGTGCAACCCTCCTGGTTTGATGAAGCATCAAGTGGGGTGATTCAACCAGGAGATCCACTGTCAAGAATGATCATTCCCATGGTTGTCAAACTAGGGCTGGCTGTCATACTCTTTATTTCTTCTTCATTCTTTATTTCTTCTTCACTTTCTGTTATAAGGGTGTTGTCATTTGCATATCTGAGGTTGATATTTCTCCCAGCATCCTTGATTCCAGCTTGTGCTTCATCCAGCCCAGTGTTTCTCATGATGTACTCTGCATATAAATTAAATAAGCAGGGTGACAATATACAGCCTTCACTTACTCCTTTTCCTATTTGGAACCAGTCTGTTGTTCCATGTCCAGTTCTAACTGTTGCTTCCTGACCTGCATACAGATTTCTCAAGAGGCAGGTCAGGTGGTCTGGTATTCCCATCTCTTGAAGAATTTTCCATAGCTTACTGTGATCCACACAGTCAAAGGCTTTGGCATAGTCAATAAAGCAGAAATAGATGTTTTTCTGGAACTCTCTTGCTTTTTCGATGATCCAGTGGATGTTGGCAATTTGATCTCTGGTTCCTCTGCCTTTTCTAAAACCAATTTAAACATCTGGAAGTTCATGGTTCAAGTATTGCTGAAGCCTGGCTTGGAGAATTTTGAGCATTACTTTGCTAGCATGTGAGATGAATGCAATTGTGTGGTAGTTTGAGCATTCTTTGGCACTGTCTTTCTTTGGGATTGGAGTGAAAACTGACCTTTTCCAGTCCTGTGGCCACTGCTGAGTTTTCCAAATTTGCTGGCAGATTGAGTGCAGCACTTTCACAGCATCATCTTTCAGGATTTGAAATAGCTCAACTGGAATTGAATCACTTCCAGTATCTTTGTTTGTACTGATGTTTCCTAAGGCTCACTTGTGCCAACAAAGGTCTGCTTAGTCAAGGCTATGGTTTTTCCAGTGGTCATGTATGGATGCAAGAGTTGGACTGTGAAGAAAGCTGAGCACTGAAGAATTGATGCTTTTGAACTGTGGTGTTGGAGAAGACTCTTGAGAGTCCCTTGGAGTGCAAGGAGATCCAACCAGTCCATTCTAAAGGAGACCAGCCCTGGGTGAAGTTCTTTGGAAGGAATGATGCTAAAGCTGAAACGCCAGTACTTTGGCCACCTCATGTGAAGAGTTGACTCATTGGAAAAGATTCTGATGCTGGGAGGGATTGGGGGCAGGAGGACAAGGGGATGACAGAGGATGAGATGGCTGGATGGCATCAGCGACTCAATAGACTTAAGTTTGAGTGAACTCTGGGAGATGGTGATGGACAGGGAGGCCTGGCATGCTGCGATTCATGGGGTCACAAAGAGTCAGACACGACTGAGTGACTGAACTGAACTGAACTGAAGGCTCACTTGACTTTGCATTCCAGGATGTCTGGCTCTAGGTGAATGATCACACCATCGTGATTATCTGGGTTGTGAAGATCTTTTTTGTATAGTTCTTCTCTGTATTCTTGCCACCTCTTCTTAATATCTTCTACTTCTGTTAGTTACATATAATTTCTGTCCTTTATTGTGCCCATCTTTACATGAAATGTTCCCTTGGTATCTCTAATTTTCTTGAAGAGATCTCTAGTCTTTCCCATTCTATTGTTTTCCTATATTTCTTTGCATTGATCACTGAGAAAGGCTTTCTTATCTCTCCTTGCTGTTCTTTGGAACTCTCCATTCAGATGGGTATATCTTTCTTTCCTTTTCTCCTTTGCCTTTCCTTCTCTTCTTTTCACAGCTATTTGTAAGGAGTCAGGCAACCAGTTTGCCTTTTTGCATTTCTTTTCCATGGGAGTGGTCTTGATCCCTGCCGCCTGTACAATGTCAGGAACCTCTGTTCATAGTTATTTAGGCACTCTGTCTATCATATATATATATAATCCTTTGAGTCTATTTCTTACTTCCACTGTATAATTGTAAGGGATTTGATTTAGGTCATACCTGAATGGTCTAGTGGTTTTCCCTACTTTCTTCAATTTAAGTCTGAATTTGGCAATAAGGAGTTCATGATCTGAGCCACAGTCAGCTCCTGGTCTTGATTTTGCTGACTGTATAGAGCTTCTCCATCTTTGGCTGCAAAGAATATAATCAATCGGATTTTAGTGTTGACCATCTGGTGATGTCCATGTGTAGAGTCTTCTCTTGTGATGTTGGAAGAGGGTGTTTGCTATGACCAGTGTGTTCACTTGGCAAAACTGTTAGCCTTTGCCCTGCTGCATTCTGTACTCCAAGGCCAATTTTGCCTGTTACTCCAGGTATTTCTTGACTTCCTACTTTTGCATTCCAGTCCCCATCTAATGAAAAGGGCATCTTTTTTGGGTGTTAGTTCTAGAAGGTCTTGTAGGTCTTCATAGAACCATTCAACTTCAGCTTCTTCAGCATTACTGGTCAGGGCATAGACTTGGATTACTGTGATATTGAATAGTTTGCCTTGAAAACAAACAGAGATCCTTCTGTTGTTTTTGAGATTGCATCCAAGTATTGCATTTTGGACTCTTTTGTTGACTATGATGGCTATTCCATTTCTTATAAGGGATTCTTGCCCACAGTACTAGATATAATTGTCATCTGAGTTAAATCACCCATTCAAGTCCATTTTAGTTCACTGATTTTAAAATGTCGATGTTCACTCTTGCCATCTCCTGTCAGACCACTTCCAATTTGCCTTGATTCACGGACCTAACATTCCAGGTTCCTATGCAATATTACTCTTTACAGCATCAGACTTTACTTCCATCACCAGTCACATTCACAACTGAGTGTTGTTTTTGCTTTGGCTCCATCTCTTCATTCTTTCTTGAGTCATTTCTCCAAGGATCTCTGGTAGTATATTGGGCACCTACCAACCTGGAGAGCTCATCTTTTTGTGTCCTATCTTTTTTCATTTTCATATTGTTCATGGGTTTCTCAAGGCAAGGATACTGACATGGTTTGCATTCCCTTCTCCAGGGAACCACATTTTGTCAGAACTCTCCACCATGAGCTGTCTTGGCTGGTCCTACATGGCATGGCTCAGAGTTTCTTTGAGTTAGACAAAGCTATGGTCCATGTGATTAGATTGGTTAGTTTTCTGTGATTGTGGTTTTCAGTCTGTCTGCCCTCTGATGGAGAAGGATAAGAGGCTTATGGAAGCTTCCTGATGGGAGAGACTGACTGAGGGGGAAACTGGGTCTTCCAGTTACTGATGGGTGGGGCCATGCTCAGTAAATCTTTAATTCAATTTTCTGTTGATGGGTGGGGCTGTGTTTCCTCCCTGTTATTTACCTGGGGCCAAACTATGGTGTGATCCACACAGTCAAAGGCTTTGGCATAGTCAATAAAGCAGAAATAGATGTTTTTCTGGAACTTTCTTCCTTTTCCCATGATCCAGCAGATGTTGGCAATTTGATCTCTGGTTCCTCTGCCTTTTCTAAATCCAGCTTGAACACCTGGAAGTTCACGGTTCACGTACTGCAGAAGCCTGGCTTGGAGAATTTTGAGCATTACTTTGCTAGCATGTGAGATGAGTGCAATTGTGCAGTAGTCTGAGCATTCTTTGGCATTGCCTTTCTTTGGGATTGGAATGAAAACTGACCTTTTCCAGTCCTGTGGCCACTGCTGATTTTCCAAATTTGCTGGCAGATTGAGTGCAGCACTTTCACAGCATCATCTTTCAGGATTTGAAACAGCTCAACTGGAATTCCATCACCTCCACTAGCTTTGTTCATAGTGATGCTTTCTAAGGCCCACTTGACTTCACATTCCAGGATGTCTGGCTCTAGGTGAGTGATCACACCATTGTGATTATCTTGGTTGTGAAGATCTTTTTTGTACAGTTCTTCTGTGTATTCTTGCCACCTCTTCTTAGTATCTTCTGCTTCTGTTAGGTCCATACCATTTCTGTCCTTTATCGAGCCCATCTTTGCATGAAATGTTCCCCTGGTATCTCTAATTTTCTTGAAGAGATCTCTAGTTTTTCCTATTCTGTTCTTTTCCTCTATTTCTTTGCATTGATCATGAGGAAGGCTTTCTTAGCTCTCCTTGCTATTCTTTGGAGCTCTGCATTCAAATGGGTATATCTTTCCTTTTCTCCTTTGCTTTTCACTTCTCTTCTTTTCACAGCTATTTGTAAGGCCTCCCCAGACAGCCATTTTGCTTTTTTGCATTTCTTTTCCGTGGGAATGGTCTTGATCCGTGCCTCCTGTACAATGTCAGGAACCTCAGTCCATAGTTCATCAGGCACTCTATCTATCAGATCTAGACCTTTAAATCTATTTCTCACTTCCACTGTATAATCATAAGGGTTTTGATTTAGGTCATACCTGAATGGTCTAGTGGTTTTCCCTACTTTCTTCAACTTAAGTCTGAATTTGACAATAAGGAGTTCATGATCTGAGCCACAGTCAGCTCCTGGTCTTGTTTTTGCTAACTGTATAGAGCTTCTCCATCTTTGGCTGCAAAGAATATAATCAATCGGATTTCAGTGTTGACCATCTGGTGATGTCCATGTGTAGAGTCGTCTCTTGTGTTGTTGGAAGAGGGTATTTGCTATGACCAGTGTGTTCTCTTGGCAAAACTCTATTAGCCTTTGCCCTGCTTCATTCCATATTCCAAGGTATTCCCTGGTGGTTCAGAGGGTAAAGTTCTGCCTACAATGTGGGAGACCCAGGTTTGATGCCTGGGTTGAGAAGATCCCCTGGAGAAGGAAATGGCAACCCAGTCCAATACGCTTGCCTGGAAAATCCCATGGACTGAGAAGTCTGGTAGGCTACAGTCCATGGGGTCAGAAGAGTTGGACACAACTGAGTGACTTCACTTCACTTAAACTATGGTGGAGGTCATGAAGATAATGGCGACCTCCTTCAAAGAGTCCCAAGCAGGCACTTCTACACTCAGTGCTCCCAACCTTGCAGCAGGCCACTGCTGACCCACGCCTCTGCTGGAGACGCCTGGACACTCATGGGCAAGTCTGGGTCTGTCTCTTGTGGGATCACTTCTCCTTTCTTCTGGGTCCTGGCACACAAGGTTTTGTTTGTGCCCTCCAAGATTCTATTTCCTAGTCCTGTGTAAGTTCTGGCAGCTCTATGGTGGGGTTAATGGTGACCTCCCCCAAGAGGGCTTGTGCCATACCCAGGTCTGCTGCATCAAGAGCCCCTGCCCCTGCAGCAGGCCACTGCTGACCGTACCTCCTCAGGATACACTCAAATACCGTTCTGTCTTAGTCTCTGTGGGGTCCCTGGGTCCTGGTGCACACGGTTTATTTGAGCCCTGTGAGCGTCTCTGGAGGGTATGTGGTTTGATTCTAAATGCGATTTTGCCCCTCCTACCATCTTGCTGGGGCTTATTCTTTACACTTGGACATGGGGTATCTCCTCAAAATCACTCCAGCACTGCACAGCCACCACTCCAGCTCAATTACCCGTGTACATTTAAAATACCCTGAAGGGGTACAGGATAAAGATGCCTTTATAGCTGAGAAAAGATGAGGATCTTTGTGACATAAGACTATGCTGTGCAACACCAGATTTAGAGGCTTCTGATTCAACACCATGACTTGTGGACAGCACCCACCCCAGGGCGCGTGAACAGTACACACACCATTAATGTGATTTCCAATTCAGCACCACAACATGCAAAAAGCAGATGCCTCAATTAAAGGGTGATTGTTCTAATAAGTCTTGGTTGTAAGGTCTTATGCTGTTTTTCACATCTCAAGCCCGTCTCCCCTGACACCATCAGGATATTAGAAAAATCCCAGGGTCTGTCAGGGGATTACTCTGTTTATTAAATTTAGCTTCCCAAACAGAGATGCACTGCACTTTGTATCACCCTGGAGAACTTAAGCATTAAGGCATTCTATTGGCTTGAAACCCAGCCATTTCACAAGACAATAAAACAATGTATGTTCTTTTCAATTTTTTTCCCTGTATACTTTATTTGCTAAGGGAAGTAAAACATAGTGCAGTGATACACCATTATGTGAGATGGAAGCTCTCTGCTGAAATTAAATCTCACCATTACAGGATGAATATCCAAATCCATGGAGTTAGCATTTTCACTTTGCACATGCTAGTGGCTGCAACTTGATGGGTTAGGCACTTTGTTCCACTAGTGTTTTGGTAGTCTTTGTTGTAGTCTTGAAATTTGCAAATGACGTGAGTGTAGAGCCTAATGCTCAGAGAATCACAAGATGCAGAATGGGAGGAAACCTCAGCGATGGTTCAGCTTAGAGATTTCCTTTTTAAAGATTAGCAGACTGATGAGAAACAAAAATGTTTTGCCTAAAGTTACAGGGTTAGTGAGTCAATAAGCCAAGTGTTCTGACTCCGAGTCCCATGATTTTCCTGCAGGTCATACAGACTTCTGCCACTTCCATCCCTCATGTGTAAGTAGCTACATCATGAAGTTTGCTCTAAGTCATTTATTATCTGGTATCTATTACAGTTGGACACACCAGATCTGGTTCTGGGTAGGAGCAAACTGGTTGGCTGTGTAAATCCCAGGAGAGGTGAGGAGTTTGAGCACTGTAAACTTATTTCCCTCAAGTCCTATAATATGCCCTGTCTACATCGCCGTTGGTATTCAACACCAGACACAAAAGCTAGGGAGAGTTTGCTGACAATGATATTCCAAGAGTTTGTAATAATACCATTCTAGAATGTTGACACAGGAATTCCTCACATTTGCAGAAAATTCATCATAAAAAATGTTTAAGAACTTAGGGTCTTCTAAACTTATGGTTGCCAGAGGGGAAGGATGGAGGAAGGGCTATTTAGGAAGTTTGGGATGGACATGTACACACTGCTATATTCAAAATGGATAACCAAGAAAGCCCTACTGTCTAGCACAGGGAACTCTGCTCAATATGTGGCAGTCTGGAGGGGAGGGGAGTTTTGGGGGGAGAATGGATACATGTCTATGTATGGCTGAGTCCCTTTCAGTTTCTTGGAATTTCAATCCCTGCTGTATACTTGAAACTAGCACAACATTGTTAATCAGCTATACTCCACTATAAAATAAAAAGAAATTAAAAGGAAAGAATTCAGGGTTTTAAAGAGTCTGCTCATCTTTAAAAAGCTGAGGTATAGCCAATGAACTTTGTAGTTCAATAGTTAGTAGTATGCAGGGTAGACTTGTATACTGGTCATAAGGAGATCAAGCCTTCATAGAGTCCCTTAATTTGTGTAAGGGGTAGGTCATAGTAACAGTGATTTAGCCTACAGGATTGGAAGTCTGACAGCTGATGTTTGAATATGTTCCACATACTTGCTCTTGGTTAGGTTATTTAAACTCTTCCAGCCTCAGTTTCCTATATGAATACTGAGGATAATTTTAGTAATGCCTATTTTAAAAGACGCTTACTCCATGGAAGAAAAGTTATGACCAAAAGCATATTCAAAAGCAGAGATATTACTTTGCTGACTAAGGTCCATCTAGTCAAGGCTATGGTTTTTCCAGTAGTCATGTATGGATGTGAGAGTTGGACTGTAAAGAAAGCTGAGCGCAGAAGAATTGATGCTTTTGAATTGTGGTGTTAGAGAAGACTCTTGAGAGTCCCTTGGACTGCAAGGAGATCCAACCAATCCATTCTGAAGGAGATCAGCCCTGGGATTACTTTGGAAGGAATGATGCTGAAGCTGAAGCTCCAGTACTTTGGCCACCTCATGTGAAGAGTTGACTCATTGGAAAAGACTCTGATGCTGGGAGGGATGGGGGCAGGAGGATAAGGGGACGACCAAGGATGAGATGGCTGGATGGCATCACTAACTCCATGGGCGTGGGTCTGGGTGAACTCCGGGAGATGGTGATGGACAGGGAGGCCTGGCATGCTGCGATTCATGGGGTTGCAAAGAGTCAGACATGACTGAGTGACTGAACTGATGTTTCATTGCTAAGTCATGTCCAACTCTTTTGCAACCCCATGGGCTATAGCCTGCCAGACTCCTCTTTCCATGGGATTTCCCAGGCAAGAATGCTGGAATGGGTTGTCAGTGCCATTTCCTTCTCTAGGGGGATCTTCCCCACCCAGGGATCAAACCCACATCTCCTGCACTACAGGTGGCTCCTTTACCACTGAGCCACCAGGGAAGCCCAGTGATGGCTATAGGATGTGGCAATTTTGTCAGTTAAATAAGATCATTGATGGAAAGCCCTTCAGTACTGTGCCTCGCTTTTCAGCAGTACTCTGTAACATGCTCACTTTGTTGATGAGAGAAGGTCATGAGGGCTTAGTAGGAGTTATAAGATGAGTCATGACTGGACCCCAAGGCTCCAGGTCTTCAGACTGATCATCCATCTACTGTGGTACCCTGCCATCTTTCCCACCCCCAGGACACTCTTAGCATTTATCAGCTGGACGAGTTGGGACACTCTGTATCTCATTGTGAAGATCTCCTCCTCATCAAGTGGAGGATTTCCCTTCCTCTTACACTCTCTTATCCTTCCTTCTCATCACAGACCTGTCTGTTGATGAATCTATCACCAGGGTGACAGCATTCTGACAATATATTCACATAATATATTATCAAAGTGCCAGTCCTGATGGCCCTGTGATGTATGAAGCTAGCATTTCTCAATGCCCTGCAGTTCCCACAGAACCATCCATCACAACAGAGTCCTCTTCACGGGGGTATTACACGGAGACACATTCCTAGGGAGATAAGGAACGGAGCAACCAGGTGAATGGACCACCAGGGAGGCATCCAAAGAGATGGGCAGAATGCATATATTAACCTGAATTGAAAGGAGTATGTTGTGGGCTACCTTTGCTGAGCCTATCGTTCATTCAAATGCACTCATCCAAGCACATCTAGCCAGGCGCTCTTTGGGATGTTGGGGATCAAATGATAATACTGATAACAATCCATGTTTCTTGAGTTCTTCTTATGCATCAGACACTGCAGTAAATGCTTTATAGGTGTTATTGCATTGGGTGCCCCTTGCAATCCCACTTACAAAATGCCTCCCTTTTCAGAAGACAATATAGAGGCATAGAGACAGAAGCAGCTAGATGTGGTAGATCCAGCATTTGAATTAAAACATTGGTCCCAGAATATATTCATTTACCCACTAAGTCTAATAGGAGTGGCAGGTCCTCATAAAAGGTAAGTACTTGGTACTAGGTATGCAATACATGTACACTCTAATGCTAACAGCAACCTGTGAAAATAGGTTTTATTAATGCCATGTTGTACATGAGGACACTCAGAGGGATTGCACTGCTAAGAAATGGTAGAATTTGATCTTGGGTTGGTTTGACTTCAAACCCACTCCTCTTAGATCTTAAGGCACAGGGGAGGGCAAGATTGACGGGTCCAGAGTCAGACCTGGCTTCAAACTCAACTCCACCAATTTCCAGCTGTGTGACAGTGCCAAAAGTAATGAACTCCTCTGGGCTTTGCTTCTTCCATTGCTAAAATGGAGATGTGCACTAGGATCTACCTTTTAGGATTTGTTAAGGATTGAATGAGGCAATGTATGCATTTACATAAAGAGATTAGCCTCAGGTCTAGTGTTGGCTAATGTTTTAGACAGTAATTTTATTGGTGAGGGAAACTATACCTGGGACTGTTGCTAGAAATAAACTCATTAAAATATAGCTAATGCCCAGGTATTGTTTTCTAAATTCCATTATCCATTTCCTTAGGGAAATGCCTGAATCTAGAGATGGGGCAGAGATCATAAAAATTGAACCTGAAGCATCTTGTAGCACCAGAAAGTAAGGAAGTGCAAAGAAGAAGAAGAAAGAGAAGATAAAGGATAAAGGCATGTCAAAAGGATCTAAGAGGCTACCTGACAGATAATTTAGTTGCTCTGTTTTGTTTGTTCAGTCACTAAACCATGTCTGATTCTTTGTGATCCCGTAGGCTGCAGCACACCAGGCTTCCTTGTCCTTCACTATCTTCTGGAGTTTGCTCAAACTCATGTCCATTGAGTTGGTGATGCCATCTAACCATTGCTAAGTTTGAATTATTTAAGCAACAAAAACAAATAATGATAATATTGGATTTTAACCCAGAAAATAAGATAAATATTCATGAAACCATATTGATAGAGATGCTAACGAGCATCCTGTGGTTTTGGATGAAGACTGGTCTGACTCAGTGCCAATAGATTTGGTGTTCATGAATCCTGTCACCCTGCTTGTTCTGAAATCCACATTGCTACCTGGAAGGGATTTTGGATTGAAAAGCAGCAGACCTGTGGACCTGTGGGTTGGCATGGTGCTGGGGCAACAGATGAAGCTGCTGCAGTATGAATTTTTGACATCCCTTGTTATTGCCCAGGAGGGGTAAATTGACCTTGTACGTGCAGATAAGAAAGAATCAGGCACACAATAAGCACTCAGTAAAAGTAAGCTGTGGTTGCTACTGTTATTAACAGGATAGCATCATGCCCAAGAACAAGGGCTTTGGAGTCAGAATGCCTGGGTTTAAGTCCAGGTTCCATCACTCAATAGCTTTGTGATCTTGGGCAAACCACTTCACCTCTCATACCTGAAGTTTGTCATCTGGAAAATGAATAATTAATCATGTCATATCTCATAGGATGATTGTGAGAATAAAAAGGATTAAAATGGTGCCTGGCATACAGTAAGCACTCCAGCAAAGTTAGTATGTTGCTACTACTACAATTCCTGTCACCACCATTGCTATTATTAATACACCTATTTCTGCTACAAAGACACAACACCATTTCCCTGTAGACTGATTGGTTTGCTGATTGACTGACTCCAATATTTCATTTCAAATCAGGAGAAAGTGGTACAAGAAAAAAAAAAGGTTTTATGAATAGAAGAGGAAATGAAAGTTGGGCCATGATTCCTCATCAGAAGAATGAAGCTCTGTTGACCTCTCTTCATCTTGCTTAATTTGAACTGTGGATTTGATGAGACATCACGGACAAATCGATTTTCCATTGACCAGGTTCTTTTAGCACTCATTGGCCAAAAAGAGCCTTCTTTTTGCCTGGGAGTCAGAATGATAGAATGTTTCAAAATAAACAAATCAGAAATCAGATTGATAGAGTCCTGGCAGATAGAATGCTGAGACTTCAGTTGCTTTTTTCCTGAAGATGTTATTAGATTACCTACAAGACAAAGTATGAATCTTTTCAGTGATTAGGCCCTTGCCAACCTTAGCACATGTCTTCCTTTGTGTTATGTGAGGCTACCCATGAGATGTAATTTAAGGTGCTTTCTCATGATATGCTTAAGGAACTGTTCCAGTTTCTAAAATTTCACACTAAATAAGTATCCTTTTTGTTCTTAAAGTTATGTCATCTTTAAGAACCTTCTTGAAAGTGTGAATAACTCAATAGAGAAATTTTTAACAAGACACTTAATTTTCTTTTATTTTTTTAATTTTATTTTTACTTTACAATACTGTATTGGTTTTGCCATACATCAACATGAATCCGCCACACTTAATTTTCAAACTGTACTCAATTCTTGTAACTCAAACTCTCCTCACAATGATTCCATTTTCCCCATATGAGAAAACTGATGCAGCGAGTTGAAGCAGTTTACACCTACGTATTAGCTTGGCCATACCTGAACTTGGGTTTCTTCAACCACAGAGCCTTTCCCCAATCTTCCACATGTATTTGGAGGAAGAAACTCCTGGAAAGGGTGAGGCAGAAGATAAAGACTTAATGAGATTTTGAGATGAGAAAGAGTATAACAATGAAAGTCTGCCAGATTTGGAATTTCAACTCAGTCTTTACCCTATGACCCCATAATGCCATTTAGCTCTTAGAACTAAAATTCCTCCCTGTAAAATAATGCTGACAATAATCACGTTTCACAAGATTGCTGGTGAAGATTAAATGAGAGAGTAAATGGTTTATTATGTGATGGTGTTGATTCTGCTGCTTAACCCATAGGAAAAGTGAAAGTATTAGTTGCTCAGTCTGTCCAAATCTTTGCAACCCTATGGACTGTAGCCTACCAGGCTCTTCTGTTCATGGAATTCTCCAGGAAAGAATACTGGGGTGGGTAACCATTCTGTTCTCCAAGGGATCTTCCTGACGCAGGGATTGAACACCGTTCTCTTGCATTGCAAGCAGATGCTTTACCGTCTGAGCCACCAGGGAAGCCCAACCCATAGGAAGTGATCACTAAATACTGTGTTGGCCAAAAAGTTTGCTCAGGTTTTCCTGTAATGTCTTACAGAAAAACCCTAACAAATGTTTTAGTCAACCCAAAATGCATTTCTCCTTTTCCCACTTTTTACTATCTGCCTCTCTGAATTCCAAAAGTACAAATTCTGAACTAGATCAATAATGTAGATCAGCCTTGTAGCATCCCAGAAAGTGTCTCTCAGCACCGAGGTGCTTTGTCAGTGGATGAGAAGCATGGTCTCTTTCTACCTAGAGCAAAGACAGAGTTGACACACTGTTGTTGATTTTATCTTTTACTAAAGCTGTGGAGTGAAAAAGTTGGCTTAAAGCTCAACATTCAGAAAACAGAGATCATGGTATCCTGTCCCATCACTTCATGGGAAATAGATGGAGAAACAGTGGAAACAGTGTCAGACTTTATTTGGGGGGGCTCCAAAATCACTGCAGATGGTGATTGCAGCCATGAAATTAAGACACTTACTCCTTGGAAGAAAAGTTATGACCAACCGAGATAGCATATTCAAAAGCAGAGACATTACTTTGCCGACTAAGGTCCGTCTAGTCAAGGCTATGGTTTTTCCAGTAGTCGTGTATGGATGTGAGAGTTGGACTGTGAAGAAGGCTGAGCACTGAAGAATTGGTGCTTTTGAACTGTGGTGTTGGAGAAGACTCTTGAGAATCCCTTGGAGTGCAAGGAGATCAACCAGTCCATTCTGAAGGAGATCAGCCCTGGGATTTCTTTGGAAGAAATGATGCTAAAGCTGAAACTCCAGTACTTTGGCCACCTCATGTGAAGAGTTGACTCATTGGAAAAGACCCTGATGCTGGGAGGGATTGGGGGCAGGAGGAGAAGGGGACGACAGAGGATGAGATGGCTGGATGGCATCACTGACTCAATGGATGTGAATCTGAGTGAACTCCGGGAGTTAGTGATGGACAGGGAGGCCTGGCGTACTGTGATTCATGGGGTCGCAAACAGTCGGACATGACTGAGCAACTGAACTGAACTGAAAGCTGTGGAATTGGCCTGCCTTTGAACCAATCTTGGCTGAGAACTCTACCCTGCTTTTAGAGGAGGGCTGGCCTTCAAAGTAAGTCTCAAATATCATGGACCACAGCTGGTGAGTTATCTCTTATCTATTCTGGGTGGAATGATTTATACCTGATCTGTCAGAGGTCACCAAGCTGCTCAAAGGTAAACTGAAAGATTAATAATTGATCCAGATGTAATAACAACCCAGACTAGACAGTCGGGCTTCCACTGGGTGCCCTTAAGGTACTAGGCAGGTGGCTTCTGTTTGCAGGGGGTGGGGGGCCCTCTGATGTCCTGGGGTATACACAGAATCTGACGCTAAATTATGAATCCTTGTGTGATAAGCTTGTTTCCTTGGAGGCAAAGGGAACTCTGAAGGGTCTTGGGTGTGCAGGGTATTAGTCACTCAGTTGTGTCTGACTCAGCTGTGACCTCATGGACTCTAGGTCACCAGGCTCCTCTGTCCATGGGATTCTCCAGGCAAGAATACTGGAGTGGGTAGCCGTTCCTTTCTCCAGGGGATCTTCCCACCCCAGGGATCAAACCCAGGTCTCCTCCATTGCAGAAAGATTCTTTACCATCTGAGCCATCAGAAAAGAAGAGACTTGTAGTTGCTTCATTTATTTACCTGAGAATTTTACTGAGAATCTCACCTTGTCCTAGATTCACTATTCCAAGCAGAATTCTGACATGAAATCTACAGAATCTTGGGGGAGAGTGTTCAGTAACTCCCTCCCCATAAACCTAATGCAAAGTGGGGCTTTCCTATGCAGTAATTCTACTATCTGCTCATCTCCATTCCCAACTCATTTTGGTCTCAATTCCTTAATTTATAAAATGATGTTCATAGTGATATCTTCCGTTGGACCTGAATAGGCACTTCATTAAAGAAGAAATGCAAATGGCCAAAAAGTCTATGAAAAGATGTTTCAAGTCACTGTTCATTAAGAAAATGCTAATGAGGTGAGAAGAGATAAGGAATATGGGACTAACAGATGCACACTCCCGTATGTAAAATAGATAAACAATGAGGATTTACTGTATAACACAGGGAACTATGTCCAATAGGTCATAATAGCCATAATAGAATAGAACAAATATATATATATACACACACAAAAAGAATATATATATATATATATATATATATATATATATATTTGTTGCTGCTGTTTTATTCCTGAGTTGTGGCTGACTCTTTGTGACCCCGTTGACTCCAATCTGCCAGGCTCCTCTTGTCCATGGGATTTTCCAGGCAAGAATATGGGAGTGGGTTGCCATTTACTTCTCCAGGGGATCTTCCCACCCCAGGGATCAAAATACTATGTTGGCAGGTGGATATTTTTACTGCTGAGCCACATATATACTGAGAGCATATATATATGTGTGTGTGTGTGTGTGTGTGTATATATATATATGTATATATATCAGTTCAGTTCAGTCGCTCAGTTGTGCCTGACTCTTTGCAGCCCAAAGGATTGCAGCACGCCAGGCTTCCCTGTCCATCACCAACTCCAGGAACTTGCCCAAACTCGTGTCCATCAAGTTGGTGATGCCATCCACCATCTCATCCTCTTTTGTCCCCTTCTCCTCCTGCCTTTATTCTTTCCCAGCATCAGGGTCTTATAAAATCAAATCATTTTGCTGTACACCTGAAACTAAGTAAATATTGTAAATAAACTATACTTCCATTAAAAAAAAGAAAATGTAATCAAAACCACAGTAAGCTACTACTTCACACTCACTAGGATGGCTATAACAACAATAGAAAATCAGAAAACAGCAAGCGTTGGTAAAAATATGGAGAAACAAGAACTCAAGGACATTGTTGGTGGGAATGTACACTGGTATGCCCACTGTGGAAAAGAGTTTGGTGGTTCCTTAAAAAGTTAAACATAGCATTACCTTGTGATGCAACAATTTCACTCCTAGGGAAATGAAAACATATGTCCACACAGAAATCTGTAAATGAATGTTTCATTTTATGGTATATACATAAAATGGAATACAATTCAGCCATAAAAGAAATGAAATATCTTTGTCAAATGCTACCACTTGGATGAATCTTGAAAATATGCTGAGTTAAAAAGTCAGACACAAAAGGTTGCATATTGTATGAGTCCCTTTGTATGAAATGTCCGGAATTGTCAAATTCGTAGAGATAGGAAACAGATTCTTGGTTGCCCCTTGAGGGTGGAGTTGGGGAAATGAGAATGATTATTTGAAGAAGACAGAGTTTTCATCTGGGATGGAGGTGGTAGCTTGCACTACTTTAGTAATCATTTTACAATTTGCAAATATATGAAATCAGCACTTTTAACTTACACACTTATGTATCAATTACATCTCAATAAAGCTGGGAAAAATCAAAGTAAATAAAAAAAATTGAAACTACAAAGATGTGGTAGTTATACTACATTGTGAATGCATTCATTCCCACTAATTGTACACTCTAGAATGGTTAATGAAATATTATATGTTATCTCAACTAAAAAACAATAATATGTACCTCTAAAAGTTGTTGTGAAAATTAAATGAACTAATATATATATGTGGATAAAGAAATATTAATATTGTTTCCCTAAAGAAATATTATTTTAATGATTATTGTGATAAGATTTACTTTTTCTAGGGAAAAGTTTCCAAGTGCTCATCAGATTCTCAAAGAAATCCCCATGCCCCTCAGTATTAAAATAGACACATGAAACATTGGCCTACGAGTTGTGGATTGGCCAGACATTCTGAAGACAGTTTGGCAAAACTTGGTCAGTTAAAATGGGAATATACATGTCCCACTCCCTGACAAATCTAGAAGGGATTCTCCACTGGGCTCCTAGAGGTTATGTGCAGAGATATTTACTGTGACATTGCGAGGTGGAGGCTGGAGGCCAAGTGGGTCTCATCCCTGGACGAGGGACAAGTAAGCAGGGGGGACGCACATTGTGGAACTCTGTGAGTCTTTAGGATGATGAGCAGGTATTTTGGGAGCAACACAGCACTCAGAAACACAGCATTGGGTACAAAGAAGAGAGGCACAGAAGGAAAGCCATAATCCTGGACCATGTGTGCAATTAAAATGGTGCATAAACCCTAAACATGCAACGGACAGGGCCACGAACAAAGGAAGGTTACATAGTGGACCCAGGAGCATGACTGCCAAATGAGGGGCTGGGGACTGATAATAAAGGGCATACATGAAAAAAGCAAGAGAGAGACTTGCCTGGACACCGTGGCGGCTCTGTGTCATGAACTGTGTGCTCGTGTGCATTTTTGCTTTGTCACGTCTGACTCTTCGTGAGCCCATGGACTACAGCCCACTAGGCTCTTTTGTCCACGGGATTTCCCAGGCAAGAATACTGGAGTGGGTTGCCATTTCCCTCTCCAAGGGATCTTTCCAACTCAGGGATCAAACCCGTATCTCCTGCATTGCAGGCAGATTCTTTACACACACACACACACACACACACACACACATTTGTTGTTGTTGTTTAGTCACTAAGTCCTCTCTGACTCGTGACCCCACAGACGTCAGCATGTCAGGCTTCCCTGTCCTTCACTGTCTCCTGGAGTTTGGTCATATTCATGTCCATTGAGCTGGTGATGCTGTCTTACCATCTCATTCTCTGCCAACCTCTTCTCCTTTTGTCTTCAATCTTTCCCAGCACCAGGAAAGCATCCAGTGAGTCAGCTCTTTGCATCAGGTGGCCAGTGGAAAGTTACTAGGACTTTGTGATGCTTGGAAGGATAATGGCCTTTTGGGCCTGCCTGTCAAGGTGATGGGAAAATACTAGCTAACATTTATAGGTCACTTATAAAGCGCCTGGTACCATTCTTTACATGTATCATCTCATCTAATGATTTCAATAACCCCGTGAGGTAAGTTGGTCCTGTCCAACCCAAGTCAGTGGGATGACCAAAGCAAGCCTCTGGAGTGTTTATTCTTTGCTCAGAGCTGGTAGCAGAACAGCATCAGAACTGGGCTTTTCTGCCCCAACCACTGCCTCAGCCCATTTCCATTGCGGTTCAATAAGCCATAGATTGACATCGTAAGATATCGCCAGCCATTGAAAAGCGTTGTTCCTTGCAATGCTTTGTAGCTATTCTAATCCAAGGGGGTAGGGGTGCTTCCCTGATGTCTCAGCAGTCAAGAATCCTCCTGCAATGCAGGAGATGCAAGAGATGTGGGTTCAATCCCTGGGTTGGGAAGATCTCCTGGAGGAGAAAGTGGCAACCTACTTCAGTATTCTTGCCTGGAAAATCCCATGGACAGAGGAGGTAGTGGGCTACAGCCCATAGAGTTGCAAAGAGGCAGACACAACTGAGCACATAATCCAAGAATGGAGACGAGCCTCTTCTTCAGGTTTGCCAGGGTCTGTAATGGATGGTCTGAGCACTTTTGAGAATTTCTAATCAGGCCTGAAAACCTGGGAATGTGCCATTTGGTCCTCTCTGAAATGAGGGCAAAGGAGACTGCTTGGGGGACAATTTAAGAGCTTCCAGGAAAAAAAAAAAGGGGAACAGTTCCCAGAAGAATGCAGGGACTCTCGCTGTCACAACAGGGCTGCCCGAAAGACCCTGCATTGCTATGGAAACGGCGCATTTCTTTTTTTATGGAGCAGGCACATAAAACTCCCAGGATGTGTCATGAAATAAGTTACTATTGTCCCGAGGCTGCCAAAGATGCACACCCTCATTAGGGGGAGCGATGTGACAGTTTGGGGATTATAACGAACAGTTTGCAAGCTCAGAGGCTGAGCTAAGTTTCCCCTATTGGGATACACCCTCTTGGTTTGGAGGAGTCAAGGGGTCCCCCTTCCTTAAGGTGTCCTCAGACCAGAGAACCATCAGCTTCTGTGCTGGAGTAAGACAGCTAAGTGCTGTAATTACGGTACACGCACAGCTCATTTACATGCAACTGGTGAACGGATTCTGGCGTTTCCATAAAGACATGCCTGCTGAAATGAAGCGTTTTATCACCTTCTTTTCACCTGGCGCCCTTAATTGGGTAGTTCTGCTCTCCTCAAAGTTTTATTTACCTGGTAATATGCAGATGTTAGTTGGCCAGCTTAGAAATAGGAATTTCAGAGGAGAGGAAGCAGAGAGACCACACAGGTGTGTTTCTCCTTTCAACCTGGGGTGATGTGGTCTTTGACTGTAAGCATCACTGGGAGTCTTCTCTAGCATCTTTCAAAATCTACTGTGCTTCTCCTCAACTGACAGCATCTCTGATAGTGCTTTTGAGAAAGATGAGCTTGTTTTAGAAAACAGTTAGACTGTAGAGTGTGGGAGTGAAAAGGAAGGTGGTAAGACAATAAAACTCAGGGACCTCCTCCTGGATTGTATCGTCGATGCATCCTGGATAAGTCTGACAGATTTGTCGTGGAGGAGGCGATGACCACCAGTGCTCAACAGCAAAGAATACAGAACCAGGAGCGCCATAAGGGAAGACTTCCAGTCGTAAAGAAATTGCTGCTTTAATTTAAAAAATAATAATAATAACACCCACACACTCACAGGATGACAATAGAGCATCTCCTTTGGGGGATTTCTCACTAAGCAGGGGGCAGTATAGCAAAATGGTTATGAACTTGGGCACTGGAGTTGTAACGCCAGGATTCAATTCTCTGCCCTGGTCTCTTAGTATTTCTGAGTGTCTTCTGGGTACCAGGCAGCACCCCTGCCTGGATGTTATGATCTAGAGTGAGCTCCTCAACCTCCCTAAGACTTAGTTTCCTGATGTGTAAAACGAGAGTAGCAACCATCCCTCTCTCACTGGCTTATTGTGATGGTCAAATGAAACGTGTATGCCATGTGCTTCTACAATATAAGCCATAAATGGTCAGTTTTGTTATCACTGTGTTGGGTTTGGGAAAGCCGTGGTGGCTCCATTATACTCTTTTAATAAAGAACAGCGTCTCCTGATATCAAGTTCTAAGAATGAGAAGATGATAGTGAGAGCGCTTCAGAAATCATATCTTTGTGAACAAACTGCTTTAATAATTTTAGTACAAGATGAACCCCTGAGTTGGCAAATGGTTATATTCCAGCCCCTCCCAACTACATACACATTTCTATTTTCTATTCTACTCCAGGACCTGGGGGGTTGATTTCTAGGGATTATAGGAACTGGCTTTCTTGCTCTCTAGCTTCTAACTGGGCTTGCCTGATGGAAGGCAATGGCAGGAGAGAGCTGAGGTTTAGAGGAGAGTAAGCTCAGAAGGCTCTAGCAGTAAACAGCCAGCCTGCCAGTGCAGGAGATATAAGGACATGGATTTAATCCCTAGGTTGGGAAGATCCCTTGGAGGAGGAAATGATAGCCCACTTCAGTAGTCTTGACTGGACAATCCCATGGACAGAGGAGCCTGGCAACTACAGTCCACAAGTCAAAAGAGTTGGATAAGACTGAGCGAATAAGCAGGCAGGCAAGCTAGGGGTATGTATTCCTCAATTCTCTTCCTGTTGGACATGGTGGGTTGGTCCTATCCTCTCACTGAAGTCCACAGCTCCTATCAGACAACACTTTCATACCCTCCTTCAATTGCGCCTGTGGCTTAAACTTTGTAACGTCTCCTTCTGCAACCATCTGCAGACAACTGGACCATGCTTTCTTGGTTTCCATAAATCCTGCCCCTTTGTTAAAGCTTACCCAGCTGGAGTCTGCAGTGTCTGCTAATACTGGCCCTTGCAGATGACTGATGCAATGATATATACCCTGATGTACATACAGATGAGATCCTCAAAGTGCAGCTGAAACCCATCCAGGTAAAGAAATTGCTCAAAGACATTCCATAAATCAGTGGAAGATTCCCAAACATGAACCAAGTCTTCTGAATCTCAGGTTGGGTTTTTATGCAGAATATCAAACTCCCTTCCAATAGAAAGTAACCCCACGAGGCTTGGGAAATTTACAAGAAAAGAAGAGAACTAATTGCAAGGCCTGCGGACATGTCTTTGATGAGACACTGAATATACAAAGAGATAATGGCCAGATCATGAGTAAAAATAGAACTTGCATTTGCAACCTGCAGCAACCAGCCTGTGTGCTTGCTAAGTCCCTTCAGTCGTGTTTGACTGTTTGTGATCCGTGGACTGTAGCCCACCCAGCTCCTCTGTCCATGGGATTCTCCAGGCAAGAATACTGGAGTGGGTTGCTGTGCCCTTCTCCAGGGAATCTTCCCAACCCAGTGATCAAAATGAATCTCTTAAGTCTCCTGCATTGACAGGTGGGTTTTTTACCACTAGTGCCACCTGGAAAGCCCCAGCAACCAGTCTAGGAAGCCAAATGATTGTAGAAACCGGCCCCAGATGGCTGGTACTTGATCAATAACTGACAGCCTCCCTAATTTTTATTCCACTTCCTCTTTAGGACAAACTGGACAGAGAAAATATTTGCTCATAATCAATCACATAAGAGGGGTTCCCTGATGGCTCAGTGGTAAAGAATATACCTACCAGTACAGGAGACTGGAGTTAGATCCCTGGGTTGGGAAAATCTACTGGAGGAGGAAATGGAAACCCACTTCAGTATTCTTACCTGGAGAACTCCATGGACAGAAGAGCCTGGCAGATTACAGTCCATGGGGTCACAAAGAGTTGGACACGACTGAGAGACTGAGCATGCAAGCAGGCAATCACAAGGATGCCTGCTTCTTGTTAGCCTCCCTCCACTTTCCCATGCCAAAAGCCTTCATACTGAAAACCTTATTTTTTTTTTTCCCATTGTAAAGCGTTCCCAGTCTCTTGCCTGCCTTGGAGTCTCTGCCAAACACAAATGATGGTGGCCGATTCTTTTGCTATAGCAAGCTCTGGATAAATAGTCTTTGCTTGTTCTCATTTGGATGGTCTCATTTATTTCTACATTGGGATTCATCTTTTTTAAACAAAACTGACTCCATAGTGTAGAATAAAATCTGCTGACAGACAAGCTTGAAATGGTCAGCAAATTGGTCAACACAATGGATGACGCACCAACTGAGGGTTAGCAGCTGTCATGCTGTGTCCACCAGCAGTGAAAAAGTGAAAAGTGTTAGTTGCTCAATCATGTCTTGATTCTTTTTGACCCCAGACTGTAGCCTACCGGGCTCCTTTGTCCATGGGATTTCCTAGGAAAGAATACTTGGGCAGGTTGCTTAATCACTCAGAATTTTACCTTTTCTTATCTGTAGAGTGGGGTATTTTAATACCTATATCATCAGGACTCTGTGAGGATTAAGTGAAAGAAAGCATATAAATAATCATAAGAAGGACCATATACAAGAGGAGATCAATAATTTTGGTACCTTCTTCCCTTTCCCCCTTGAGACAGATTCTATAGCATCCTCATTTAATTAAAAAAAATTTTAAAAACACATGGAAAGCTTCTACTATGTAGTTGAAGCAGATAACGCTGTAAACTTAAGTTCTAACTTGGTTATGGAAAATGGAGTTAAAACCTCACAGGCTGAAGTTACAACAGGTCTGAAATCAAGCAGGTTCCAATTTGTTTCATCACATTGTGCCAAATTCTGAACTAGACTGCAGGGAGATAAGAGGAAGAAATAAGTCACAATTATGGTCATCAGACACCCGGTTATGAAAGGACAGCGGAAGCCGAAGGAGAGGACACAGGAGGACAAAGTTAAATGGATTCTTGGAACAAGCTAGAACCCAACAACAAGAAAAAATATCCATCCATTCAGGAACCAGATAGAAATGATCTCACATGAAAGTGAGTCTATATAATTTATGGATCTCTTTTTTTATTTTTCCTGGTTAAACAACAAAAACAGACTAATGCTGAATGTGTTTAAATCCCAATTGGGCTGAGAATAGGATGGAAGGTGAAGGCATCAAATAAACTTAATATGAGGTATTTTCAACCAAGGAAGGGGCTGGGATATCTTCTGGCTGAAACCACCAATGTTTGTCTTTTCTAACATTCTGATAAACATTCTAAGAAAAAAAAATTGGTAATGTTTTGCTTGGATTGGAAACACCTCACCATTAATTTATTTTTTATCTTACTTTTGTATGTTTACATAATTTGGATTAGTGTACACTTTCCACTTATTCCCTGCTTTTCACTTCTCAATGAACAACATTCTCTTATAATTGACGTTCTATAATTTACTTTCAACTGTTTCTCTATTTGAATTGTGGTGCTGGAGAAGACTCTTGAGAGTCCCTTGGACAGCAAGGAGATCAAATAACTCAATCCTAAAGAAAATCAACCCTGAATATTCATTGGAAGGACTGATATTGAAGCTGAAACTCCAATACTATGGCCACCTAAGGCAAAGAGCTGACTCACTGAAAAAGACCCTGACGCTGGGAAAGACTGAAGGCAAAGGGAGAAGAGGGTGGCAGACAATAAGATGGTTAGATAGCACCACTGATTCAATGAGCATGAGTTTGAGCAAACTCTGGGAGATTGTGAAGAGCAGAGGAGTAGTCTGGTGTGCTTCAGGCCATGGGGCCACAAAAAGTCAGATATGATTTAGCAACTGAACAACAATATTCCTCTCTTGAGAGGCACTTGGATAATTTCCCATTAGGAGATATAAACAGAAAGGAGTAATTATATGTGTGCCCATTTCTTTCTTATTTTATGAGAGGCAAACTAGGATGATCCCCAGTCATCCTCACTTCCTGGTAATCTGGTAGTCATGATTTTGTGTAATACTCTCCCCTTGAGTAACTTGCTTTTAACCAACAGATTGTATTATTGTGGAGGGATGTCATTTCTGTTATTAAGTTGTAAGAGATTCTGTCTCCTCTCTTGCTGGAAGACTCTTTCTATTGCCTTTTCAGTTTGCAAGCTTTATTGAAGCATGACAACACTGAAGAGGTTCACCCAGCAAGGAACTATGACCCTCAGTCCAATAGTCCTTGAGGAACAATGGCACCCAAGTTTGGAAGCAGATCCATCCACGGTAGAACCTTTGGATGAGACCTCAGTCCTGGCCAAGACATTGATTGCAGCTTAATGAGAGACTGTGAATCAAAGTATCCATTTAAGCAACACCCAGATGCCCGACTCACACTGAAATAGTAAATGTCTGTGGTTTTCTATGGTTTAAAGCCTTTTAGTGTAGAACTCACTTGTTACACAGCAGCAGATGACTTATACAAGCAACTAACAATTCAATAGAGAAACTGAGAAATGTAAACAAACATGTCTACTACATGAGAGGATGTTAGGAGGGCCAATAGAATTTCAGGTAATGGACTGTAGGGATGAAGAGTCACCTTTAGCTAAGAGCGCTGAGAAACCTGCAAAGTCACTCAGTCTCTTATTCAGAAACAGTTTGTTAAATGTTTTCTGTGTGCCAAGTACTGTGCTAATGCTCAGGGGTTAAGGTGGTGAAGATGACAAGGCTCTTTTTCTCTTGATGTTTATCTACTCTAGGGACAGAGACAGAAAATAAAGAGTAAATAAGCAAGATCATCTGTGTACCCATTCCCTTCTCCACGGGATCTTCCCCACTGAGGGGTTGAGCCTGGGGCCTTCTGCGTTCTGGGCAGATTCCTTATTGTCTGAGCCACCAGGGAAGCCCCTTTCTTTCAGATGCATGAAAAATATCACCTGTGGAGACACAGGCAGAAGAGGGAACGTGATAAACAGTGATCAGTAGAGCTAAGGTGAGGTCTTTGTTCCCGATGGTCAAGGCGGTGATAAATGCTGAAAACCATCTTTGAGGTGTGCCCCAAACTGGTGGAGGTTTCCACAAACCCAGAGGGGCAGGGGCCCTGCCCTCCTGCCCCAGTGTTGGCTGTTGTGCTGTCCCCACTCTGGGCAGAACAGGAGGTGGGTTTAGCCCAGCGAAAGCTGTATATTGGCTCAGGCTTCTGTGGCTCCTAACGCCTGGATGATGGATGCCGCGGTGGAAAGGGGGACCCGCTTTGATGTACGCAACCTGGTTTGATTAATAGTGGCTCTGCCGGGAGGCTACACTGGGAGTAAATTACTCTTTTCAGAAATGGCTAGATCGGCACTATTGTACTAATTATTTCACAAGCTTGGGGTCATTCCAAATTCCCTGACACACACAAGGGAACAAACACCCCGGCTAACTAAAGCCGACAGAGCTCTAATTAAAGCAGAAATTGTTTGTGACTCCCCTCTTCCCCTACCCTCCACCCCACCGGCCCTTTTTCCCAGGGGAGGAAGCTGTCAGACACATTTCCTTTCTGCCCCCAGCATGGCCCAGCATGAATCCCCAGAGTTCCAGGAAACAACTCCCAGCACCCCAGCATATATGCTGAGCACTGGCAAAGATCTCGATGCGGGGTTCAGTGTCTTGGTTTCTGATTTCTTTTTCCTAATCATCTGCACAGGTATTGCAATCATTCATTCATTCATTCCTCTGTTTTTTCATTTCATACACATTTATTGAATGCATTTTATGGGCCAGGCATGCTGAGAACTAGCAGGGTGCCAACCTTCAAGAGACTACTGCCTGGTGGGAGACACACATCCATCAGATAATCACACAGATAAATAAAAAATTGCAACTGTGACAAGAACTCTAGTACAAGGACTGTGGCTTTCAGGATGTGTTGCTACCGTTCAGTCACTAAATCATGTCTGACTCTTTGCAACCCCATGGACTGCAGCACACCAGGCTTCCCTGTCCTTCACTATCTCCCAGAAGTTTCTCAAACTCATGTCCACTGACTCGGTGATACCGTCCAACCATCTCATCCTCTGCCCTTAATCTTCCCCAGCATCAAGTTCTTTTCCAATGAGTCAGGTCTTTGCATCAGGTGGCCAAAGCATTGGAGCTTCAGTATCAGTCCTTGCAATGACTATTCAGGGCTCATATCCTTCAGGAATGAATGGTTTGATCTCCTTGCTGTCGAAGGGTCTCTCAAGAGTCTTCTCTAGCACCACAATTTGAAAGCATCAGTTCTTTGGTGTTCAGCCTTCTCTATGGTCCAACTCTCACATGATACTGGGAAAACCCGAGCTTTTTTCCTGTATATCAAAGTATGCCAGACCTTTGCTGGCAAAGTGATGTCACTGCCTTTAAACATGCTGTCAAGATTTGTCATAGAATTTCTTACAAGGAGCAAGTATCTTTTAATTTCATGGCTGCAGTCACCAGCAGAATGTGTAAGAGAGGCATTTGACTTAGCTGGGGGCTCAGATCCTTGAAGAAGTGATGCTAGAGTTGACAGGGTTTAATTAATTGAAGGATGTGAGGGGGAATAAGGAGGCATATCCAAGGAGTGGAGACTGCATGTGCAAAGGTCCTGTGGAAGGAGTAAGGGGCAGAAAGAAAGGCAGTGTGGCTGCAACACCAGAATGGAAGTGAACTGACTTATATTTAGGCCCTTGCTACAAGGGTGGCCCATATGCTTCCTTAGTATGTCTATACTTCAGTCTCCTCACTTGAAAAATGAGGATAACATTTGTTGTTTTCCATAAACATTTTGGTGGCTTCCCCAGGCAATTCTTATAAACATTTCCCTTGACCTTCTTTGGCAGTCTTTTTTCCCACCCATCCCAGCCTTGGTGCTCCTGCTAAACAGTATTATTTGATTTTCCCTAAGGATTTCATGGACTTCTCAGGAGGTGCTAGTGATAAAGAACCTGCCTGCCAATACAGGAGATGCAAGAGACATGAGTTTAATCTCTGGGTTGGGGAGAACCTCTGGAGAAGGAAATGGCAACCCACTCGAGTATTCTTACCTGGAGAATCTCATGGACAGAGGAGTCTGGTGGACTATAGTCCATGGGTCACAAGGAGTCAGACATGATTCAAGTGACTTAGCAGCAGCAGCAAGGATTCCTCTGGGCTTCCCTGGTGGCTGAGTGGCAAGGAATCTGCCTGCAATGCAGAAGATGCAGGTTCTATTCCTGGGTGGGGAAGATTCCCTGGAGAAGGGAGTGGCAACCCATTCCAGTATTCTTGCCTGGGAAATTACATGGGCAGAGAAGCCTGGCAGGCTACAGTCCATGGGGTTGCAAAAGTCAGACATGACTGAGCACACACACAAGGATTCCTCACACTTTTCAGCCTCTGTGCCATCCTTGCCAATTTCCAAAAGGCCAGCTTCCTCCTAACCTACCTCTGGGGCAAAAGGAGGGATAAAAGCTTGCTCCTGCATTTGGGCATCTGCTCTGCTCTCTGTAGATGTTCACCAGGTCCTGCCCTGTGTGTACACTGTCCCTCAATGTTTATATCACTTATTTAAGGGAGTGGTTCCTTCACAAAATGACTGAAGTTTAAAGCAATCTGTAAACTTCACATAACTTCATATATTCCTAATGGGGAGAGCTCCCATTTCATGCATCTTAGCCAGAGCTTTTACCTGTGCTATTTAATTCTCCTGATGGCATTTCCCAATAGGTATTATTCTATCATTGAATGAATGATCAAATGATGCTGAATCAAATGAATGATCAGTGTTATATAACTTGCTCAGATATTAAGTATGTGTCAGAAGTGTGACACCTTTTTCAATGACTTCTATTTCTATCCACTGGTTTATGTATTAGTAATATGTTTATTTGTTTTAGGCATAATAACTGCTGGCATAGATTGAATGCTGAATATAAGATAGACTTAGTGCTTGGCACTTGCCATGTATTAGCTTATGCCCACCCTATAAGGTAGAAACCATGGTTAGCCGCATTTTATAGATGAGAAAACTGAGGCAGACAAGGATTCAGTCATTTTTCCAGGATTATGCTGCTGCTGCTGCTGCTGCTGCTAAGTCGCTTCAGTCATATCCAACTCTGTGCGACTCCATAGACGGCAGCCCACCAGGCTCCCCCATCCCTGGGGTTCTCCAGGCAAGAACACTGGAGTGGGTTGCCATTCCCTTCTCCAATGCATGAAAGTGAAAAGTGAAAGTGAAGTCGCTCAGTCATATCCGACTCTTCGTGACCCCATGGACTGCAGCCTACCAGGCTCCTCCGTCCATGGGATTTTCCAGGCAAGAGTACTGGAGTGGGGTGCCATTGCCTTCTCCGTTCCAAGATTATACACTGGTCAATAGGGAAGACTAGATTTATGGCTAGGCATGAGAGGCCAGGGACTGTTACCTCCTTGTCAGTTTCAATTCCCAGGTAAGAAAGCACCTTTCTTTCTTTCTTTTTTTAATATTTATTTTTAATTGAAGGATAATTGCTTTACAATATTGTGCTGGTTTCTGCCATACAGCAACGTGACTCACCCACAGGTATACATACATCCCCTCCTTCTTGACACTCCCTCCCACCCCTTGCCACGCCTCCAGGTTGTTACAGAGCCACACTTTGAGTTCCCTGAGTCACACAGCGGATTCCCACTGGGGATCTATTTTACACATGGCAGTGCATCTGTTTCCATGCTAGTCTCTCCATTCATCCCACCCTCTCCTTCCTCCTCCCTCCACTGCCTGTGCCCATAGGTCTGTTCTCTATGTCCTTTGATGGACCACAAAGTCACCTTCTAAAGGTGGTCAGTGTGGCTGGTTAAGGCAGGCCCAGAAAGGGTAAAAGAAGGCAGCGTTCACTCAGATACCTTTACTTTAGGAATTGGAGGGTTTTCAGCTCGAGGCTCCTGTGCACCGTCTTAAAAGAATGGCCTAAATGAGGAAATCAATAATGCACACAGATGGTCCTGGAGATGTTTACACTATTTAAGAGAGCAAATTATTCCGAAGCACCTGGGATTCATTCTTTTCCATACAAAAGGAGAAAAGCTAGGGAATTGCAGGTCATTCTTATCTATTCATTGAAGCCAATTCCCTAAGAGGCAATTATTCTGGGATTCTATTAGTTTGCATTGGTCATTTTCTACCACCTCCATTGATGCCAATTAAGAAAGTTCCACTTTACTGCAATTTCCAGTGCAGATAAAATGTGCAAAGAACAGAATTCATCTGACGGGCATTTACTGAATGACTACTATATCCCAGGTACCATGCCAGGAGCTGGAGGTGAGGAGAAACAGCCATAAAGGAAGAAGCAATCATGACGAACACTTATAAGATACTTCCTCTGCACCAAGTTTCTGCCTGAGAAGTATTTAATCTTTACGCAAGCCCAGGAGGTAGGTGGGCCTCCCCAGTGGCTTCAGTTTTAAAGAATCTGACTGCAATGAAGGAGCTGAAGGAGACACGGTTTCGATCCCTGGGTTGAGAAGATCCGTTGAAGGAGAGCATAGCAACCCACTCCAGTATTCTTGCCTGGAGAATCCTGTGCGCAGAGGAGCCTGGGGATTTACAGTCCATAGTGTTGCAAAGAGCTGGACATGACTGAAGCGACTTGGCACACACACAGGACATAGATTCTATTACTATTACCTTTTTCTAGAATAGGAAACTCAAGGTCATGCATTTAGGGTATGAAGAGGCAGGATTTGAACTCAGGAAGTCTGAAAACAGCAGATAAAATCCCTTCTCTGGATTTGCTTATCCATGTAATGGGGGAGACAGACAGGAAAACATTCACGCGGACCAGAAGAGCAGGCAAACAACAAACTACACACACGACACACACAACCACAACAACAAACACTGCAAAACGGTAGTGTATTGTAAATAAGGAGAGACAAACCACAATGACGGCGGAGAGTACTAAAAGGTAGGGATTTAAAATGCTCCCAAAAGTGTCATGGGCTTCCCTGGTGGCTCAGATGGTAAAGAATTTGCCTGCTAAGGTAGGAGGCCCCGGGTTCAAATCCTGGGTCAGGAAGATCCCCTGGAGAAGGGCATGGCAACCCACTCCAGTATTCTTGCTTGGATAATTCCATGGACAGAAGAGCCTGGTGGGCTACAATCCATGGGGTTGCAAAGGGTTGTTGGACATGACTGAGCAACAAACACTACATTACTACGCTTAAAGTGTCATAGAAAGTGGTGCTGAATGTCCACTCAGATAGTTTATGCTGAAATCAAAGGGATGAGAAAGAGCAAGAGATGGGATGTCAGTGAAGAGTTTCATAGGATGGAAAGTTCTGGAAAGAGAGATCCAGGTGAGTAAGGAGTCTGAGATGGGAGTAAGCTTAGAGAGTCCAGGGAATGGAAAGAAAAATATCTCACAGAGGTAGGATTTAGTGACTCCAGGGAAGTAACAGGATGATGGGGGTGGGGGGTGGGGACGGTGGCACAGACCAGATTGTGTAATGAGATAAACTATGTAATTTGCATGTTGCAGTGCTTGGGACTCAATAGACACCCAATCAGTGTTCATTTCTATGATCATTATGTCCCATTGACTTGGATTTCTTTAATTAGATTATTTAAAGGAAGCCATCAAGATTTTTCTTAAAAATGCCCCCCTCTGTCCACAGAGTTTATGCTTATAGGATTTGGGAAGAATTCTCACCTGGAAAATTTGGGTCCATCCTGGCAATTGTGACCTCCAGAGCATGCCAGATATGGTGCTAAGTGTCTGGAAACAACTTGAATATCCCCTGATGGGTGGATGGGTAAAAGAAATGTGGTTGGCACAGAAATGGACTAGTATCCAGCCTTGAAAAGGAAGTAAATCTTGACATCTGTGACAAAGCGGATGAACTCTGAGGACATTATGTTGGGGAAATAAGCCAGTCAGAGAAGAACAAATACGGCATGATTCCACTTACATGAAAAATCCCAAACAGTCAAAATTAGAGAGTCAGAGAGAGGAAGGATGCCTGCCAGGGGGTGGGGGAGGAGAAAATAAGGGGGTTACAAATCAGCAGGCATAATGCACGCATGCTCAGTTGATCAGTCGTGTCCCACTCTTGGCAACCCTTTGGAATGTAGTCCCCAAGGCTCCTCGGTCCATGGGATTCTCCAGGCAAGAGTACTGGACTGGGTTGCCATGCCCCGTCCAGGGAATCTTCCTGACCCAGGGATCGAACCTGTGTCTCCTGCACTGCAGGCGGATTCTTTATCCACTGAGCCATCAGGGAAGCCCAATCAACGGGCATAAAGTTTCAATCAAACAAGGGGAGTAAGCGCTGAAGATCTGCTGTACAGTATTGTATCCAGAGTCAACAGTCCTGTACTATGCATTTAAAAATATCTTAAGAGGGTAGATCTCATGTGGAGTGTTCCTTCCACGATAAAACAAAATGAAATAAACATAAAATAGGGTCTCTGCTGGCGGTCCAGTGGTTAAGGCTTCGCCTTCCAATGCAGGGCAATGTATGGGTTTGATTCCTGGTTGGGGAGCTGAGATCCCACATGTCTCGTGGCCCTCCTTCCCCCAAATAAATCAAGACATAAAACAAGCAATACTGTAACAAACTCAATAAAGATCTTAAAAATGATCCACATCAAAAAAAAAATTTTTTTAAAGTAAATTAAATAAGTGAATGGGCATTTCAAGTCTGCAGCTGAAGGACTAGAGGGCAAGGGCCACGGAGCCTGGCCAGGGACTGCTTCTCACTCAGACGCCTGTCCTTATGCTGTCCGCTAAGCCTCTCAGCAGAGATGACAAGAAGCTTGTGCTGAGAAAAAACCTAAAGGCTTTATTTTAAGCCCTTCTGTCAGGAAAGGCCCTTGGCACAAATGCAACCATTCGACTGCGTTCTTGAAGGTCAAACAGCAGCAATGTGATCTGTTGGATTTGGGGAAACATTTAAAAAAGAAGAATGGAATTAAAAAAAAAAAATCATACCCTTCCCGAGGGATCATTTTTGTTTTTACTGAGAGACCAGGAAAGATGGGAGAAAACTCTGGAGGGAAGGAATTCAAGGAAGAAGAAAACCTGCCTCTTCAGCGGCTGTTGAAATTGTTCTTAAATCAAACAGTGGTTTCAGACAGGGCTGTGTAATTGATTATAAATGTTGGAATTTATTTCAATAAGTCCTGTCATTCCCTAGCAGCTGTTTTACTTTACAGCAAACCAACAAACAGAAGGAGGCGTTGGATGCAGCCTGTCTTCTGTCTTTGCCTTTGATGAGTCTGAATGGTTTTTTTGGAGAGGTGCTTCTGGCTGAGGTTGCAAAAGGCGAGGCCCCTGCTTTTCCCCTTTGGCGGAACAAACAGGGAGGAGACAGGGGTTGCCTTTGAGCAGCTTAGCTTCCCTGGTGGCTCAGATGGTAAAGAATCTGCCTGCAGTGCAGGAGACCCAGGTTCGATCCCTGGGTCAGGAAGATCCCTGGAGAAGGGTATGGCAACCCACTCCAGTATTCTTGCCTGGGAAATCCCATGGACAGAGGAGCCTGGCAGGCTACAGTCCATGGGGCTGAAAAGAGTCGGACACGATGGAGCATCAACACTTGCACTTTCACACTTTGAGCAGCTTGTCTTTTCAGGGTACCAGAGACATCATGACTGGGGCTACTTCTTGTGAATCTTTTTCTAGAGCCACAGGAAGTGGCATGTCCTCATGTTCATCAGCCCAGGGAAACCATCCATGGGTTCTGAGAGAAAGTCCATCTTTTATTCTCATAAAAGCAGGGAGAGACAGCGAGGAGGAGTTAAGTCTAGACTCCACTTAGGATGTCCCAGCTGAGGATTTTCGCAGTCTAAGATGAGAACATCAGAGTGTTCTGCATCCAGAACTGTTGGGAAGATGGAATTCCTTGACCTAGAGCTGAAGGCCCTTAGTGGGGTACCTGGCAAGCAGCAGGTGCTCAGTAAGTGTCTAGCTGAACCTCAGTTTAAAAGCCACCTTCCACCTGTTTTGTCTCAGGTTGATCTCTCCGTCCACTAAAGCTGTGTGCTCTCCCCCTGGCTCACTCAGCATTTAGCATGGAGCACTAAAGAGATTCGAGTTCACGTCCTGAGTCTGACACCTGCCTGTGGACCAATCAGATCACCTCCCATCTTTCTTTAACTGCAAAATGGAGAAACAGTGAAACAGACCACTCACCTCCCAGGATGGCTGTTACATTTATATGAGTTAATTGACGGGCAGTTGTTTTCCAGTCTTTCAAAACATATCAGACATAGAGGGGTTTATGGTGGTGGTTTAGTTGCTAAGTCATGTCTGACTCTTGCAACCCCATGGACTGTAGCCTGCCAGTCTCCTCTGTCCACAGGATTCCCAGGCAAGAATATTGGTGGTGAAGTCGCTCAGTCGTGTCCGACTCTTTGCGACCCCATGGACTGTAGCCCACCAGGCTCCTCAGTCCATGAAATTTTCCAAGCAAGAGTACTGGAGTGGGTTGCCATTGGTTGCTATTTCCTTTCCCAGGGGATCCTCCCAACCCAAGGATTGAACTGGAATCTCTTAAGTCTCCTGTTTTGGTAGGCAGATTCTTTATTGCTGAGCCACCAGGGAACTCAGAGAGTTACAGTATCTGCTATTTTCTGCGGCTACATTTTCTCCTCTTTCTTAAAAGTGGGCTTCCCATCTAGTTTGTAAGATTATGCAAGGCAAGCATCACTTCTTTGACCTTCTTTGTGCTCTGGATCCAGTGTATTGATTTAATCCTTTGGTGAGGGTCATTGTGGGAAGGTTCTAAAGGGCCTGGGGAATTAGCAGCAGCAGGAAGCTCAGAAGTCAAGCATCTTCGAATACCTCTTTCTCCATGGAATCCCAGACTTCTGTATTTCCTTGAACACCTCTGCTTTTCCCTCCCCTCCCTGCTCTGGCCACACATTCAGTGTTTTGAACAGGTCTGGCCAACTTCCTGCCTCAGGATTTTGGAACATGCTGCTCTCTATTCTGGGATACTCTTCTTCAGGTTTTTGCAGGGATGCTCCTTCTGGTCACTGAGTCTCATGAAAAGTATCCTTTCCAGTCTAATGTCATTCGCCACACTCTAATCTGCTGTTCTCAGTTGGTGCACCGTGCTTGTTTATGATCTTATCTCTACAGGGAATGATTTCTTATCCATTATTGTGTACATCTTTTTCTCCTTCTGTTTTCCTCCTGAATGTAAGCTCCTTCTCCACGAGATCAGGAACTTTGGTGTTTTCATCACCACATCCTTGATGTCTAGAGCAGTCCCTGGTACATAGTAGGTATAAGAAAATGATTGATTAATTGGCTTCCTTTTCTACATAATCCCATGTTTTCTTCCTCTCGGAAGCCTTCCAGGATTGTTTCAGTACTTGTTGATTTCCCCCTCTCCAAGATTTTCTGCATTTAGAGTTAACTGTGTTATATTATCTGACTCAATTTTCTTTCTAATTCTTTCATATGTGATGGTCTGAGATGATCTTTGCTTTGAGATGGACATGGAGAAATTCCTGGAAAATGTCTGCTTGACTAAGAAATCTCTTGCTTGATTTGGGTAGAGAATAGGAAACAGAGAATCTGAAATCTCTAGAAGAGATTCAGGGTAAAGGAGAAAGCAGGTGAGTTTTCCTGCATTTATGCCTTTAGGCTTCCATTTCTGGGAAAATAATGAGTTAATGGGCATTTTCCAGACCAGTAAAATCTGGAATTTCACTAGAGGTAGTACAGAGTCCAAATCCCTTATTCTTAAGATGATAAAATAGGGGGAAAAAAGTGAGGAAAATGAAACCTTTGGGAAGCAAACACCAATTACCACACATTTGTATTCCAGGTTATTTTCTCATCCATCATTCCGTTTAATCCTCATAATGTGTCAACAAGGTTGGTGACATTATTCTCATTTCACAGAGGCTCAGAGAAGCTAATCAACTGGCTAAAAACACAGAGCTAGCAAGAAGCATCACTAAAGTGTGAACCTGGGTCTTTTGTGCTTTTTTTCCTACCACATGTAGGGTTTCCAGGCTTCTCAGGTGGCACTAGTGGTAAAGAACCTGCCTGCCAGTGCAGGAGACATAAGATATGTGGGTTCGATACCTGGGTTGGGAAGATCCCCTAGAGCAGGAAATGGCAAACCACTCCAGTATTCTTGCCTGGAAAATCCCATGGACAGAGGAGCCTGGAGGGCTCATGGAGTTGTAAAGAGTTAGACTCGACTAAAGTGACTTAGAACTCATGTAGGGTTTTGGAATAAATCCCCCACCTTCCCCAGTGGGGCCTCTATCTCTCAAGCCTCTATCTTTAATAATCCACTAGAATTCAGAAGTGTTGGAATTAACATCTTTTTACCTTTTCTAGGTTGCTGAGATTCAGAAGAGGCACCTCTAGGCCCCATAGAGGTCAGTTGTAAAATCTGCCATTATAAAATTAATTAAATTAATATTCTGGTGTGAAGAGGCTGCTGGGAGCAGGGCTCCATGAGGTCCATTGACTTTCACATAGAGGGGAAACTTTTCTGCACTCCACCCCTTGGGGCTCATGAAAAATGCATGACAGAAGTTGGCTCTCGAGTGCTTGCAGCAATGGCATCTTCGTGCAATTAAACCTTTACAAAATTCAAAAGTCTTGCCCTGCTCTAGCTGCAAGCAGGAAACAATGCAGATAAAGGAATTTTAAAGTGAGATGGGCAGAGTTTTAACTCACCGCTACCTGGTCAACAGTAAGAAACAGTGACAGACTTTATTTTCTTGGACTCCAAAATCACTGCAGATGGTGACTGCAACCATAAAATTAAAAGAGGCTTGCTCCTTGGAAGAAAAGCTTTGACAAACCTAGACAGTGTATTAAAAAGCAGAGACGTCACTTGCCGACCAAGGCCTGTATAGTCAAAGCTATGGTTTTTCCAGGAGCCATGTGCGAGCTGGACCATAAAGAAGGCTGAGCACTGAAGAATTGATGCTTTTGAATTGTGGTGTTGGAGAAGACTCTTGAGAGTCCCATGGACAGCCTTCAAGGAGATCAAACCAGTCCATCTTAAAGGATATTAACCCTGAATATTCATTGGAAGGACTGATGCTGAAGCTCAATACTTTGGTCACCTGTTGCAAAGAGCTGACTCATTGGAAAAGACTCTGATGCTGGGAAAGATTGAAGGCAGGAGGAGAAGGGGATGACAGAGGATGAGATGGTTGGATGGCATCATCAACTCAATGGACATGAGTTTGAGTAAACTCCGGGAGGTGGTGAAGGCCAGGGAAGCCTGACATGCTGTAGTCCATGGGGTTGCAAAGAGTCACACACAACCGAGTGAGTGAACAACACCAACAGAAATGTGGTCAATAACATGTCCTGGGGTTGAAATGAAGAACTCCCACTGTAGAAGCCTGGTGACTCCTTCCAAGGAAGAACAATGGTTGAGTGTAAGGGGGGATTCTGGATTCTTTGGATGGGTCCTAAGCCCCGAAAAGATGAAGATACGGACAGAAGACAGACACAGCGGAGCTGGCAAGGCAAAGATGACCATCCAGTGGGAGAGGCCTATGTGTCAACATGTCTGCGAAACGCACCAATGTCATTGCTGACGTGGGCACAGAAGATCGTGAGGGCAAGGAAGAAGGAAGACCCCAGGGTGGGAGCTTCAAGGGAGGGGGCTATCTTTTAAAAATTTTGTGTATTAAATTCGGCTGTGCTGGGTCTTATTTGCAACACGCAAACTCTTAATTGCAGCATATAGGATCTAGTTCCCCGACTAGGGATCAAACCCAGGTCCCCTGCACTGGGAGTCCAGAGTCTTAGCCACTGGACCACTACGGAAGTCCCAGGACTGCATTTTTTGTATCAACATTATAGCTCTTATCCCGAGACAGTGCAGGTGTCTGGACAGGATGGAAGCTCTCCAAGCTTCTGCTGAATGAACAAAGAATGCATTTTACCTGCTGGGCTCAGAGAAGTCTTCCCCTAAGAGCTGAGTTCTGAACTGACTCTGGAAAGATGAAAAAGACAGAAGACAAGAGTGAGCGGGGGCTCCACCCAGGGAACATCCTTTTCAAAGGCTGGGTTGCAAGAGAGAGCACGAAGCATTTGAGGACTTCCCTGTGGCTTGGTTTGTCTCTATGGGATGTTAGCGGGAAGAGATGAAAGATGAAATGGCCAGAAGCCAGATCCCAAAGGGCCTTGTCGGCTGTGTCAAAGACCTGGAATGTTAGCCTAGAGGCTATGGGCACCCCAGAGGATTTGGCCCTTGCCTGTTCCTCAAACTCTGTTTGTACCGCTCTCCCATCCCCCACTCCGCTCTTCCCACTCCATCCTCAGATAGGCTTGTGTGAATGATCGCACTTCTTCCACCACTAGGTACTTTTCATGTGCTTTTCTTCACTTGGAGTTTTCTCCTCCACATATACGCATCTTGCTGTTGCTTTAGCCGTCGTTTCCTTCTCCAGGGGATCTTCCTGACCCAGGGCTTGACCGCGTCTCCAGCATTGCAGGTGGTTTCTTTACCGCTGAGTTGCCGGGGAAGCCCTATCCATTTTTAAAAACATTGATTTATTTTTAATTGATGGATGACTGCTTTACAATATGGGTTGATTTCTGTCATACATCAACATGCATTAACCATAAGTGTACATATGTCCTCTCCTTCTTGAATCTCCCTCCTGCCTCCCGCCCATTCTCACCTCTCTAGGTTATTACAGAACCCAGGTTTGAGTTCCCTGAGGCATACTGCAGATTCCCATTGGCACGTAGACCCAGCACAGGCAAAAATAAATACATAAATTTTATAAGAAATCCTTCTCCAGGGGATCTTCCTGACCCAGGGCTTGACCGCGTCTCCAGCATTGCAGGTGGTTTCTTTACCGCTGAGTTGCCGGGGAAGCCCTATCCATTTTTAAAAACATTGATTTATTTTTAATCGATGGATGACTGCTTTACAATATGGGTTTGATTTCTGTCATACATCAACAGGCATTAACCATAAGTGTACATATGTCCCCTCCTTCTTGAATCTCCCTCCTGCCTCCCGCCCATTCTCACCCCTCTAGGTTATTACAGAACCCAGGTTTGAGTTCCCTGAGGCATACTGCAGATTCCCATTGGCACGTAGACCCAGCACAGGCAAAAATAAATACATAAATTTTATAAGAAGAATTGATTGTTTCGTTGTCACCACATGTAATCAGTTTGGGGATGGATGCTCATTGTACCTACCCTGCTACAATGATAAACATGATGGTCTTAATTCCTCATATTTTATTTTCAAAAGTTAAAAGAAATTTTAGCCACCATGGACTTCCCTGGTGGCTCAGAGGTTAGAGCATCTGCCTCCAATGCCAGAGACCCGGGTTTGATCCCTGGGTCGGGAAGATCCCCTGGAGAAGGAAATGGCAACCCACTCCAGTATTCTTGCTTGGAGAATCTCATGGACTGAGGAGCCTGGTGGGCTGCAGTCCATGGGGTCACAAAGAGTTGGACACGACTGAGTGACTTTACTTACTTACTTAAAAGAAATTTTAAAAGGTCCATTAGTTGAGACTAATATTTTTATAGAATCTGGCACACTTTGAGTTTTTCATAAATCTCAGAAAATCCAATGTAATAAATAATTGCCATTTTCAAGGTACATTTGGCTGTTTTGCCAAGGGCAAACTGACTATTTCAAGCAGAAGTCAATTATGCCTGCCTCATATTAGGTGCAATTTTCCCCTCCCCCCCTAGGCCCTGAGGGTCTAATTCAGAAGCGGTTTTGTGTCCAAAATGACTGATGGTGTTTAACAACTGTAATACTTAGTACCATTTGCCAGAAGTGTCCCTCTGCCTTTCGTTCGATCTGTCACGTGGTGGCATGTTTTGTTTGCATTTGTCAGGGTTTTCCAGGATGACTTTTAGATTGAAATGTTAGGAAAAAAGAGCTCAGCAAGCCTAGTATAGAGTCAACACTGGGTGTCTTTTATTTTATAATGACTATTTCATATTTGGAACAGGTTTCAGCATTTCCTACATTGTATTATGCAGAATACTGGAGGTTCATAAGCTATTAATAGGCGGTTAGTTAAAAAAAATGAGTGTCATGGTTAAATAAATTTGGGAAACTGTGTTAAATGAAGCTGAACAGATTCTTCTATTGCAAGATTTCTTGGAACCTTTCATAAGTTGCTGTATTTTTAATCTGTAAAATAAGCATAGAGTCCACATTATAGACTAAACATAATTGATCACAGCACATTTTTTTAAATTAAAAAATACCAATTTTCATCTTGTAGAAAATAAACACATGTCTAAATTAATTTGGAGAAATCTTTCTATATATGCTCCTTTTCCTATATATTTTATTGCAAATAGAACAAAGGAGAAATCAGGAAGATAATCAGGAATTTAGCAAGAGTAACCTTGTTTCTATTCTTGTATATGTATAAGGTGTACACATATATAAACTATTGCAACACATCTATTAGACAAAATGCTCTGTATGTGCACATTATGCCTTTTTAAATATTAAAATAAAATTGACATGCATTGTACTCTGCCGTTTTCCTGTGTGATGCAGATAGATGCCGAGATCATTCCTCATGGTTGAAAATATTTTTCTCTATTTAATAATAAAATAGTGATAAAGAAATAATTTCAAAAGAGTAACTAATACCCTATATTAGGATGTCACAGATTACCAAGCAATTTTAAATGTATCATTTAACTTAGTCCTTGAAATCACACTGTGGAGTAGACAGGTCCAGTCTGACTTCCTTTTACAGTTGAGGAAGTGGAGATCAGAGAGGTTAAATGACTTGCTGAAGACCATACAGCCTGATCTAGGCCTGTCTTTCAGGAGGCAAAGGGATAAAAATTCCTAAAGTCTATATATAGCTTTGAAATAATTCAGTTCACTGTTTTGGTTCACTGAAGAATATCTAAAATTGCATAGTGCAAAAGTAGTAGGAGATTTCCAGCAATATACCGTCTTCCCTCCTCTCCTCCCTCCACTTCCCCTTCCTAAAAAAATTAAAAAAAAAAATAAAGGAGCCCATGGAATACCAACCACGAGGGGTTTCACCGTGAATTTTAATTTTATTCGAACCTCACGGAATCCTTTCTGGCTTTTCTTGACAAACATCATAAGAAAGTTGATTTAGGGCTGTGAAATCTAGAGGGTCTTAGAAATGACTAAGGGCTAGAGAGCTAATGAGACTTACTCAATAACATATAATAAAGCTAGGGCAATCTAAGTTTCCTAATACACCACCCAGTATTTTTCTCATCCTACCACACTGGCCAATGTGTTAATGGAGGATGATAATCTGATAAGTGGATGGCAAGTTTCAGGGATATAGAAAGAAATGAAGAAAAGTTGAATCTGGTAGCTAAAGACGGAGTCATAATTTGAGTAAACCAGGAAAACTAGATTTGCACACACAGCTTCTGATGAAAGCATGTGGCTGGTTCAGATCAACTACCAACAAATTGACTCAAAACTCCAGATGCCTTCACATGGCTCCTTGTTATAGGTTCATGACTGAACAATGTTGCTTTTATTATTCTCCGTATTACCCAATCATCACTGTAAGGAAGATTGTAAAGACATAATTATTTGTCACTTTTTCTAAGTGTTTACAAAAAACACAAGAATAATTTCTACAAAATTTGGTCTCATATCTGTGATGGTAAAGATATGAGATGAATGTTGAACGTTTTCTTTCTTTCCATTGCATTTTTCTTGTTTCTTTTCTTTAAAAACAATGTGAACCTTTCAATAAAAATACTTTTTTTATACAGAAAAACATAAAGCAAATGTAGTTTACGAAGCAAAACTACCAAAGACAAGACTGCAATCAACTGATTGACATATTCTTGAATATTCTGAGAGTGTGTCAGATTAATAATTATTTAACTAAGATTTTTCCTTCCCCATCCCACTCCATCCCCCAAAACTAAACCACTCAAGTGTCCCTATATTTCTGATTAGATGAAAATTATTCAAATATTATTTTACCTTTGATATTAGTGACCACTCACTCTTTGTGAGTTTGCTCCTGCACTGGATTCTGAGACACCGCTGAGTCAATTCCACTTACAATTCTGCTTATTCCTCAGTCTCACAAGGATTCCCTTCCTCCGCTTGACACTTAAAGTCTGGGATTTCCTGGGCCTCTGCTGTCACATTTGTCCCCTCAACCTCACCACTCGAGTGAATGGTAATGGGGTAAACCACCACCAAATGAGTATCTTGACTTTGACGGTGTGTTTCATCTATCTCCAAATATTTACTGTCTTGAAGTTCTCTCTCTAGTCCTTGCCTAGTACATGCTCAAGGAAGAAAGCTGGAATCTTCCTTCTTTCTTTACATATTGTATTATTTATAAGTCCTAAAATTCAAATTCTACTTCCTGAGAATCAATTTAATACTTTCATTGAACTCCACATTTCAGATTTTTGTTATTTCCTATCTTTAAGTTTGAAATATTCTCCTATTTTCCTAATTTCTGGGTTAGCCCCTAATTTCTGGGGTACTTTGGACCTTTTCTGTTTATAACCCTTAATATCTATAAAGTTTAAACACCTTGCAAGGACACAGAGGTCCCTTGTGATTGGACTCTTACCCACCTTTTCAGCCTCATCTCCTCCTAACTCTCTCTAAGGTTCTGACAGATTTGCTCTGAGAAACTATTACGGTACATCAAGTCACCTCTTTCTCTCAGGCATCTGTACAGATTTTTCCATCTGAAATGCATTTGGTCTTTTGGGACTCCTCTGTGTGCTAATCTCCAGGGTCCCATTTTTGTAGAGTGCTTTTACAGACTTTTTAAATGGCACACATCACATTATAGGAGTTAAACTCTTTTTAGATATCTTATCATGCAATTCTTTGTACTCCCAAATAACAATTGCAACAGAAAAGATAAAATACTTTAGAATAAATAAAACAAGAAATGTGTGAGCTTTTATGAAAAAACAAAAAGTTATATCTATTCCTGAAGTCTCAAAGATATGAACAAATGGAAAGGCGATACCATGTTTTCACATAGGAAAATTCAATATCATATACGTTTTTCCCAAGTTAATCTATACATTTAACACGATGCCCAAAATAATATTTTTTTTTCTATTTCTTTTTTGAGCAAGACAAGCTGAATCTAACATTCAAATGAAAATTGTCTCAAAGCTTCTATAAAAGGTGAACAATACATGGGGAAGAGAGCTGTGTGTGCGTGCTGTTTCTTCAGTCATGTCTGACTCTGCCCACCAGGCTCCTCTGTCCGTGGAATTCTCCAGGCAAGCATACTGGAGTGGGTTGCCATGCCTCCTGCAGGGGATCTTCCAGACCCAGGGATTGAACCCGTGTCTCTTACGTATCCTTCATTCGCAAATGGGTTCTTTACCACTAGCGCCACCTGGAGCCTGGATATTTAAAATATTATATTAAATATTTAAAATGTTAAATATTTGAAAATACTATAAAAGCATGAAAAATAGAACATTAGTTTTGGAATACAAAAAGAAACAAGTCAGTGAAACCAACTGGAAGATGAAGAAATAGACTGGAATACATATGAGGACTGAATATATGATTAATACGACATCTCAAATCTGTAGGGACCGGTGACCAGTTAGGAAAAATAATCTTATGTGATACCACAATAAATGGCAATGAATTAAAGATTTAAATATGAAGAGTGGAAGCATAATATAATCCTTCAATAAGCCACAGGAGAATATTTTTATAAAACTGGAGTAGGGAAAAATCTTTCTAAGTATGACATAAAAACAATAAATCATAAGAAAGAAAAATAAGTTCAACTGCATATAAAGAATTTCTGCATGCAGAGATCACTATAGTCAATTCAAGAAATAATCTCTTAATAAGGGAAACATTTGTAACTTGTGTCATGGACTTAGGACTTATTTAGCAAATATATAAAGGACCTTCATATACGAATAAGAAAAAGTCCAATGAACCAATAAAAACAGGTAAAATAAATGAGATAGTTAACAGAAAATGAAATGTCTTGGACATATGAATAGAGGAATGATTTTACTCACAAGAGTGGTATACATTGAAGCTTATTGGGGTATCATGTATCATCTTTCTGATTAGAAAAATGAAGAAAATTCTGATAATTGTGCTAGAAGATGTGGGAAAACAATTTTTCTCATAGGTTGTTGGTAGGACTGTAAGTGGGTACAACTTTTATAGAGGGTAGTTGGCAAAATTTGTCAACATTACAAATAAATATGCCCTTTGATTAGGTATTTTTACATATAAGGATTAAATTCACAGATATAGTTAGAACTGTGTTAATGTATTTCCTATATTAAAATATAAATACAACTTTATTTTTTAAAACCTTTATTCATAAGATTTCAGTCCAGCATTGTCCTTTTCTCCCTACTACATTTCTCCACCACCAGCTAGGACCGTGTGTCTCCCTATATTTTGCTTCAAACATGTAAAACTCTCATGAATCCACCATGAATCTGACAAATGCATTTCCACAGAAACTCATACTTTAAAGACTGCGAGCAATTAGAAAATTTACAGAAGGAAAAGAGTTACTCTTCCTATCTTCTATTTTGAAACTGAAATGCTAGCATTTTATTTAGCCTGAGCAAATAAATGGTCTAAAAATTTTAGGTACACCATATACTGGCAGATACTATCCATTGCATTTCTAAAATATCTGTTTTTAAAGAGAGTTGTATCTTTTAGGGTAATGCTTTGATTTTATAATACAAATGGAAAAATATATAATACATGGAATTTCTTGACTTGTTTTGTGGAGCTGTTGGTTGTAAATATTTTGACCTTGGTCATGGCTTCTGGGGAGTGGCTTCTGGGGAGTAGAGTAAGCTTTAAGCTTTTCAAGCAAGTGGCTAAGTCTGATCCTGCCCCACAAACCCCTAAAGATTTAGCCCTACCTGACAACTATATTCAGAAACTGAAGAATCAATAGTTCCATTACAGGACACCCAAAGTGCCATCTGCTAAAGTGGGTAGATGTATTTTTCCCGTGTACTTTATTCAGAGTGTTTTATTCTCCCCATCCCAGGAGAAAACTATTACTCAAAGAAAAGAAAGAGCTCTGAAGGACTTTGATGTAAGAAAATATTATTTAGCATTACATCACATTAATGATTTGGGTTGCTAAACAGAGAACATGCATACTGAATTTATTAACAGTGTGCAAGTTTGTATCTGAAAGTACAACATTAAGATTTAAAAACAGAAACAAAAAGATAGAAGTGAATAAAAAGGCAAGGTTATATAAACACAAGCATAACTCAACTGAAAGCCAGTATTAAATAAAGTAGGTTGCAAAATAAATGTGGAACAATACTGTCATATGGTAGTAATATGGCATGAAAAAATGAAAATGCAGCATACAGAAATTATAGAGTGCTATTTCTCCACGCCATATAAATCCAGCTCGTGAGCTTCAGGATTCCAGCTCAGCTACTCTAAAATCTTCCAGGCTTAAGAACAGCAAATATTTTCTTCCTTATACAGTTTTAATTCTTACATTTTAGAGTAGTTTTTACCCTGATAATATTGTATCTGCACCATTTACTTCTTAAGCTTTTTTATTTTTATTTTTTTCCTGAATGGAATTTTTTCTTTTTCCTTATGAACTAAGTTTTAATGGAAATAACCTCAGGTTATAACTTCAGGATTTCTCATTTGCATAGGACTATAAACACTGCTTAAAGCCTTGTGTGCTACGCTTTATTGACTATTAAGGCAGTTAAGTGGAGGTTTTTGTACAAAAGTCTTGTATTTGTAATTATAGGAAAACCTCACATGATTGTTGTTTTTGCAAGTGTAGCCTTAGCATTTAGTTTTGATACGCCAATAGGAATGTTATTTTAGCTTTAGTTAAGATTGAAGTTTTTAGACAGGAAATTTAATTCTCATACCAGAAGAAGTATTTTTGACCTCTGATTATAGCCAGTTTTAGGCTAAAAGTTTGAAAATCATTTACAAAAAAGTGAAATAGGTGATGAAAGAATTTAGTTTAATTCATGCTTATTATGTAGTTGGAGGGGAGTTCCCCTGAAATAATCCTTTGGTATTTGGTATTTTAATGTGAATTTAAAAGAAATGAGGTCCTCTGTAGAAAAGTTAAACCTAAGTGTATCCAAATACTATTGGGAGAACATCGGGCAGAAAATTATTGAATCAAAGGTGATTTTTCATTTTGTATCATTAGTGGAATAATTTTATTTTCTAATATCCCAGACACTCCATTTCTTAAACAGCATGCTTGTTGGCCGTTGGCAGGTGTGGCCCTGGGGTTCTGTATTCCACGTCTGGGGTAAATAGGGGCAGTGCTGTCCAGATGCTCCCCAACCCCCAGACCCAGCCTGTTCATTAGGGAAAGGGCTCAGTGACCAGAGCTAACAATGACACGCTCAGAAATAAAGCAAAAAACTTGCAGCTGCTGGTCTTCAGCTGCCTCACTTAAGGGGCCTCCGAGAAAGAATTCTGTGTTCTAAACAGCATGTTTTAAATAACAATGCAACACACCTGCGCACCATAGTCTAGGCAGAGGGCTGGCGGGAACTGATTCCTCCACCAGGCCTGAACCAGAGATTTTTAATTATAAACATTGCAGACATGCAGATAAAGGAGAACTCTGTTCTGGTGAGTGATTTGGTTTTGTTTTGCTTTTTGAGCTGCTGTTAGAATTAGAGAAAGAACTAAGTGAGATGGATGTGGTGTCCAATGATTCCTCAAAATGATAGCAAATCCATGCTGTTTTGATTTAAACGTATCCTGGAAACTGTAGTGTCCACAAGATCCGGAGCTGTTTTAAATATACATTAGTTATTTTAAATTTTTATGTGTTTAGGATGTATTTCTTCATTGTCCTGATACCTTTTCAGTTGACGTTACCTCTAATTTCATAGCAATGGTCCCAGGTACATTAATGTGAAAAAGATACAATACAAAACAGAGTGTGCAAAAAATACAAAACAGAATGTGTGGAAAACAGAGTGTGCAGAAAAAATACAAAACAGAGTGTGCGGAAAGTCTGCAAGCACAGGGATATTTCGAGGTAGTTTCCTGAAAACGTGTTTGGAGGTTGAAGAGAAGCATCTTGAGAATGTTTTGTGTAAATGTGTCTGTAATGTAATGTAGCTTTTCTGTTTCCAGGCGCTCTGCAGTTCTCCAGGCTGTGGGTGGCTGGGTCAGAGGACAGGGTGCTTTCTCTTGCTCGGTGCTGGACTGCTTCTCAGGATAAAATGGGTCTTGGCAACGAATTTGGAAATTTTAGCATTTGGTTGTATGTGTCCTTTGTAAAATGATCCACAGTAACTCAGCATGATGAATCCATTCTAGAAATGCCTCCTTGTGGATTTTAAAAATGTTTTACCTTTATGAAGTAGGTTTGTGTTTCTAATTCTCAGCCTCTCTTCATCAATAGGAAGAGAATGTTTGGGCCAAGGTTTTTGGTAGATTACGTGGTTTTCAAGGCCTTGTTGTTGGGAGAGATCGCATATACACAGGCACACACACCCGTTATGCTGGTGGTACAGTATGGGTAGTGCTTTGGTTTGAGAATTAGGCAGGAGAGCAAATAACAATAAATCTACACTTGGTGGAAAATTGACAGTTTGAAACAGTTGAAGAAAAAATGTGCAACATCTAGAGAGGTTTACTTTTTTGTTGTTAGAGTAAAATTGCTTGACAATGTTGCTAGTTTCTGCTATACAACAAAGTGAAGCAGCTGTATGTATGTTAAGAGAGGCTTGCTTTTATCTTTCATTTTTATTCTGTGGGTTTCTCATTTTGGTGGAGCTGTGCTGTGTGGCCCTGACTTGAAGAAATTCTTGATAGTTGTGGACCTTTTGTAATAGGAAGTGTTTTCAGAGAAGTGTTTAGTGTGAGTGGAAGTCGCTCAGTCATGTGCAACTCTTTGCGACCCCATGGACTCCATGGGATTCTCCAGACGAGAACATTGGAGTGGGTAGCCGTTCCCTTCTAGAAGGGATCTTCCCAACCCGGGGATCGAACCCAGGTGTCCGGCATTGCAGGCAGATTCTTTAGCAGCTGAGCCACCAGGGAAGAATGTTTGGTGTAATGTGAATCAATTTAATCACGGACAAGTGTGTGTGTATGCTAAGTCATTTTAGTCATGTCTGACTGTTTGCGACGCTATGGACTGTAGCCTGTTAGGTTCCTCTGTCCATGGGGGTTCTTCAGGCAAGAATACTGGAGTGGGTAGCCATGCCCTCCTCCAGGGGATCTTCCTGATCCAGGGATCTGACCCAGTTCTCCCATATTGCAGGTGGATTCTTTGCTATCTGAGCCACCAGGGGAGCCCAACTGTGTGAGGCAAATAAGGTCTGGGCCCTCCTAGAGCTAATTAGGGGGAGATAGTCACTAGATTTGCAAGCCAAGAAACAAATGAGATCACCAATGGTTGTAAGAAGAGCTGTGAAGGAAGAATAACCAGTATGTGTGGTGGAGAGTAACTACAGGGGTTTTCTTTTAGACTTAGATGGAACCAGCTCCAAGAGGAGACTTACTAAGTCCAGACCTGAGGGATGAGAAGAAGCAAGTCATGTAAAGTCAAGAAGAGAGTATGTCAGGCAGAGACAACACTGGGTATATCACTGTCCACATTGGGTTTGGTTTTTTTTTTGGTATAGAATTAAGGAATTTTTAAACTTTTGAAATGTAATTATAGTTAAATTCAAATACTAGGAAGCATTTTCAGCAGTGTCTGTGGTAGCACTCTGCAGTCAAACACATGAGTATTTCTGCAGTGAACAGTAAGAATAATCACACTGTGTGAGGCAAATAAAACCTCTCAATAGTCTCACTTCCAGTTAGATTTTGGTGTTAAATGAGTCTGGTCAGATCAGGTTTTTCTGCCAGTTAAGTTATATATAAACTTACGATTTTTTATACTTTCTAGGTTTCAAGATGACAGATAAGGGGGTTGTGGAGCAGGATTTCATGATACAAGACACCATAATTAATTTAGTCAATGCCACGTTTTTATATATTTAAAGTATTTTCAGCAGTGTCTGGGTAGCACTCTGCTGTCAAACACATGAGTATTTCTGCAGTGAACCGTAAGAATAATCACACTGTGTGAGACAAATAAAACCTCTCAATAGTCTCACTTCCAGTTAGATTTTGGTGTTAAATGAGTCTGGTCAGATCAGGTTTTTCTGCCAGTTATATATAAACTTACGATTTTTTATACTTTCTAGGTTTCAAGATGACAGGTAAGGGGGTTGTGGAGCAGGATTTCATGATACAAGACACCATAATTAATTTAGTCAATGCCACGTTTTTATATATTTAGACTGTTTCCAGTGAAGTTATTTGTTATTTTTTATTGCTGAGTTGAACATTCTTCTAACCATGCATATGTGCATGATAATAATTTTCTTATATTAAATTTTTATATAGGGATGTGCAAAAAGTTTTCAATGCAGAATTAAGATAGAATTGAAATTTTAAAATAAATATCAAAACAAACAAATAAAAATAATAAATATCAAAATTGGAGACCTCTCAAAAGGGTTTTCTAATTCTGTCTCTTAGCTGAGAGTCATTATTTTCAGAATATTGTATCCATGTCTCAAATTTAATAACTTTCAAAGGCAATGACAACAGCAGCAAAAGATTCTGGTAATTTTTCACCTTAATTGTTTCCCACTATACTCTTCTATTTATAATAGAAACTCTATATATATGGAGAGACTGGGTTATTAACTGCCAGAGTATAGCCATTCAGGGGAGGCTAAGAATGTAATTGGGCTCTTTTCCATATCAAAACAGAATGATTCAGGATCTCAGTTTATCGAAAAGCATCCTTTATTTAGTTATAGAATCATGGACCGTGTTTGTAGCTTTCTGGGCTGTTGTTTTCTTTTCTGAGCCTTCATAGATCTGATCCTGCTTTTGACCTTCCTGTTATGATCAGCCTGGAGATGACTGCAAAATTTGGTCTTCAAAATCTTATCCTGCTCAGGATGTGACAGATTGCAGAGCAGTAACTCAATCCATCCCTTGCATCAGCTCTGGCTTAAGCACGTGTGATTGCTAAGTCACTTCAGTCGTGTCCGACTCTGTGCGACCCCACAGACGGCAGCCCATCAGGCTCCCCCGTCCCTGGGATTCTCCAGGCAAGAACACTGGAGTGGGTTGCCATTTCCTTCTCCAGTGCATGAAAGCGAAAGGTGAAAGTGAAGTTGCTCAGTCAGGTCTGACTTAGCGACCCCATGGACTGAAGCCTACCAGGCTCTTCCATCCATGGGATTTTCCAGGCAAGAGTACTAGAGTGGGGTGCCATTGCCTTCTCCAAAGCACGTGTGATAAAGGCAGTATTTTTGCTGTGCCCCCTCATAATTAGCCATACCCTCACTCTCAGTAGTGCCTGTGGTTTCTCAAGTGTGATACCAGTTTTGATGAAAGCTTTAGAATCAAAATGTCAAATAGTTGCTGTAGGTCCCAAACATGAAAGTTGATTGTTATCTCTGTTAATTGAGTATGAAATATACTATTTGAGAAGCATGTAAACTTTACTTACTACAGTATGAAATTGAAAGATTCTGCTGATTTACATATACTGCAAGGGCCAAATGAAACATCTTCAATTTTTAGCCATGTGGAATATACTTTTATATGTGCTTATTGTATGCATATAGGATGTGTTCAAGGCCCAGGTATATTATTTATTAACTTGCTATTCCATTGGATCTCACAGGCCTTTCTCATCCATAGATGTCTGTCACTAAATTCTGTATATTTTAGAGATTGGAATGTCAACATTATTCTTCTTGGAATAAATGAAGGGACTCCGTGGGTGTGAGTTGTGGCTGGTTGCTAAGAATATCTAATCAGGTTGCATTGCTATAGCAACAGTGTTGCTAGGACTTTAAAGTTTCCCTGCAATCAGTTAGAATTCATAAGTGAAAGACATTATTTATCTCAGTGGTATTTTAAAGTGATCCTAGCTAGCATAAGGCAGGAACTCCGTACTTTGGAAAGGAACTGATATCCCCAGTGAAATGCAATCTAGTTTATGGTTAGTTCAGAGTATGTAATCTTCAGTACCAGGATGGTAACTTAGCAACCTGTTGTTTGGAGTGTCTTGATTTCACAGATACTACCTAAGTCAAGGTCAGTACCCTCTGACTCTTCTAAGGGCTCACAAAATAGTCAGACCATCAATCCTCACACATTGTTTATTTGAAAGCAAACTATTATTTCATAGTCTGTCATACATCAGAATGCTTGAGGACTCCAAAAATAATATTCATATTTCTCTTCTTTTCAAAATGAAAGTGATTTTAATTTTTAATTATACTTATTACATATTTTTTAACCTAAAATATAAAAAGTTTAGGTTAAATAAAGCAGATAGTTAAAAATCTCCCAGAGCTAACTGCTTTGTGCATCTTGTGGTAATAATCATGTATGTCTATAGCTGCTAAATAAAGAGATGTACAACATGTATTTGTTTCCACAGCAGTGTGTTTTTAAAAGACACCTACATTGTATGGTATCTTAATACCACAATTATCTTGTGGTATTAACATTGTTTTTCCTTCACAAGTACACTGAAATATTGAAATGGTCAGGGCTTAGTCATAAAGTTGAAATCCTCTGTATTTACTAAATGTCTGTTCTGTGCTGTTTCAAGAGGTATTCAAAATATTTGGCTTAAGGATTTGGTTAATCACCATCTTAATAGAACACAAAGCCAGCATTTTTTCTTGTTTTTGTCACTAAACTTTTGAACTAAGGAAAGAGACTATGCAACTGTTTTATTTCAACTTTGTAATGAAGAATTTTACTCAATTTATGGAATTAAAATAAGTACATGTTTTAAGAGGTTGAGCCCTGAAGCCTGGAGAGTTGGTTTTAGGTTGACTGAATATGGGGTTGAGTCAGGCATGAACTATAAGTGGCATCCTCTGTCTGTTGTTTGTCATTTCATGGAGACCATGAATGAAAAATAAAACAGCGTATCTTTGATGATTTTATAGGATGATTGGCTAATCAATAAAAATTGAGATGCTTGTGAATCGAAGAGAAATTACTAATAGCCAGTATTTTTTGAGAACTAAGTATGTGCTAGACACTCTTAAGAAGATTCCACTTCTATTAATAATAATAACCCTAGGAGAGTTCTATTATTATTCCTATTTTACAGATGAGAACACTGAGGAAGAGTGAAGTTGAACACCTTTCCAAGGTTGCATGACTACTAAGTATTAGAGCCAGAATTCAAACTGGAGTGTACTTCAAGACTCCTCTTCTAAAACCTTTGTGCTTTGCTCTGAGGGATCCTGGATGGTTGTATTAGGCCAAGTCATTCATTCTATTGGGGATATTCATGGCCCATACTTTTGTTCATAGTTTTGCTTGTCCAGACATGAGTTTTTGTATTTTTGTTAATTCATCCAGGGGCATACTGTTTTTAATGGTGTGCTCACAATAAGTACACGCATAGGGTATGGATTGATTAAACCATTCACGAAATAAGATACCACTTTTTCAGACAGACATGTCATCTTCACATGTTGTTTTTGTGTGTGTGTGGAAATCTGCTCAGGGAACCAAATTACAAATCAGAAAGTTCTGATGAAAATGAAATTAGAATGACTATTTCTCAAAGCATGTTTTCAATTTCACTGTATCTGGTTTTCTTTAACTCTGGGGATGTATTACTATCAAAGAATAAAAAGTTCATGTAAGACCAAAGCACTTTCACTTCCCCATGGTACTGGATAAAAACTAGCTATTCTTCATGCATTTAGCTTACTTTCTACTGTGAAAAATGAGAGTTCAGTTCATTTGCTGACCTACTTGAGGTAAAGGCAATATTGCAAAGTGGTTTAGGATCATGGCTATTGTGGGCCAAGAGACTGGGTCCAATCCTGACTCTGCCACTTAGTAGCTACGTGTCTTTGGGGAAGCTACTTCTTTCAACTGTTTTTGGACATTTCTATGTATTATTTTACTGAAGTTAGTTGATTTACAGTGTTGTGTCACTTTCTGCTATACAGCAAAGTGATTCAGGTGTATATATATGCATATGTATATATATACACACATTCTTTTTTTATTTTTTCCATTATGATTTATTATAGAATATTGAATATAGTTCTCTGTGCTATACAGTAGGGACCTTGTTGCTTATCCATTCCATGTATAATAATTTGCCTCTCCTAACTCCAGCCTCCCTCTTTGTAGCCCCTCCGCCCCCGCCCTTGCCGCCAAGCCCCATCCTCCTTGGCAACTACAAGTCTGTTCTCTCTGTCCATGAGTCTGTTTCTGTTTTGTAGATAGGTTCATTTGTATCATATTTTAGATTCCATTTCTAAATGATATCACACAGTATTTGTCTTTCTATATGACTTCACTTTGGAGAAGGCAATGGCAACCCACTCCAGAACTCTTGCCTGGAAAATCCCATGGACGGAGGAGCCTGGTAGGCTGCAGTCCATGGGGTCGCTGAGGGTCGGACATGACTGAGCGACTTCACTTTCACTTTTCACTTTGATTGGAGAAGGAAATGGCAACCCACTCCAGTGTTCTTGCCTGGAGAATCCCAGAGATGAGGGAGCCTGGTGGGCTGCTGTCTTTGGGGTCGCACAGAGTCGGACACGACTGAAGTGACTTAGCAGCAGCAGCATGACTTCACTTTGTATGATAATCTCTAGTTGCATCCATGTTGCTGCAAATGCCATTATTTCATTATTGTTTCTGGCTGAATAATATTCCATGGTGTACATGTACCACATTTTCTTTATCCATTCATCTGTCATTGAACATTTAGGTTGTTACCATGTCTTAGCTATGTAAATAGTGCTGCTCTGAACATGAGATCGCATGTATCTTTTTGATTTAGAGTTTTTCCTGGATATACATCCAAGAATGGGATTGCTGGATCACATGTTAATTCCATTTTATTTTCCGACGAACTGCCATACTGTTTTCTGTGGTGGCTCTACCAACATACGTTCCCCCCAACAACGGAGGAGGGTTCCCTTTTCTCCACATCCTCTCTAGACACTAATTCTCAAAGCCTCGGTTTTCTCATCTTAATAAATGGAAATAATAAGTAACTTTCTGCTCTGGATTGGATGTGTTTCCCTTGTCCCCATTCATATGTTGGAAACCTAATCCCCAAGATGATGATATTAGGAAGTGAGCTGTTTGGGAGGTGATTAGGTGATGAGAGTGGAGCTCTCATTAGTGGGATTAGTGCCCTTTAAAAGAGACCCCAGAGGGCTCCCTTACCTCTTCTGCCCTGTGAAGGTACAATGAAAACTCAGCAGTCTGCAACTCAGAAGCAGGCACTCACCAGAACCCGACCATGCTGGCCCTCTGATCTTAGACTTTCAACCTCCAGAACTATGGAAAGTAAATTTCTGCTGTTTATAAGCTACCCAGTCTGAGTATTTGTTATAGCAGCCTGAAAGGACTAAGATACTCACTTACACTTACTGTAAAGATTAAATGAAAAAGTGTATATGAAAAACTTTTATTATTTGTGTCACTCACATAGTGCTCTTAGTCATAGGAGCCAACATTCTTGTCATATGGATTAGACTTATGAGATATCATTTCTGTAATAGAGAGCATGAAAAATTTTATCTATTGTTTATGGAGCAGGTTTAAAGAAATTTTAGAAATTTCTGGCATCTAAAAGTATATGGCTTCTGGCAAACCCCTAGCCTCTTTTAAGCCTTAGTTTCTTATTTTCTTTGACAAGATGTAGTAATACCTGATTTTCAAGGTTGTAATAGAGTTTAAGGATGAGATGAGAATAGACTTAGCTCAGAGCCCTAAATAAATGGTTAAGCCTACTTTTTAATAGTGTTCAGTTCAGTTCAGTCACTCAGTCATGCCCAACTCTTTGCAACCCCATGAATCGCAGCACACCAGGCCTCCCTATCCATCACCATCTCCTAGAGTTCACTCAGACTCATGTCCATTGAGTCAGTGATGCCATCCAGCCATCTCATCCTCTGTTGTCCGCTTGTCCTCCTGCCCCCAATCTCTCCCAGCATCAGAGTCTTTTCCAATGAGTCAACTCTTCACATGAGATGGCCAAAGTATTGGAGTTTCAGCTTTAGCTGAAAGAAGAACACCCAGGACTGATCTCCTCTAGAATGGACTGGTTGGATCTCCTTGCAGTCCAAGGGACTCTCCAGAGTCTTCTCCAACACCACAGTTCAAAAGCATCAGTTCTTCGGTGCTCAGCTTTCTTCACAGTCCAACTCTCACATCCATACATGACCACAGGAAAAACCATATTAATTGAAATTTCAAAGGCTCTTATGTGCCTGATCATATGCCCAAACTTTGAGAGCGTCGAACTCAGCCCTCTGTGTGCTGCCCATTGCATTTTCAGTTGTTGAATTAAATGTCATGATTTAATATGTTCATGAAGTCATTAATATGAATTTATTAGTTTCCTTTTTTTGCTGCCTGCAGTTTTGTTGCTCTTTCTTCTACTTCATGAATAGTGTAAAGTATATGGGCTGTTGGAACATATTGAGTCATGTTCCGTTTTCCATGCAAACTACATGGTCTAATGATTACTGTTAGGGAGGATGCCATTTCACAAAAGCAATTTAAAAGTATTGTAAAACTTGACAGATTTTAAATTCTCAATTGTGCATATATTTTTTGGTCCATATGTTTATTACTTTCATGAATTTTTGCTCATTTTCCTAGAGAGTTAAAGACAGTTTAGCATAGATTTAAAAGGTTATGCTCAAGGTTTGAGGAATAATGTTCTGTACAACTGGTGAGACAAGCAAATGATTAATAAGGAGATTATGATATGGCCTTTTAAAAGTCAGTATTTTCAAAACACACATGTAATATTTTTCAGGGAAAAAAGATGTAGAAGCATTTGAGAGAATCATCAGAGAAAATGATGATTTTCCTCACATTGTTTTGTTTTTTTCTAAGCAGGCTTCATTCAGTCTTTAAGGGCTTTTGGAGAATGATCGAGAGGGCTTAGCAAGATGGAAGCCCATAGAATCTTTCATGTGCGTTCTTAATGTCCAGGATCCACCAAGTTTCTGCTCAGCAGCTCATAGCTCTTATGGTGATGCCGGACAGTTGCGGAAATGGCAACATTGTCATGTTGTTTTGACAACCACCCGTTTCATTTTCAGAGCTCCTATGTCTCTTCTCTGCTTCAGGATGTTCTTCCCAGGCCTCCCATTCTTCGCTGGGTTGCCACCTGGGCCCTGCAAAGGCTATATACTAGTGAAGGCTTACGTGATAGTGTGGCACCTCCCTCTGCCTCTAGTGGCCAGGACCTTTCTCCTCCACCACAAGGGTTTTGCTTGACCATTTAAATGGTCAAGACCCAAAGGAATGAAAAGTTACACAATAGGAAAGTAGGTCCAAGGTAGCAGTGTGAAAAGGAAGCTGGATTCTGGTTCTATTGCAGGAAAGGGGACTCCTTCCAGGGTCCGAAGGGCTTCCCTTGTGGCTCAGCTGGTAAAGAATCTGCCTGCAATGCGGGAGACCTGGGTTCGATCCCTGGGTTGGGAAGATCTCCTGAAGAAGGGAAAGGCTACCCACTCCAGTATTCTGGCCTGGAGAATTCCATGGACTGTATAGACCATGGGGTCGCAGAGTCGGACACAACTGATGACTTTCACTTCACTTCACTTCCAGGGCTTGAAAGGGAGCGCTTGTCTAACACTCGGAAATGAATTGTCCGAGGAGACAGATGTGCTGACAAAGGAAAGGATTCCTGGGCAGAGAGCAGTAGAGCGAGGGAACCCAAGAGATCTCCCCTGCCAAATGTCTCGCAGTCTCAGTTCTTATGGTGATGGGATTGGTTTGTGTTGTCTGTGGCCATTCATTCTGACACAGGGTCCTTCCTGGTGGTGCTCACATTGCTCAGCCAAGATGGATGCCAGCGAGAAGGATTCTGGGAAGTGATCGGACACGTGCAGTCTCCTTTTGAACTTTTCCTGGCTTCTTAGTTCTGTGTCCTTTACCGGGATCTCCTGTTATAACTCACGCAAATAGTTACTATGGTGCCTAGCCAGGGTGGGCTATTTCAGTGAGTTTGCTTCCCTAACAGTTCTGTAGAACCCACCTATGTGTTCTGCCAGAGAGGCTGTGGGCAGTAGTGATGGAGAGATGAGAAGAGGCTCTGTCTCTGAGGGTCAGAAGCGTGTGGCTTGCCCCTGATCGCCCTACCTCACAGCAACAAGAAGGGCTTGGGGGCCATGTCTCCATACCCCCAGCCTGACTCCTCTCTCCAGCAGACAAAGGAGGATTACCATTAGCATTCTCTACCATCCCCTTCATTTCTAAGCAAGTGTGTACTTAGAAAGGTGGCAGACCACTTCTGAAACAGCAAATAAACAGCTCTTAATTTCTAATGTAAAAGTATTTCAAAAGACTTTGTGGCTGATTTTTGACCTCTATGTACGCTACTGAATTTTCTTTTTGCAAGGGTTAATTTTCCTGTTTTGTTTAGCTAAGTATTAAACTTTCATATTCTTTGAGTACATTGTATAACTTAAAATTTCCCAGTACCCGTTGTACTTTCAAGAAGTATCTTGGGTGTTTGGAAACTCTGACTTGATCAGTTTTCTGTTTTTTGAGTACCTATGGTTGTTATGACCAACCTAGATAGCATATTCAAAAGCAGAGGCATACTTTGCCAACAAAGGTCCGTCTAGTCAAGGCTATGGTTTTTCCAGTGGTCATGTATGGATATGAGAGTTGGACTGTGAAGAAGGCTGAGGGCCGAAGAATTGATGCTTTTGAACTGTGGTGTTGGAGAAGACTCTTGAGAGTCCCTTGGACTGCAAGGAGACCCAACCAGTCCATCCTAAAGGAGACCAGTCCTGGGTGTTCATTGGAAGGACTGATGCTGAGGCTGAAACTCCAATACTTTGGCCACTTCATGCGAAAAGTTGACTCATCGGAAAAGACCCTGATGCTGGGAGGGATTGGGGGCAGGAGGAGAAGGGGACGACCGAGGATGAGATGGCTGGATGGTGTCACTGACTCCATGGGCGTGGGTCTGAGTGAACTCCGGGAGATGGTGATGGACAGGGAGGCCTGGTGTGCTACGATTCATGGGGTTGCAAAGAGTCAGACACGACTGAGCAACTGAACTGAACTGAACTGAACTGAATGGTTGACAGTATGAACTGTGCAAAAAATAGAAAAAACAAAAAGTGAAGCCTAGTGTGCTGTGTGTATAGCATAGTAGTCTTTGATCCTTTTACATTAAAGAGAGAATTTTGCAAGACTAAGACTTCTATTTTGGCCTATCACAAAAGAGATATGCTAAACCAACATTGCAGAAATCAAAGAACCCTAATACATTTCCCAAAGACTCTATAATTTAGTTGATGGAGTCTCTCTTCATGAAGTATGCTGCAAGTATAAATCTTTTAGAAACTCATATTATTTTGGGTTCCATCCAAACCTTGGATTTGCATCTCTCATTAACATGCAGATTTTCATGTGGACCTTTAATGCTTCAGTTGTTTTAAGTACACCTAAAAATGGATTAGAAATACTTGGCTAATGGGGTTGAATTTTAGCTGCAGCATGCAGTTTTTACAGAAGCCCTTAACTACACACTCTGAGCCAATGGTATATGATGCAATGAGATCCATACCAATTGCTCTGAAAAGCTTTTTCTCCCTACGTTTACTTCAGTGCAAATGGCCCAGCAGACCTGATCATTAGATATAGAAAACATTCACTTTCTACATAATTGGATGTGGTGGGTGTGAGGGCAAAGGGCCACTGAGGCACTTCTTCTTATGTGAATTTAATGGATACAAAGAAGAAAAGTTCAAAGTCATACATGTGAAAACAATGGGGACTTATCACAATTCTGTGTGATCCTTCTCGAAAATAACAAGATGAAATGTTCAGTGTTTGGTTTTTAAAGAGTGTTTTATTTGTCAGTCATTCTCGGTGTCTCTGTGTTCAAACTGACAAGACCAGTATTCTGCTGCCTGAGGCAGCTGGCTGAAATTAATGACATAAAACACAGGCAACTTGACAGGAAGCCATTTTGCAAAGCTAGTGGTTGTGACTTGGAGGAAATTTGAAATTAAGTCTATCCTGGGGTGAGGGCCATCCTTTGAGGGATATTAATCATTGACCATCCATCAAAACATCAACTTGCAATTAAAGTGCATAATTTTGCTTTGGTAGCACAATTTCTAAGGAACCATTGTTTTAAAAATCAACATCATAGGAGTGGATCATATTCTCTTAGGAGAAAAGCCTGTATGAATGGAAGAAAAATTAAACCACTCTTTACTATTTGACAGCTCCCCAGTCCAGAAACTTAAGAGTTTAAATTTAGTCTAAAGGGTGCTTCCTTTAGCACTTCTGCCAAATGTGGTGAGTGAGATGATTTTTTTTAAGGCTGTAGCCAGGGCTAATCAAAGCAAAACTGTAAGAAATAAAGCAGTTCTAGCGTCAGCATGGTTTCCCCTCTGACCATATCACAGAAGCAGTGGAGGCCAAGGCTTGGTGGCTGCTTCTTCAGCTTGTCTCTGGGTGGCACTACTCTCTTCCCTTTCCACATTTCCTTGGGATGTAAGTGGACAGAGTTGGGTTGATGATTCTTGCAAGAATATAAATTTCTTGTTTAATTCTGCAATTCCCTCTAATTATCTATTATTCTTTTCATCCAAGTAGACACATAAATTCAAGGTGTAGCTGATATCCTAAAATATTGGACTTCTCAAATTAACCAACCTAGGAGAACTATGTGACTTCCTTATTCTTGAGCATTTATGATAGGATTTCAAACACTTTTATTTAGGGTAACAATTAAAGATGTGTGTACATATTTATTTTAAAGATATCTGTACTAACAGATTCTGTGTTTAAGAAAAGATAGTTAACCTACTGCTGGTACGTTTGAAAGAAATTAAATATTTTAGTTAAGATATTCTGTATTTTTCAACAATATTTAGTTAAAAATTCTTATCAGTTCTCTGTCACTATACTTGTAGTATGAAATAGATACACAGATACTTTAATCACACTTTTAAATAAAGTTTTGAGCACACATTTTGTATCTAAAATCTGCCCTAGGTATCAAAAGTCAGTTCTTCAAAGCAAAATATTTTCAGTTATATGCTTTTGTTTTATTTATTTTTTTGAACAGAAAGAAATCAGGTGAAACAAAACACACAAAATATCACAGAAAAAATCATTTTAGTTTTTAAGGACTGAGTAAATGCAACTACAGCTAAATATATTTATGCTGTAGATTTTATTTCTGAACTAAATATAGATTAGTAAGGTATTCTCTATCATCTAACAAATATATAGATGCAATTGTATAGATAAGGAGCAAACTTCAAAGACTAGATCTTGTTAGTTGCATCAGTGATATATTGGTCCTCCTGTGATTCGGAACATCTGGGTAACTGGTTAGGCTGCCAGTGATGAGATTGTACTAGCTGTGCAGAATTGTTCTGTTTTGAATGTTTATCATTTAAAAAATTTATATGCAAGACATTTCCCATTTTCACTGCCTTGAAATTTTCTTCTTTGTATTTTTTGGCTCCCTGAGACAAAGAGGTCTTTTTCACTTTTACTTATGAAAGAGCTTTAATGATAAAATATTTCTGGTCTGTATCATAGCAAAAGACAAGGAAGGATTCTTAATGAATTTATTAGAAAAATGGAGAGAATAACATAGCAGTTCATTTAGAAGATAGGGATATAAAATCAATATTTCTTTGGGTTAGGGAAATAGAGCAAATGTAACTTTTCTCCCTTTTTTTCTTTTTGACATATTCATTCACTATAAGGCAGGAGCTATAGCATTAATTAATAAATAATGACGGAATGGAACATGTTCTTTGGAATGCAGTTTATGGCTTCTTGCCCACGATGGCAGAACAGCTGTTTCTGCTGAATTATTGGAATGTGAGAAGAAATGATGTAAAGCTTCAAAGCACAGAGAGTAAAGGGGATTTTTTTTTTCTCTTAAGTCCCAGTGAATAGAAGCTTTTATACACAAAGAAAGAATTCAGAGAGCCCTGCACTCTTTGAGCACAACACTTCTCCTTGTGCGTTCCCATTATTCTGCCAGATCCTCAGGGTACGACGTTTCAGGGGCTTCTGGTCGCACAGGACTATTCTATTCTCCCACGGATCACACAGAACCAGAAGACCCTATATTCACCTTCGGGTGAACCCCTATAAGATCTCTGCAGGGAGAGGGTGGGGAGCAATGGCAAGCTGGGGCAGGGCTGGCAGGGGATGCGGTGGGGTAGTTAGGGGCTCTGGAGTTGAAAGACCTCCAAGCAGACCCCAGATCTGCTTTGTAACACTGGGACCTCCGTCAAGTTAATACAGAGAGCATGTTACTCAACTGCACCTCTATGTTTTATCAATAGCATGAGGATAATAATAGAATTGATCTCATAGAGTCTTTAATGAGTATTATCAGAAAGGATTTATGTAAGGGAAAATGTCTGGCTCATGTAAACACTGAATAAATGGTAGTTATTTTTGTTAGGCATTTTATTCCACAGCACTTTTCAACAGGTCTGTTGGACAGAAGGTGACATTTATGGCATTGAATAATTTCTATACATTTAAAAAAAGATACTAAAATGGAAGTCAAACCAGATCCTGATCAGACACCACTAAATACTTGCTGTGTGATTTAGCAAAGTCATTTAAATTCTTCAAATCTCAGTTCACTTACCTGAAAAATGAAAGTAATGATTTCATTGATTCTATGCTATTTTATTCTAGGTGCTGTGCTAAGTGCATTATAGGGCTTAACGAGCTTTAATCGCCTTAACAACCTTAAATAATAGGAACTATTACAACATTTTACAGAGAAAGAAACAAGTACAGAGAAGGAACCCGACTCTCTTCATTTAAACAGTATGTGCTGAGCCCCTGTTGCCTGTTAGATACCTCTTCTTGATGCTCGAGATGTAGCCATGAACAACTCAGACAAGAAAGGCAGGGTCTTCTAGGCCTGTGCTCTAATAGGGAAGGGAAATGAAGACGTTTCTTAAAAAGAAAATATATCATACATTGGAGTGATAAGTGCAAAGAGGAAAGAGAAAAAAGAAAAATAAAGCTGTGAAACATGTGGGATGACTTATAATTTTAGGTAGGGTCACCAAGGACGGTCTAACAGAAAAAGGTGGCATTTTGGAGGTAAAAACCTAAAAGGATTAAGGAAGAGTCCCATAGAAAAGAAAGGAGCAAGTGTTTGCATTTTCAAATGCTCCCTTATGTTGCTGTTATAAATCTACCTATTGTTTGGGCTCTTGAGAAAATCAAGGGAAATAATATGATTGAACTGTGTAAACAATAAAGCACTAGGTAAGTGATAATTATTACTATTCAAAAGAGGAAGAGAACATTGCGATGCAATTTAGTATCAGACAGAGGTCTATCAGGTTTTCTCTACTGTTTGCCTGTCCTTTTGTTCCTTAAAACTACATTTTCAAAAAATGTTCTAGTACACACAATGTGAATTCACTTCCTAAGGCAATCACAATAGAAAAAACACATCACTGCTGTCCCACCTGATACAGACTCATCACTGAATTTCAATAGCTCTTTAGAAACGTTCAGAATAGTTTTCTGCCTGTAATGGAGACCAAACATTTTTTTAATAAAACCATTCTTGGTTTCCCAAATGAAGGCCATTTGGGATATCGGAAATTTCCTCATCCTCTTGCTGATACTAGCTTCAGTGAGACAGCTTGTTCAAAGTCACAGATTTTTATTAAAATGCTCCATTATTATTAGGTCACCCATATGATTCAGTCAAGCCTGACTGAAAACTAGCACTGAAAACCCTTGTAAATTTTATTTCATGATTCTCTAATGACCCAGTTGAGACCAAGTTATTCAAAATGACTGACAGCATACTCCTGTGATTGAATCCAGGACCCTCTTATTTTCCGTTCTTGTTTTCTTTTTTAAGGTAGCTTTAAGTAAGAATTCTTCCAATATATTTTCTGAAGTTCAGGAGTCTCAAAATAAAGGGATTCATTAAAGAGAAACTCATAGAACTGAAAGAAGATTTTCTTTCAGGGGTGCAAAACTTGCAGGTCATGTAACCTACAAGGTACAAGGTCTTGTTTTAATTCTGAAAATAGCGAGTATTACTCTCATTTAAGTAACTGTCAATACCCAGTGTGATGCTTCATTTCTTTTATTTTTTTTAAAAGGAACTTTAAATATAAATATTAGTTTTGTGGTAAAAAGGCTTCTCAAAGGCTGGGAAAGGATGATATAGAGAGCTTTGGTGATGGATCCTGAACTAAGAAGGCATATTCATGGTAGAATCAGGAAAGAAATTCAGCCTGGATTTTGGAGGAGAGGGAGATGAGTTCTGTGGACATTTTTTATTTACCCTAACTGGGTTAGATTTCATTTTATCTATTTTGTATGATTTTTTAAATGTCAAGAAACATTATCTTGAGAAATAACTTTGCCATCTTTATAAGGAGATGCCTTTCTGAGATATGTATAACTGTTTATTACTCATTGATTGGGACATAGTATTGTGTATTTATGGCAGTCTCTCTCCCTATGTGACTGTTAAAGCTGGCTTACATATAAGTATGTATTAGGTAATGTGAGCCATGGCTTTTGAGGAGCTTGGAACCTAAAGGGAAAGAAAAGACACTTAGATCAAACTGTTACAAGAATTAACTATGTTTTAAAATATTAATAACAAGTTACGTTTAAACAATGTAATACTAAGCTTCCCACTTTGAAGTCAATGGTCTGGATTGCTTTCTTTTATTTCCTCCTTTTCCCAATCTTTTACAACTTAGAAATTTTCCCAAAGTTTGGATAATTTTATATTAATAGATAAAAGCTTTGGGATTCTTTGGTCAGGGCGCCCAGCAAGGTTGCTTTTACAGAGAATATATGTGTTTATACATGGATGAGTTTGTATGTGTTTTTCCCCTACTGGGAAGGAAAACTAGGGTAGATCATCAATTTGTCCATGTGATGGTGCTGATCATATGTATTTGATAACATGCATAAATTAACTGATCAGTGTGTTTGGGCAAGTTCAGCAACATTGCTCTTGTCATTATGAAATGCATGTTTTACCAGCTTGCAAACTAAAGCTTAAGAGAAAAAGCATTATTTTTGTTAAAATCTATTCTAATTCCTCATCCTTAATTGTACATTCCTAACTCATATTGTGGAGAAGGAAATGGCAACCCACTCTGGTACTCTTGCCTGGAAAATCCCATGGACACAGAAGCCTGGTAGACTACAATCCATGGTTTGTGTTTGATAATCAGTTCCAAGATAACAGCATTTTCCAACTGGAAAGGGGCTCGACTACAAATTCATCATTTTTCATAGTGACTCAGAGTGGTTCAGAGACTTTTCTAGTTCTTGGGAAGCCTAGAATCCTGGTTACGTCTTGCAACTTGACCATTCCCTGCCAGGAGACGCTGTCTTTATGTGAATGACTTTTCAGTTCAGTTCAGTTCAATTGTTTAGTCGTGTCCAACTCTTTGTGACCCCATGGACTGCAGCATGCCAGGCTTCCCTGTCCATCACCAACTCCCGGAGTTTACTCAAACTCATGTCCGTTGAGTCGGTGATGCCATCCAACCATCTCATCCTCTGTCATCCCCTTCTCCTCCTGCCCCCAATCTTTCCCAGCATCAGGGTCTTTTCCAGTGAGCCAGTTCTTTGCATCCGGTGGCCAAAGTATTGGAGTTTCAGCTTCAGCATCAGTCCTTCCGATGAATATTCAGGACTGATTTCCTTTAGGATGGACTGGTTGGATCTCCTTGCAGTCCAAGGGACTCTCAAGAGTCTTCTCTGACATTACAGATCAAAAGCATCAATTTTTCTGTGCTCAGCTTTCTTTATAGTCCAACTCTCACACCCATACATGACTACTGGAAAAACCATAGCCTTGACTAGATGGACCTTTTTTGGCAAAGTAATGTCTCTGCTTTTGAATATGCTGTCTAGGTTGGTCATAACTTTCCTTTCAAGGAGTAAGCCTCTTCTAATTTCATGGCTGCAATCACCATCTGCAGTGATTTTGGAGCCCCCAAAAATAAAGTCTGACACTGTTTCCACTGTTTCCCCATCTATTTGAAGTGAATTTTAGGGTTATATCATTCATTTAGGGCTAACTATGATAGAAAAATTTAAAAATGTAAAAATATAGTTGCTACTTGTCTCAGTGTAGCTGACACTATTTCACTTAACCTTGAGGGGTTCAGGGAGTGGCCTATTTTTAGCAGAGACTTCATTGTACCTTTCATTGGGTAATGTAGTAATGATGAGTCCTGAAAAATTAGCCAAATTTTTATCATTATGCTTTCTTGTATCCTGACAGGAGACGTGTTGCTAAATTTCAAGAGGTTAGCATAATCAATACAATGAAGCTATAGCAAAAGAGATGATTTCGCCTTCCATTACTTGAATTTTTATAAAAGTAATACATGTTTAGATTGATTTTTTTTTTTTTTTAAATCTGTGCATAGCTCCAGGTGGTGTCTATTATTAAAAAATAGCTTAAAGTATGGGTGGGATAGGAAATTAGGAGTGAGTCAGTCCAAGAATATGGAGCAAAGAATAGAGTAAATTCAAATCACAGCTTAAAAGGTTGTTCTTTCTCATTAAACCCACACCTCATTTCACAGGTTCCACACCAGCAGTCTAACCCAGCAGGAGCCAGGCTCTCCATGGATGGCCCTGGCTACCTCAGCTTCATCACTCTCTGCCCTCCTATCCTTCACTCCATCCACCTAGACCTTCTTGGTCCTCAAGTTCTCCACGCAGGCATATTCTAATCTGCTTCTTGGAATGCCCCGTAAAGAAAGATGTGCTAGTGGCTGGTTCCCACACTGCATTCAGGTCTTTGAACAAAAGCCACTTTCTCAGAGCCACGGTGTCTGCATACCTCATCTAAGACCTCTCCACCCGCACCACACTCTTCCTGCCTCACCCTGTGCTGTCTTCGTGTCACCACTGGCCATATCCCATCTTCATTTGTTTGTTTTCTGTCTCTTTGCTCTGTTATCCAAGCTTCATGAGTTGGAGTCTTTGTTTTGTTATTGTTATATCCCCAGCATCTAGATCAGTTCCTGGTACTTAGTGAGTAAGTAAAGTCACTCAGTCGTGTCCGACTCTTTGTGACCCCATGGACTGCAGCCCACCAGGCTCCTCAGTCCATGAGATTCTCCAAGCAAGAATACTGGAGTGGGTTGCCATTTCCTTCTCCAGGGGATCTTCCCGACCCAGGGATCGAACCCGGGTCTCCCGCGTTGGAGGCAGACGCTTTAACCTCTGAGCCACCAGGGAAGTCCTATCTTTCTCATTAAACCCACACCTCATTTCACAGGTTCCACACCAGCAGTCTAACCCAGCAGGAGCCAGGCTCTCCATGGCTGGCCCTGGCTACCTCAGCTTCATCACTCTCTGCCCTCCTATCCTTCACTCCATCCACCTAGACCTTCTTGGTCCTCAAGTTCTCCACGCAGGCATATTCTAATCTGCTTCTTGGAATGCCCCGTAAAGAAAGATGTGCTAGTGGCTGGTTCCCACACTGCATTCAGGTCTTTGAACAAAAGCCACTTTCTCAGAGCCACGGTGTCTGCATACCTCATCTAAGACCTCTCCACCCGCACCACACTCTTCCTGCCTCACCCTGTGCTGTCTTCGTGTCACCACTGGCCATATCCCATCTTCATTTGTTTGTTTTCTGTCTCTTTGCTCTGTTATCCAAGCTTCATGAGTTGGAGTCTTTGTTTTGTTATTGTTATATCCCCAGCATCTAGATCAGTTCCTGGTACTTAGTGAGTAAGTAAAGTCACTCAGTCGTGTCCGACTCTTTGTGACCCCATGGACTGCAGCCCACCAGGCTCCTCAGTCCATGAGATTCTCCAAGCAAGACTACTGGAGTGGGTTGCCATTTCCTTCTCCGGGGGATCTTCCCGACCCAGGGATCGAACCCGGGTCTCCCGCATTGGAGGCAGACGCTTTAACCTCTGAGCCACCAGGGAAGTCCTCCTGGTACTTAGTAGGTGCTTAATAACAGTTGGAGTAAAATCAGTGAGTTCCTTCATGAGAAGATAATTTTGAAAGGCAAACAGTGAAGGAAACCAGCGAAGTTCCTTCCTTCATGGAATTTAACTTATTTAGCCTCTTATTTTAGTAACTTTACATACATTCTAGTCTTTTAAAGCAGAGCATATATCAAGCCTAGGGGAATTCTTTAACTTATTAACAGCAGAAAATTGTATATTTACTCAGAGCATCTTCTTCCACTGCAGAAGCAGGGCTTAGTAATGAACAGTATATGTTCACCAGTTTAATTTAAGGATTACAAACATACTAGACCTTCTCTCAGAGACACAGGTGAGATCGTCTGTTGTTCAGTTTTAGGATACCAGATTTCTTTTCTCCCATTAAAATTTTTTTCTCTCTACTAATTTATTTTGTTAATTTGTCACATGAAGAATGCACTCTTAAAAGGATACAGAAAATTTCTTTTATCTACAAAAACAAACAAACAGTAAAAGTAAAAAAAAAAAAAATCCAAAACACCTTAAGGAATACTCTTGCAGAGTGTGGCTGCCAGAAGTTCTGTAACCACAGCAATAGCCACCTAACCTTTGAGCAGCAAGATCCTGTAAAGGTCGCCAGGAGAAACAATTCTCTGTGTCTTTGTGAGGAACATAGAACTTGTAGATTAATGACCCTGAGGACATAATGCAAATTTAAATACACCTCCATTTCCCAGCCTTACAAAGAACATACAGGGAATGCCATGTATAAGTGATTGTTTGAGACTGGAAGCTAGTACAATTTATGTTATTGGTTCTAAATATTTGTTAGTCACAAAATTTCAGTCCCCGTGATAATAGTAAAAAGTATGAAGAATGTATTATTCAAAATGTTAAAGGTTAATATTTTCCAGCATGTACTTTCTTTTATATTTCAAACTAAAAGGAATTTCTTTATTTTAAAAAAGAAAAAGAAACTATTTATTTGTTTTGACTACACCATGCAGCATGCAGGATCTTTAGTTCCCCAACCAGGGATGGAACCTGAGCCTCCAGCAGTGACAACATGGAGTCTTAACCACTGACCTACCAGGAAGGTCCCCACACTATTTTTTAAAATTTATTTTTAACTGGAGAATAATTGCTTTACAATGTTGTGTTGGTCCAAACTATTTTCTAAAAGCAGTTCTAGGTTCACGTCAAATATAAAAGTAAGGTACAGAGATTACCCAAGCAACCCCTTATCCTTACGTTCATAGTTAATCTACTTGTGTCAACTTTTAGAAATTAATATTTTATGTTAGTTTTGTATCTTTTTTTAAAAAAGCATACAATTGATTTATAACTCTGGGAATGTTATGTCATTATTATTCAAAAACTAAAATTCTGAAAGTCATCTTTTCCCTCCTAATTCCTATTATATTTCCATCCTTGTTCTAAGTACCCCTCAATATTCCTCCAATTCTTTTGTACTTCTTTTCTTTTGCTCTTTTTCTGCTCTCTTCCCCAATTTATCCTAAACATAATAGCCAGCATCAATTTTCAGATGCCACTCAATCACATTGCGTTTTTTTTTCCAACAAGGCAACATGTCTAGAGTGGTTGCCTCTGCGAACTCTTCACTCTTTATCCCTAGCCACACACACCCGGAGTGTAAGAATCGTGATGTAAGAATCGTGACAGAGCAAGGAAGTTTGTATGTACACGTGGACTTGGAGAGTTTCCCTGGTTATTGTGTCTTTTTTGTTTTTAGATTTTTTTTTTTTTGATGTGGACCATTTAAAAATCTTTGTTGAATTTGTTACAATAATACTTCCTTTTTATGTTATTTTATTTTTTTGCCTCAAGGCCTGTGGGATCTCAGCTCTCTTACCGCACCCCGTAAACTGGAAGGAAAAGTTAACCACTGGACCACCGGGAAGTGGGTGTTTTTATACATCACTTCACTGCTGCCTCCCACGTGTTTTACCTGACAGGCCCATCTCCAGTTGTATTCTTCATTTTGTAGAAGCAAATGTAAATTTTTCTTTTCTTTGAGCCTTTATGGATAATATCCAAACTCCTGATAACATAATGTTTCTTCTATTCAAAGCATTGCTAAAAATTAATCTCTGTGACACTTTCTAAGGCTTCTTTTTAATCATACCCACATTCTTTCAAAATGAATGTAGCTATCTCCTTATGCAGTTGTAATTAGCTCTGTTCATTCTTTCTTGGGCTCTTATGAATGGTTAATGAGTGCTTCTTTCTCTTTGTGAAATCTGTAAATATAAATTGTTAAGGGGATCTAGGGGTTTGGGGGGATGGGGAGCGTCTCACTCTGATGGAAGGATCAGGAATTATTTTCTGGGAAAAAAAGTTTTTCAGAGATGTGGAGATATGGATGCATAACTAATAGCTGTGTAACTTTCAATAGTGAGAGGTAATACATGGTTGAACTGGTGTGGTGTGCTGTGTGCTTAGTAGCTCAGTCATGTCCGACTCTTGCGACCCCGTAGACTGTGGCCTGCCAGGCTCCATGCGATTCTCCAGGCAAGACCACTGGAGAGGGTTGCCATTTCCTTCTCCAGGGGATCTTCCCGACCCAGGAATCAAACCCAGGTCTCCTGCCTTGCAGGCAGACTCGATCAGCTGACCTGCGAGGGAAGCCCATTGTTGAGCTTGCATAGGTTATTTCATCTTTATGTATGTTAACGTCCTAATTTATAAAATTAGGAGGTCAGGAATATAAATTAAAACAGGAACAACCATGTTAAGTAAGCAAATGAAGCTGGATGGGCGTAAGAAGCATTTCATTGTTTCTTGATCATTTTGCACTTTGACATTTAATAACCACAAAGGATGAGATAAATTTCTTAAGGGAAACCGCCCCACAAACACAAGTGCTATGATGTATGGCAGCTGACACTTGGGACCTGATATGTGGAAAGCAAATGCCCTATCTGAACGGAACTGTAGCAATTCAGCTCTACTTACTGTTGTCATCTAGGACTGTGAGCTCAATGTGTCTAGATCTGAGTTTTCAAAAGAATTAAGAAATTGGAATTTTGATACAAAATCTCTTGATTTTTTAAAATGACCTCTAACAAAAACAAAGCTGTGTAGACCAAACTAAACCCAATGAGGTCACACAATGAAGGCATACCCAGCTAAGGGCCTGCCATGATATGTTTCCTAAAGACTAGATCACTCTAAGATTCCTTTCTGTGCTAGAGAGCTCCATGCTAAGTTCTTTGAGGGCAGGAACTATCTATTCTTTAACTATATAAAAAGCATTGCTACTGTGGATCAGCAACTGACAAAAATACTTAATCAGAACTTTCCTTGGATTGAATTTTTATGGGGAAATTTGACCTATAAAGGTACTTTTGGTGGACAAAGAACACTGATAGTTATGAGGGAAGCCATTTTTAAGAAAGAGCCCAAGTGATAAACTCTGGAACCTATGCTAGAATCTGGTTAGAAAAGTTTAACAGATGCAAAGGAAAATGACAAATAGCTGGAGTATGTCTGGAAGTACAGGACAATGGGGAATCAAGGAGAAGGGAGTTATTCATAATAGTGGACCGTGCTGACTGGCTTTTGGGAGTGAAGAAATATTAGTCCAGGGAAGAAGCAATTTGATTTAGCTGAGAGAGGTTATTGGAAACCTTGGAAAGGGTGGCCCTTTGCATGAGCTGGGATGGAAACAGGTTGGAGAAAGTTACTGGAGTTAGCAGTGAGAAATTGGAAGCTCCAGAAGTATGTGACTCTTTCAGGAGTCTGGATACAAAGAGAAGAGAGACTAGGGGAGAGTTGCGGAATCCATTGGTTTCAGGGAAGACAGTGTGTTGGAAATGGGGAGTACCTGTGCTTGCTTGAAGTTGGATGGTGATACACTCTCTTCGTTGTTACTGGTATATTGGAAAGTAAGTGATCTCTTTTGACTAGCATGCTTGGTGACTTATGTGAACCCCTCTCTTGTGTGCAGAGTTGAAACATAAAGTTTCTTGCTAGCTTCTGCATGAGATAATTAATAAAATTATGACTCATCACTTGAGCATATTTGGAGTATGTTCACAAGTTCAATACCTTCACTATCTCACAGGTTGCCAGAAATCAACTATCTCTCCTATGTTTGAAAGTCACTTTAGCGTGTAATAGTGTCTCCAGACCCATGGGTTTAGTTCATTAAAGGTGGCTTGTATTTTAAGAAATTGACTGTGGGGCCAAGCTGAGCCAAGAGTTTTCTGTGGTTATTTTTGCAGGCTGTGCAGAATGGGATCTCTACCTGTCTATGTGTAGCCCTTCCTCTGAATTCCATGTCTGTCACCTTCCTGGGGCTACTATTACCTAAGCTGACCCACATGCTCTGGCCTTGGACTCCATCATAATATCAGATTGCTAAGAGCTACAGAAGAGGAAGAGCTCATATCCTCAGGTGTCTTACAGCCATTTCTTTTTTTTTTTTTTTCTTCTATTGAATAGTATAATGCATTTCTGTTTACATGATTTTAAAGTTCCTGTTAGCCTATTTGCAGAAATTAAACATAAATCCTGTGTTGTATGGTATATAGGCAATACACAGAAATAGAAATCTGTCTTTTTGGTTGAAATTCCCTAAAAAAAAACCACACATGAATAAAGCTTGTATACAGGAGAGGAGACTAGTGGATTTATCTTGAAATGGTGACTTTGGATGAAATGATTGATTTTCTTGGTTAAACTATTGTGTTTTTGTGTAATGTGACATAGTTTTATTGATATTAAAAATAACATAAATGTGATGGTGTAAAAATGTGCATTCCTCCAGCAAATCCATTTATTTCAAATTTAAAATTAACTTACTTCAAATTTATTTCTTCTCTTCTGGTAAAGGTATTAAAACAGGTGATTGGGGAATTCCCTGGCAATCCAGTGGTTAGGACTTTGCACTTTCACTGCTGAGGGCACCGTTCAATCCCTGGTTGGGAAACTATAATCTCACAAGCTGCCTTAGTGCAGACAGAAAATTAAAAAAAAAAAAAAGGGTGACTGATAGTTATCCATCCAACTAGTATTTATTTAACACCTTTGTGGATTATGCCCTCATGCTGGTGATAAAGCATTTGAATGTATTTATGTGTATCTAGCAGGGGACATGGTCAATTAAGTGACTGCAATAGAGTGGCAGGTGCCATACCATGAGAACACAGTGAGCAAGCAACTAATCTAATGGGACAGAGGTTTCTCAGAGGAAATCACCTGTGGCAGAAGACCCGAGGAGCATCGGAGGGAGCCAAATGCAGGGTGTCAGGGGAGGGTTCTGAACAGAGGGAGAGGCGCGACACTGTCCGAGACTCCAGCCAGACACAGCAATTCAGAAAATGCAGAGAACATTTGTTAGCTCTCATTCATCCAACAAACAGAGACATTAAGTACCTACAGTGTGCCAGGCACTATACTAAAGTCAGTTATAAAGTCAAAGCAACTATCTTCACGTGTTTGCTCTGTAGTCAGGAAGTAACATTAACACATTAACAAATAATTGCAGACAGTACATAAGTAGTGGAGTAGACAGATATGTACAAAGGCTGCAGTAGAACAAAGGAGGAATAATCAGTTATGTTTAGAGGTTTGAAGGAAGGCTGGAGATTTTTTTTTTACCACAATCCAAAAGTTAAAGGAACTTTTGTTCAGTTTTTACTTAGGTGCTTAATTCTGAATTCAAGATTGTACTACCAAGGTAATATGTTTGCTTTCAGCTGGTTTCAGAATAAGAAACCTAGAGTAAGTGATCAGAACAATGCTTGTGGAGTCTACACATTCTATTTAGGAGATTGTTTCCATGATGGAGAAAATGGTTTGCTAACTCAAAGGTTGTAGAAGAAACTTTAAAGGCCATCTACTTCCATTGCATTTTGCTTTACGTAAACCCAATATATGTAGTTTCCTTAGGAAGAAGATTGAAGTAAACAATCAACTCAAGTACTCTGTATTAATATAAATTAATATATTGGAATGATGTGTTGCTCAGAGTTTTTTTTTTTTTTTAAGGTACATTTCAGCTTCTGAAAGCTTGATCATACCTTGTATCAATACAATTGAATTAGTTTAATACATATTTTTTAAAATATTTATTTATTTATTTGGCTGTGCCAGGTTTAGTTGTGGCACAATGGATCTTTATTTGAAACATGCCAACTCTTAGCTGTGACATGTGGGATCTATTCCCTGACCAGGGATCCAACTCAGACCCCCTGTATTAGAAGCATGGAGTGTTAGCCATTAGACCACCAGGGAAGTCCCACAATTGAATGAATGTAGATGATTAAAATGGAAACCTGGATTCAGAGTAGCTGGGAAAACTATAGGCACTATTAACATATAAATAAGAGTAAATTATACTGATTCCTAGAAAATTAATTCCTAGACAAATAATATTTTAAGAAAACAAAATTATTCTAAAGCAAGGACTTTTTCTGTTTTCTTCCAAGGAGCAAGTGTCTTTTAATTTCATGGCTGCAGTCACCATCCCTAGTGATTTTGGAGCCCAAGAAAATAGAGTCTGTCACTTTTCCACAATTTCCGCACCTATTTGCCATGAAGTGATGGGACCAGATGCCATGATCTTAGTTTTTTGAATGTTGAATTTTAAGCCAGCTTTTTCACTCTCCTCTTTCACTCTCATCAAGAGACTCTTTTTCAGTTATGGTTTCCTCAGGGTATATGCCCAGTCATGGGATTGTTGGGTCATATGGTAGTTTTATTCCTAGGTTTTTAAGGAATCTCCACATACTCTCCACAGTGGCTGTATCAATTTACATTCCCATCAACAGTAGAAGAGGGTTCCCTTTTCTCCACACCCTCTCCAGAGTTTATTGTTTGTAGCCTTTTTGATGATGGCCATTTTGACGAGGGTGAGATGATAACCTCATTGTATTAATAGTTTTGATTCACATTTCTCTAATAATGAGCAACGCTGAGCATCTTTTCATGTGTTTATTAGCCGTCTGTATGTCTTCATTAGAGAAATGCTTCTTTAGGTCTTTTGCCCACTTTCTGACTGGGTTGTTTTTCTAGCATTGAGCTGCATGAGCTGCTTGTATATTTTGGAGATTAATCCTTTGTCAGTTGTTTCATTTGCAATTATTTATCCTGTTCTGAGGGTTGTCTTTTCACCTTTGTAAAGTTTCCTTCACTGTGCAAAAGGTTTTAAGTTTAATTTTGTCTCACTGAAAATTTTTTTATTTTTATTGTCATTAATATAGGAGATGGGTCATAGAAGATGTTGCTGTGATTTCTGTCAAAGAGTGGTTTACCTATGTTTTCCTCTAAGAGTTTTATAGTTCCTGGTCCTACATTTAGGTCTTTAACACATTTTGAGTTTATTTATATATATGATGTTAGGAAGTGTTCCAATTTCATCCTTTTACGTAGCTGTCTAGTTTTTTCCCCGGCCACTTATTGAAGAGACTTTCTTTATTCCAGGATATATTCTTTCTTCCTTTGTCAAAGATAAGATGCCCATAGGTGCATAGGTTTATCTCTGGATAAAGAAAGGACTTTTATGTTATATGGGGATTTGGGAATTTCACGAAGGTACTACAAATAAATATGGCAGACCTTTCCCTTAAGAAATGGACCTTTAGCACTTAAGAGGCCAGAGTGATTAGTGAGGCCCCTTGAGACCCAGCAAACTGGAGTTTCCTGTTCAGAATGACACATCCACAGGTAGGGCCTCACCTGTGCACCTTCTCATTTTTGCCTTTGCTTGTTCTTGGTGCCTCCATGCTTCAGAATGACGTCCTTATCTTGACAGCTCAAATACCCAGTAGAGTAAGGAGAGAGATTAAAGAGGTAGGGTTATAGGGATGTCTGTTGACTTGTTCTTAAATTTATAAGTGAGAGAAATAATAAAATGCACATACCTTATCAATTAATATTCACACAATTTTACATGGTTTTCTCATTGTTCTATTTGAAATTGGTGTAAAAATTTCAAAAATTTGAAATTTAGTGTAAAATCTGGTTTACTTTAAAATTTACCTGCTACTACAGTATATTTTTTCAATGAAAAATAAATAATTCTATTTGTTATTTAGAATAAAAATATATGTTAAAAATAATGTGTAATAGACTGACAATATGGAAAATAAAGCATGTATTTCATCTGTGGAACTAAAATAAGATCAGAAGAAAAAGTACATTCTTTATATTGTAGTAAAAACAATCAGATAACTTGAAGGAGGGGCCAACCATCTAGAGGATGGAAAGTCTTATATTTGACATCACTTAATAGGTGACTCAGGAATAAAGAATCCTGCTAATGCAGGAGGCACAGGAATTGCGGGTTCAATCACTGTATCAGGAATATCCCCTGAAGAAGGGAATGGCAGCCTGCTCCAGTATTCTTGCCTGGAAAATCCCATGGACAGAGGAGCCTGGCAGGCTACAGTCCATGGGGTTGCGAAGAGTTGGACATAACTTAGTGACTGAGTACGCATGATAGCTGCTTCCTAACCAAAGTAGTTGTCTCCAGCCAGGCTGACTGTTGTGCAGAAGAGTGACCTTGAAGCAAGAACCTACACAGTTCTCGGTAACACATTTCCTTTCTTTCGAATATCAAGCAACTGGAATGAGTTTGGGGCCACTTGCTTTAGTATCTTTAGAGAAGACCTAGAGAAAAGAATCTGGAATATATTTGTCAGGTTTGTACTTGATGCAAGGCAAGACCCCAAAGGATAGAAGTAAAGTTCAAGTTGTTTTACATACAGAGAAGTATGGTGCTTTTGTAATTTAAACACATAATTTGACTCAGCAAAAGAAAAGAAGGAAAAGACCAGGGGAAAAATCTGTTATAAGTTGAATATTAATAATACAATATCATTATTTTAAAATGTCTGTTCCATGATGATTGTAGTTTTTGTTAATTCTGTATTTGTGAAAGGCCAATGTACTTTAAGAACTAAAAGGTAAAACTGAAGACTGCTGAAAAGTAACCCAAATGATATAAAAGAAAGAATAAGAAGGTCATACGTGAGTACATATTTAAGAAATCAGGATGGTTCAGTCCAGAAAATTGAAAAAATAACAAATGAGCTTAAAAATTACTTAAATAGATGCTTTTAAGTACAGGAAGGAATTTTTTAAGTAAGAGGAAGGTTGATTATTTTGTTTATAAATCGAAACGGAAGGAAAAGAGTTTCAATAAAGGCAAAAAGACATTTTGATGACTATCAGATTGATAATTATTAGAGGAGACAAGGAGAATAGTCAAATTACCATCCTGGAAATCTTGACTGAGATAATGAATGGTTGTTTTTCCTGAAAATTTGAGATATTTACTTACTTGAAAAATACTTGGCAGATGACTTGAATTGTCTTGTCTACCATTCCTGAGACTATACTTTGAAGTTTGCCAAAAACTCTGAAATAAATGATAAGTTTTAATTTAAATAAATGAAACGCAGAGCTATGTAATGTTATTTTTGAGACTCCTATGAGATGCATTAGAGAAACTTATATTTTATAATTAATTTCTTAATTGCCTGAACATTTCTCTTTCTTTTATCTGTTTTTGGGGAGATACTCATCTCTCTGTGCAGTGGTCATACATCTTGCCTTAGGTTTATTCATTTAGGAGAGGGAGGGTGCCCTGGGGACTGTTGGAGAATAATGGGCAGATGGGCTGATTTCTTGCTTATTAGTAAGCTGGAAGGGTTTGACTTTAAACTTCTTCCTGAGGGAGAGGAGCCACTTAAAATGAGGTTTACTCAATCATGGAAATATAATTAAAAATAAAGATATTATTTCGTCTCCCCCAACCCTCACTTATTTCTAATTTTTGGTATTCTGGTTTAATTTGGTGACTTGGTGTTGTCACTGATGAATCCTTAAATGGACCAGTGGTTTGTTCTTTTGTTCTTTTGTTATCAGAGAAGGACAGATGTAACTGCAGGGTTCAGCGGGAGGTAGCTAGGAGAAGCCTCTCATTAAAGAAGAACTGGGAAATCCCATCTGAACATCCTTCCTCCTATTATTTTGTAAATGTAGAACACATGATGAATAAAACAGTGAGATCCTTAGTCTCAAATGCAAGGGTATGTGAGAACTGCAGTAAACCCTATGCTTTCTTCCTTCCTTGTCTTTTTTTTCCCCTTCCCTTAAACAAAACCTTCATATTTACTCAAGCATAGCAGGATTTGAGGTAGTCCCATTTGATGTAATTACTGTGTGATCAAATTGAAGTGTAATCCCTCTATGAGCCCAATAGAGTACTTTAGAAATAAAGAGCTTCTCAAACCAAAGCATCCCAGATATCCATGGCGGGGATGTTAATGCCCTCACACATGAATCAAAGCATTATCTTGATTCTAATTAACAGTTTTATTCACTGTACGACTCTGGCTACAAACACTATTTGAAAAACATGCAACTGTGGTTTTGGGGTGGGAGAAACACATGAGGAATGTTTTGAATCTCTTGTATTTTCCTATAATTCCAGTTGGCTTCTACATTTAGAAAAGCCGTTATCCCATGGATTTGTCCCAGACCTGGGGCACAAACTGTATGGAAAGTCAAGGGCATGGGTTAAATATAAGGAATGTGAAAGAGTGGAAATGTGAACTGGAGGACCTGTGTTGAAGCCTGTCTCTGCCACTACTGGGGTTTGCTTTGGCTAGTACTTAACCTCTTTGAGTTACAAGTGTCCTCCCATGTCAAATGAGAGAACCAAAGAGAACCTCTTCATAGAGGGTTCTGGTGTTAGACCAAGGGCAATAATCTAGGTGAAGTCACCTTGTGAATGCCATGTGCTATGATACCAGTTTGGTTTCTCACTGGGGAACTGAACTCCATTTTCCCAGTGGGGCATAAGAGGGGTTCCAGAGCAATGACAAATCAATCTTTCTTTCTCTGAGTCCTTTTTCTATTGCCAGTTATTCTTCATTCCTGCTTTTACACTTACTCATCTTTGATCATCTGTAAATTTTATTTTTTAATTGAATTATATTCGGTTTACAATATTGTGTTAGTTTTAGGTATGGTACAGCATAGTGATTCAATAGTTTTATAAACTCCCTTTAAATTTATTACAAAAGCATGGCTATGTTTCCAAATGCTGCATAGTATATCCTTGTTGTTTACCTGTTTTATACATAGTAGTTTGTATCTCTTAATCCCTTACCCCGTCTTGTCTCCTCTCTCCTTCGCTCTCTGCAATGGTATCCAAAAATTTGTTCTCTATATCTATGAGTTTGTTTCTGTTTTATTTTTCAGATTCCACCTATAAGTGTTAACATACAGTATTCGCCTTTTAACTGTTTTCCCAAAGGGATTCACTGAGAGTATAGATTGTTAATTTCCCAATCTGGTAATGTTGGTGGTGAGATTCTGAAAATAGATGGAGAGATGTTTGTGTGGTTCCCAAATCTTCCACTTAGCAATGAGGGAAGGCTATAACCTGTCTGTGAGGTGTTTTCAAAGGTAGCTGCTTCTGTTTTCCAAAGTCAGTGCTACCAGTGAAAGGCGTAAGAATCAGTTTAGTACAGCCACCCGTAGTGTTTTCTTTCTCATAGCATATGTTCCTAAGCTGAGTTAGAATACTCACTTAAACACTTACAGAAATGTCTTTTCTGAAAATATCTGCTATCAGACAGGTGAAATCATCTTCTCTTACCCAGGAAGCAATGAGTTCCTCCCAGAAGAATCAAATTTTACAGTGAGTTTTGGAAGAGGGTCCAGCTGATATTCACTATACTACAGAAGAGCTTCCATTAGCAGAAGCATCTGCACCCTGGTGGAAAAACAAATGCTGCTGTTTGCCCACGTGGGTCATTTAAATTCAATTACACTTGAGAAACATCAAACAGCCTCTTTTCTGGTGTTTGAAAAACCAGTTATTATCTGGACTTAAGAAACACGGTAAATAATCATGTAAGGAGTACCATGTGGCCACCAGTGTGACGCAGGCTACATCACAATCTTGTATTAAATGAGGTGAGAATGACTGAGTGTCTTCCAGGGTTACAAGCCTGTAGAACAACCCTGGAAATCATACCTATAGTTTAACTTTCTTATTTTAGAAACAAAGACACTGAGCTTCAGGTAAAGTGACTTGCCAGCCATCGTAATACAATCAGTGGTTGATCCAGGAATGAGATTCTTGAGTCTTGACTGCTTATCCTGTGCGTGCGTGTGTGCAGGCTCGGTCGTGTCCAGCGCTTTGTGGCCCCATGAGCTACAGCCCTCCAGGCTCCCCGGTCCATGTAGTTTTCCAGGCAAGAATGCTGAAGCGGGTTGCCATTCCCTCCTCCAGGGAATCTTCCCGACCCAGGGATCAAACCTGCTGTCTCAGGTGTCTCCTTCCTTGGCAGGCAGATTCTGCGAAGCCCTGCTTATGCTATACAGCAGACCAAAAACTCAAGATGAATAATGGATGACAGGGGGGAAAAAGTGCTCTCTAGGGAATTAAACCTTAGAAAAGAGAGAAATACTTTTAAAAACAAAGTCAAACAAAACTCCACATCAAGTGTGAACTTTGTATTATTATCATATGACTTTTATTATATTTTTGGAGAGGAGAGATTTCTTTCCCTAGTGATAGCTACAGACAATTTGAAAAAGAAGTTTGTGGATTCGATTTCAAGTTGGGTCAAATGGAAGTTGTCATCTTCATGACTGCTCTCATTTCATAGTATCCTGAAGCCAGCCAAGTATGTGACTCTTCATGGTAAAGAGCAAATTAAGTATTTTCCATTTGTTTTAGGTGTATAGGGTCTAAGACAGACAGCATTGTAGGGACAATCTAACTGCCATGTGTTACTGGCACTTGACCCCTATGTTGACAGTCTCCAGCAGTCATATGCCTTAATCTCTCTCCTACATTGTCTCATTACCACATTTTGGATGATGGGTTGGGTCATCCGAGGAATGAGAGTGTGTCTTGACTTCCTTGTTGAACCTCCTGGTAGAATCCAGTGTGTAGATCTCTTTTCCTGCTTGCTGAGGCCAATCTGTTTTCCTGCTTGCTTCGTTTTTTTTCTGTCAGTATGCTGTCATGTCAAATTAGCTGGAAGAATGGAATAAGTAAATTTGCTGTTGCTGCTGCTGCTGCTAAGTCACTTCCGTGTCCAACTCTGTGCGACCCCATAGACGGCAGCCCACCAGGCTCTGCCGTCCCTGGGATTCTCCAGGCAAGAACACTGGCGTGGAATTACCAAAAACTTTCTAGAGGAAGAGGCTCTGAATTCAAGGGAAGATCCAGGTTGAATGATGGAACAGGAATGCCTTAAAGATGGGTGAATTTGAGAATGAAATGATACTGAGGGGAAATCAAGATTAATTTAAGTATGCCATAGATGTTCTCTAGATAGGCCAAAAAAGAAGAATCTCTGCTGTCTATTTGTATTTTTATGTAGCTTATAAGCAGATGGAGTTTTTTAAGTTAAACTTATGATAACTAAGTAGTATTGATTTATCTGCTGTCTATTCAATTGATATGCATATTCAAGAAATATGGACTGTCTGCTGAGTGACCAGCATTATTGGAAAGAAAATACTGGTGAAAAGAAACTGTGACCAATACAAAGACACCTCCTGGAGGTGGTTTTAACCTTCCTAATTTATAGTGAAGGTGGGAACAGAGAGTTTCAATGAGAAGAAAGCACCTTTGTATGTACCCTTGAAGGCAAGAAACATTTAATTATTTTTGCATCTCTAGAATGGAGACAGACCCCAGCACTTAGCAGGTATGCAATAATGTTTGCTGAAGGAGTATTGACAACCTTTTTGGAGAAATGTAAAGAATGAGTAAATGACTTGATTCTTTTCCACCTGATGACCTCCCTCTCTCCATTTCCCCCTATTTCCCTGCTCAGGCTACCATGTTGAGGAAGTGCATTTTGGCATCTCTAGTGGAAAATAAAATTCATTTTCCTATGGAAGACACATTTAAAATAGCAGTTTGAATGTAATTAAACAACCATTTGAGAGAATGCAAAGGTTTTGTGGGTTGTCCATCAGGTCACATATATTTTCTGGGAACAAATATGTTCACACTTGGGAACCCAGTCCTTTTTATAAATTAGGAGCTCATATCCACCTTTCATATATATATAAAAATAGGCTTTTCTACTATTCTTACTGCTTTGACTCTGTAGAGGGAATAAAAAATATCAAGTGCCTTTCACTCAGGATAAAAAGATATTTATAAAGGGATAAGTGGTGGTGTGGGGAGTTGTTCCAAGTTCATCCATGGTTTTTTTAATTCAACATTGCAAGGCATTTAGTTGGGCATAAAAGATAGGTATATATCAAACAGTTAACACACAGAAGTAGCACAGTAATGTTGAGAGAAAGAAAGTTCAGTGTACTTTGCTGTTAGAAAAAGCTCCGTGATCAGTTTGGGACTTAAGGTGGGTGGATTTAAGGGAGAAAGAAGAAAAGAAGAATGAGTATTTTTTTAACTGGGAATTATTCACAGACCCACCTCATTGATGCAGTTCACGGACGCTCATTCTAAAAGATCTGATAACATTTCTTAAGATAAATTTGAACACATTGTATTGTGATATATCTATCTCCTTTAAAATAATCCATTGAATAAAACACTTGAAAACAGAAATATATAGATGAATGTGAGTGATAACTGAGGGTATTTGAACTTTATTCTGAGGATGATGAAGGCTAGAAAAAACGTTTTATGAACAACAGAAGTACAGTAGTCTGCAGGTCAGATTGAAGGAGGAAACAGAAGGTAATGAGGCAGCGAATTCTGTTGATTTAAAGAGTTCAGGTAGGAAAAACAAAGTGGTGGCACAGTAGCGACAGAAAGGAGGGGAAGACAGAAGAATACGTAAGATTTCCAAGGTAGAAACAGGAGACTTTACTTACCGGGTATGAAAAACTGGACAGAGAGAAGGGGAAAGTGACAAAGGTTTCTAGCCTAGTAGACATTTTCTTTCTATCCAGACTGGTGGGCAAAACTCCACAACATCCTTATGAGTGCCAAATTTGGTTTACAGGTCGACATAATTTGTATTGTAACTGTCAGCATTTCTGTTTTCCCTAGTTATTTGTGACTTCATTTGTTGACCTTGAGTAAAGTTAGGTTCTATAGTCTCATGTGTTTTTCAATGTCTCTGTTTTCTAGTAGAAGAAACAAAAGGAAATTGAAAATAAAGACAGCCACACCATGTTCTGTTTGATACTGAATCACTGGCTATTTAATCTGCAATAAATTTTCTTTGAGGCATATTTTTGTCCTTTAAAATGTAGGTTCATAGATTCAAGGACTTGTAGCAATAAAAAAAGAAGTAGAGAATTATCTAGGAGAAAAAATAAGAGAATGTGCATATATTCAGAGATGTGGAAACTAAGGTCCAGGTAAAATATATGATTTGCTGTGAGTCATGTTGTCAGTTGATGACAGCATGCTGATCAAAACCCAGATGTGCTGACTTTCAAACCATTGCTCCTTACTGTGTGCTATAGTAGTATTGGCAAAACTACAAATAATGTGTGCTGCTGCTACTGCTAAGTCGCTTTAGTCGTGTCCGACTCTGTGCGACCCCATAGACGGCAGCCCACCAGGCTCCCCTGTCCCTGGGATTCTCCAGGCAAGAACACTGGAGTGGTTTGCCATTCCCTTCTCCAATGCATGAAAGTGAAAAGTGAAAGTGAAGTCACTCAGTCGTGTCTGACTCTGCAACTCCGTGGACTGCAGCCCACCAGGCTCCCTTGTCCATGGGATTTTCCACGCAAGAGTACGGGGTGGGTTGCCATTGCCTTCTCCGACAAATAATGTGTAAAATCTTCCAAATGTTTACAACTAAGATAACTGTTAAAACTTATTGCACAGACATGTATGTAGAGAATTTGCAGGAAATCTTGTTCAATTTCCACTTAAATTTAGACAGTCACAAAGAACAATTTGGCATTTATCTCATCTGTATTTTTTTAAAAACTTTCTGTTGAAGAGAGAATTTCTGTTGGTTTCTTACACTTCTGTACATTTTGCACTGGTTTTCTTTGTTCAGATTATTTTTCCCAAGATGTATGGTATAGCATACAGCCCTAGAAGATAGCAGAGCAAAGATCAGACTTGCTTATTATATGGTATAACAAAGATAATGACTCCCTGTAGAGCAAAGTACAGATATGCTTGTTGTCTGCTGTAAAAGATTCAGGATCCTAAGAGTTCCTCTCCTGTGTATAACCCATTGAGTGTGCAGGTATGCATTTGAGCCTTTGTGAAAATTGATAGTAAAGAAAATTGACACAAGTATATTGATGTCCATGCTGCTTGCTATGCCATGAGTAATAAAGTTCTTTGTCTTGGACCCAGGAGTTTCATATCTTCTACCAACATCCATGAACCTGTAGCAGGCTAACTTGTTAGCTTGCAAGTAGGATCTCAGACCCTTCACAATTCTTAACAGTTTCTAGGTAGAGAGGTTAATGGACCTTCGAAAAGTCTGATAATTGGCTAGGCATAAAGGAAATTTGCCTAGGCATAAAGGAAATTTGTCCATCATGTTGATGGACATGAGTTTGAGTAAGCTCTGGGAGTTGGTGATGGACAGGGAAGCCTGGCATGCTGCAGTCCTTGGGGTTGCAAAGAGTCAGACACAACTGAGCAACTGAACTGAAAGGAAATTTGAAGTACTGTATATCAGTTTTTACTTGGTTAGACTTCTATAATTTTAGATAGAATAGTCATAGATCCAAGTGTGGCATTAATATCCTGGATTCACTGATAGTAGCATTTGTGAAATAACATGTTCTATCACCCTTACAACATATAGAGCATTGAATACATTATTTTTGTTATATTTTAAATGTTTGTGTGAATTGACATAGTGAAAAAAGTTATTTTGGGACATTTATGCAGGATCAACTGGCAAGTAGATATTATATAGTAATTTATATAGATAGTCAGTGTGAACAAAATGGATGGGTTGACTATACCCTGGTTCTTGAATTTTGCAAAAAACTTCCTTGAGGAAGATTTTTCTTCTTAACTAAATTTGGAAAATCTCTTTCACGTCTGCTTATCACTGTACTATCAAGACCCAAGGCACAGTTTGCTCTTGGTAGTTAAGCATATTGAATAATTAAAATAGATACTGTCTGTTTTAGTTTTACCACCAAGTCATAAACACTAAATGTGAGGCCTAAATAGAATAGAACACTAAGAATATAGAATGATAAAGAAAACCCATTAGACACTTGGAATTTGTTAGGGCCCTGAACAAATATAATATCCAGCATTTATACATATCAGCCCTACAGACTAAATTCTGGGCTGTAGTAACTGTGTAGTTAACAAGTTAATAATCTTGTCTCCAGTTATTTGCCTGGTATAGGGTTTAAACCTGGTATAGTGTTTAAACCTGGTATAGTGTTTAAACAATGAATATGGGTGCAGTGCATACCTTTCTCTTTAGACTTTCAGTTCAGTTCAGTTCAGTTCAGTCGCTCAGTTGTGTCCAACTCTATGCGACCCCATGAATTGCAGCACGCCGGGCCTCCCTGCCCATCACCAACTCCCAGAGTTCACTCAGACTCACGTCCATCGAGTCGGTGATGCCATCCAGCCATCTCACCCTCTGTCGTCTCCTTCTCCCCTTGCCCCCAATCCCTCTTTAGGCATTAGCTGAAGTTAATTCTAAACTATAACATATTTTCATTTTCTTTTTAAGCTTTTTCATTATCATATTTTTATACTGTAAAATTTAAGGTTGTTAGGCACATTTATATTATATGGAAGGACAGAATGGATGTAAGAGTGAGTGAGAGGTCAAGGAGAATGGAAGAAAGAGTAAAAAGAGGAAGTACAAAACAAGCTGCACTTCAAATATACAAAATACTTCCTATGAATTTATTAGCCACAGTGGGTCACAATCAGAAAGTGTCATATGTGAGACTCATCTTCAGTGATGAACAGAAACTTTGCTTCAAGAGGAAATAGTCCAGTTTGACTCAGTAATATATAATCATTCCAGAAATTAATATTGATGACATTTTTTTATAATAAAATAAATGAAAGAATGCAGAACACAGCATTTATAGCTAGCAGAGTCTGTTCATTTGGGAAAAGACCTTGTGTTTATAGTGTGCAGAATCAGCCCTTGTACTTCATCTCCCACATTGCCTACTTTCCTTGCCAGCCGTCTACGGCAGGTTGTGTTTCCCGAGATGGCTCCCATCCCATATGGTCTTCTGTCAGGTGACCCTGCCACCCTTCTCATCAGGAAGTGGAGTCCATTTCTTTACCTCCTGAATCTGGATTGGCCTTGTGACTGCTTTGACCAGTACAATATGGTAGCACCCTTAATGGGCACTTTCCACAGCCTACCTCTTAGAAGCCAGCTGTCACAGAAGGATACAGTCACCTTGAGACCACCATACAGTGAGAAGCCACAGCCTTGTGGAGACCTGGAAAATGAAGTGCCATGTGGATAGAGAGAGACCAGTCAGTACCAGATGTACAAGTAAGGCTGCCACTGTGGGAGCGGAGCCTCCAGCCCTAGCTGTCTCACTTGATACTGAATGAATACGAATGAATCCATCAGCCGCGTGCTTCCTGAATCCCAGGCCCACAAGTGTGTGAGCCAAATAGAGCTATTGTTTAGTTTATCAGGTAGTTTGCAACAGCAATAAATATTTGGAATACCATCAATCTGGACAGGATGGTAGTTTCAAGTCAGAGCCCTAGTAGATAATAAACTCTTCACTTTGACCTTATTTTAAATGGACGGAATAGTAGTGGTCATTCATTAATAATTCATTCTCATCTGCCTTTTTTAATTATAGCCGTTTGTTTAAAGTCTCTTTAAGCTTTAATGTTCATATTATCACTAATTTTCTGTCATTTTTTAGTCTTTGGAGAAGAGCAACATTGTGGGAAAAAACATTCCTCCTTTGCCCTTTCCTGTGATTCTGTTATAGTAGATGTTATAGTAAACTCTGGTCCAAACTTGGGATGTTTTGCAACATTAGAAAATATTTTGTCTCATTTAGTTCTCTACTTCTAATGCCTGAAACATTTATGCCTGGTGTATAAGGAATCATATAATTTTTTCTCTGTTCTGTGAGTAACTGGGCCATCACTGGGCCTGTGTGTTTGCTGAGGAGGGAGGGCTTCTTGAAGTCTATTTTAGTAAAGAGACACCCCACTGGAAGATATCAATCCTCGGTTAGGAATGAGAAAACTTGAAGTTGAATTCAAAGTGCTAATAACTGTACGTACAGCATTGAGTAAGTAGCATACAAAGTTGGGCTTCAATTTTCTTGTTAAAAGCAAGAAGCTGGATACAATAGTCTCTAAATTACCTTCTAACATTGTAATTCTTTGCGGTTTGTCACTTGTTACCACTGTGGTTACACAACTTCTAAAATATGATTTATACTTGTATGAGACTTAAGCCTCTGGATTATTTTAATGTGGGATATTTATCAATGGCCACACGATTTCTCTTTGTATTTTAAAAAATTGTTGTAACTTATTTTCAAGCTGGGTTAGGTTAAGGTTTAAAATGTTTACAGTAATAAAGTTAAATTGCATTGGGAAAATGTCTGTCAAGGACACAGCCTGCCCGAATGTGCCATTTGCATCTGCAGAGAAACTCAATTATAACAGCTATTTTCAAGAACTCATATCACTGGAGACTGAGCAGAGTCACCCTATAGTAGAGCAAGCAGATAACAGTGTGTCCTAAAAAACTGACCTAGACAGGGACGTGTACATGGTGAGCGCACCCGTATTTTGTTATTCGCGCATAAAATTCTCCCTTTGATCTAAAGTATTGTTGCTGATATTGATGTAAAATGAGACTGTAATTAATCACTATGCTAATTTCGGGCTTCCCAGGTGGCTCAGTGGTAAAGAATCCTCCTGCCGATGCAGGAGACAAAAGAGACACAGGTTTGATCCCTGGGTTGGAAAGATCCCCTGGAGAAGGAGACTCATTCCAATATTCTTGCCTGCAAAATTCCATGGACAAAGGAACCTTGTGAGCTATAGTCCGTGGGGTTGCAAAGAGTCAGACATGACTGAACACACGCACACACGCTAATTTTAATAATTAGGTTCTTCAGGTTCCCTGATAGCTCAGTTGGTAAAGAATCTGCCTGCAATGCAGAAGACCCTGGTTTGATTCCTTGGTCAGGAAGATCTGCGGGAGAAGGGATAGGCTACCCACTCGAGTATTCTTGGGATTCCCTTGTGGCTCAGCTGGTAAAGAATCTGCCTGCAATGCGGGAGACCTGAGTTTGATCCCTGAGTTGGGAAGATCCCCTGGAGATGGGAAAGGCTACCCACTCTAGTATTCTGGCCTAGAGAATTCCAAGGACTGTATAGTCCATGGGGTTGCAAAGAGTCAGACATGACTGAGCAACTTTCACTTTCACTTTGCAGGTGAAGTGAGGTACTCAAATTGTTTGCTGAGGGTTCCTAAAGCTCCTTTTTATGCTGGACATGGTAAATTTATCAATCAAATACCTCTTTGGTAAACCCTAAAGGGAAAGAAGTAGGTCCCTAATCAGTTGTTGCTGATGCTTCAAGATACATCTCAATGAAACATTTAATACACCTGTTTCAATCCAGGCTGAACACATACCATTTTATATGAGAAACAAGGGTCTTTCTTTCTGATCATTCCCTGAGAGTCGTGGTTGTTCAGTGAACTAATTTCTCTCTAATTTCTGTTACATCTTCTGTAAATAATAAAAATAGCTAAGATTTGACATCAGCTTTCTAAGTGCACCCATGTGAAGATTACCATGGTATAAAGGCTGCTCAGTGAGGTGGCGTGAGTCCAGGATCCTGGTTTTCCTTCGGCTACTAACTAGTCATAAAAGCTTGGGAACAATTTCTAATTTCCTGAGTCTTGTTCTTTCTTTGTTAAATGAAATGGATTTCCACAATTTTTCTTTGAGGCCTTTCCTAAATATAAAACTTCACTGAAGAGGAGGTCTCTTTCTTCTTGCATTTTAGGCAGGATGTCTCCCCATTACCCTCTTCTCACTTCCTCCCAGAACTTTAATTTTTGTTGGTGTTGTTGGGTTGCTCAGTCGTGTCTGACTCTTTGCAACCCCATGAACTGTAGCCCGCCAGGCTCCTCTGTCCATGGGATTCTCCAGGCAAGAATACTGGAGTTTTTGTCATGCCCTCCTCCAGGGGGTTTTCTAGAAACAGGGATCAAATCTGGGTCTCCTGCTTTGCAGGCAGATTCTTTACCATCTGAGCCATCAGGGAAGCCTGAGTATATATTCTTCCTAAGCTAAAAGGGTCAGGTATCACACTTGGATGGAGCTTCCCAGGTGGCTTAGTGGTAAAGAATCCACCTGCCAATGCAGGAGATGCAAGTTTGATCACCGAGTTGGGAAGATCCCCTGGAGAAGTAAATGGCAACCCACTCCAGTATTCTTGCCTGAAAAATTCCATGGACAGTGGAGCCTGGCAGGCTACAGTTCATGGGGTTGCAGAGTCGGACATGCATGATCACACTTGGTTACCTACACGGGGCAATAATCAGCCTGTGGACAGGTAGATTTGTTGAAACATTAAGGCCTAGGATGAAGTGGTTACTGCAGGCCAGAGTGGGGTGACCATACAACAAGTGGTCCTTGTCTCAGTTGCAAGGATGTTGCATAGCATTACTTCAGGCCCACCTCTATGGTTGGGGCTATTCTCAAAGAATGGCAGTTGTGAGCTGGGAATGAACCTGATTAGTATTTGTTATAACAGGTATTCCTATTAATTCTATACAAACGATTCTCTCCAGTTAAAATGAAAAGCCCGAGGGCCAGCTGAGTTCTGGGCACCTTGCTCCCTCAGTGATGACTACTGGGAAGGGTCTGGGATCCTGAGGGTACCACCAGTTGAGATCTGCCTCTTTATCATGCCTGGGCACCAGCAGGAGGACCCAGATTGGGTGCTGAGTGAATGCTTTCAGACAGGGTAACTGGTCGGTGCAGGGACTCCCCTCATCTTAAATGAAGACTGGACCTGAGAGGGTAAAAGTTGAGCCTCGGGACCTTGCCCTTTCTGGTCAGTACAGAGCATAACATTTGTTTTGGTGGAGGTGAACAGAGCATTGTGACCTGGCTATGACCTGACCTCAAAAACAAAGGATCTGACACCAAAAAGTTTACAACAACTAACCACAGCCTTCCCTCACCTTTGCTATAAAAGGGCTCTGCTGAAAGCTTTTGGATAGTTTGGGATTTTTAAGGCATGACTCATTGGAAAAGACATTGATGCTGGGAAAGATTGGGGGGAGGAGGAGAAGGGGACGACAGAGGATAAGATGGTAGGATGGCATCACCGACTCAGTGGACATGGGTTTGGGTGGACTCTGGGAGTTGGTGACGGACAGGGAGGCCTGGCGTGCCACGGTTCATGGGGTCTCAAACAGTCGGACAGGAATGAGCGACTGAACTGTACTCAACTGAAGGCATGATCCACTTGTTTCCTTGCATGGCCCTGCAATAACCCTTTCCCTGCTGTAACTCTGATGTTTTAGTGTTAGTATTGTTTGACCTCACTGTGCAGTGGGCACATGGACTTGTGTTCCATAACACTAGAACAAGTCATATGCCTGGGTGCGTTTGCCAGGGTGGCTGGTAAATATGGTTGTATTAGTTTCCTGGGGTTGCCATAACAAAGGACCACAAACTGAGCAATTTAAGATAACAAAGCCTTATTGTCTCACAGTTATGGAGGATAGAAGCCTGAAATCAAGGTGCTGTCAGAGCCTCGCTCCTTCCGAAAGCTCTAGAGAAGGATCCTCCCTTACCTCGTCCTAGTTTCTGGTGGCTGCTGGCAATTGGTCTTTCTTGGCTTGCAGCCGTATTACTCCTATTTCTGCCTCAGTCTTCACATGACTGTCTTCCTGCTGTGTCTCTGTGCCCAGATTTCTCCCTTTTATAAGGATACCAGTCACTGGATTAAGTCTAACTCTAACCCATCGTGACCTCATCTTTACGTGATTCCATTCACAAAAGGCTCTGTTCCCAAGGAAGGTCACTTTCACAGGTGCTGGAGGGTAGGACTTAAATCCTTTTTTTTTTTTTTTTTGGAAGAAGGGACAGTTCAACCCAGGATAGTGGTCTAGTTGGTCAGGAGGAAAAGAGATTTTTCTCATGAACTACTGTCCAATCTCTGCCTAGTTGTTAAGATTCTCTACTACAAGTAATAGTGAGTAGGAAAGATTTTTGAGAATTTTGGAGAACTAAGCCTTTATTGATAGCATTGTTCCTGTGAAAAAAATATTTTTAACACCAGGCAACTTTAACTGACAAACTTTTGGAAGATAACCTATCTTTAAGACACAATTGCCTACATTTCAGGGAAATTCTCCCCACTCAAATAATGCTATAATGTGTCAGTATGAGTATTTTTATGTGTCAGATTCTGTAATATTGTTAATTCAAATGATTTAATAAAACATAGTAGGCATATTAAAATTAATATAATTACCTCTAAAACGCCATGCTTATAAAATATGCTTAAAATAAAACTAATAAAGATTTCCTTTTTCTACTTGGATCATTGTCATCTGACTATGGTTTCTGCTCTTGGCATTTTCCATCTTACTGTACTTTATTAAGTGGCTGCTCTTCACTGAAGCAAGCCATGATTTAATGAAAGAATAGTGACATTAGAATTAGGAGACGTTGAGCTCTGTATCTTATTAACCTTGTTATCTGGGGAAAGTCACCCAAACTGCTTTTTACCTCAGTTTTTTCACCTGCACCATATTGATGTTAATCTTTTTCCCTGTGTGGTTATGAGAGCCCCATAAAGTCACTAAATAATTATGTCATTTGCCAGTATTGTTATAAGCCCTCAGGATGGATCAGTGAGCAAAGAACTCAGTCTTTATGGATCTTCCATTTTGGAGCTACAAAGTATATAAATTGTAAAATGCTTTAAAATGTAGGTACTGTCAATTCAGTTCAGTCATGTCCGACTATTTGCAATCCCATGAATCGCAGCACGCCAGACCTCCCTGTCCATCACCAACTCCCGGAGTTCACTCAAACTCATGTCCATCGAGTTGGTGTTGCCATCCAGCCATCTCACTCTCTGTCATCCCCTTTTCCTCCTGCCCCCAATCCCTTCCAGCATCAGGGTCTTTTCCAATGGGTCAACTCTTCACATGAGGTGGCCAAAGTACTGGAGTTTCAGCTTTGGCATCAGTCCTTCCAGTGAACACCCAGGACTGATCTCCTTTAGGATGGACTGGTTGGACCTCCTTGCAGTCCAAGGGACTCTCAAGGTACTATCATCACTGCTATTTTATGTGCTGCAACTCTAGTTTCTCAAATATCTTTAAAAATCTTATTTGAAATTATGCTTAGCTCCTAGACGTCAGAAAGTACACAAAATATGAAGAATTTACCCACTGGAAGTTTAGCCATAAGTATAAATTCATGGTAAATATTTAAAATGTTTCCTTATCGCATTTAAAAATGAGCCATGGGCCCCTATTATATACCATCCAATGTCTTCGGTTCCACGTGGAATGCAAAGAGAGTAGTCTTGCCTTCAAGAAGCCTCATGTCCAGTTGGACAGATGCCCACAAAATTGTACTATAAGATTGGAAAGGGAAGAGTGTCCACTAGAGAGGCACAGAGAAATTGATTGAAAGCTTCAAAAGAGAAACCCACACACTCACGGTACTATAACACGTTGTTGATAACCTCTATGTATGTAAAATCCACCTTCTAATATTGTAATGCACGTAACACTATTAGCACCTGTTTATCTACTTGCTGAGATGTTTATTTAACACTTTGGATATGGGTGCTTACCTCTGTGCTATGCTGGTCTAGTAATGTGTACTTTACTTTCAGTCTGTAAAGACAGTGTATTATGGAAAGGCTTAGCATTTCAGAAGAAGCATACACTGTCCAAATCGGAGGCCCATGCATGTGTGTCTAAGCTGTGTACACTGTATTGGATACTGGGAGAGAAGGCAGTGTTATAAGAGGTGGTTCAAACACAGTCAAAAGTTGCTGATTCATAAAGTAATGAAATATGAAGTACATCTGTTTGTGATTTACATTGCAGAGATGATATAAAAACAATGATTAGGTTCCCAATTGGGCTACCAAACCCATTGATTGAAAAGCACATTCTGGCATCAAGTGCGAATAAAAGGTATTAATAACATATCTCTCCTATAGATCTAGTTTCTGGAAAAGTTTTCCCTTTTCCTTCTTTTCCCCTTTTGGAGTATCATAGTTTTTCTAATGTGTTTGACAAGAAATTCCCATTTCAGGACTTTTGAACGGCTTTTCTCTTTGCCTTGAGGGCAAGATTAGCATCTATCTATAAATCCCACATGGAACCTAACACATTGCATGGCATATAATAGGGGCCTAAAGTTTGTTTTTAATGCAATAAGGAAACATATTCTTCCTCCAGATAATTGCTTTGCTTGGTCCCTAACCTCATTCAGGTTTCTAGAGGCTGTTCTGTCAGCAGCTTATCTAAAATAGCATCTGTTCCCCATCATTCTTTACTCCCCCCCGACCCCCATAGCTCTTACCACTGTTATTTGTGTTTACTCTGTTTTCCCTGTTAGAATATAAGCACCTTGATTGCAAAAAACATTGCCTGTTTTGTTCACCATTGTATCCCTGGAGGTTAGGACAGTGTCTCCCTAGTGGTTAATTCCTAGCACATGATGAAGGTGAAGGTGAAGTCACTCAGTCGTGTCCGACTCTTTGTGACCCCGTGGACTGTAACCTACTAGGCTATTCCGTCCATGGGATTTTCCAGGCAAGAATACTGGAGTGGATTGCCATTTCCTTCTCCAGGGGATCTTCCCAACCCAGGGATCGAACCCAGGTCTCCCGCATTGGAGGCAGACGCTTTAACCTCTGAGCCACCAGGGAAGCCCCCTAGCACATGATAGGCATTCAATAAACATTTATTGAGTAAATTAGTACAGTTTCCAGGCTGAGGGTGCTCCCAGAAAGGTCCAAAAAGGAGTTACTAAGGGAACAGGTGAGGGAATGAGTGAAGAGCTGGCTGAGGAGATAGTGGAGGAATGGGGGGATATTGTGAGGGATTTTGGCGTGGGCTCTGACAACAGTGGGGGTTAGGCTTTTGAGGCTTTTGTAGAAGTTCTTGTAGGAGTTCATTTAGGAAAAAAGAGTTCTGTTGTCTCTGTCCTGTCTGTGGGATCTGAGGAATCACGAGGGGCGGGTTTGCTCAAGCAGGAGGAGGCAGTGAGAGGGGTTGCTGCTAGATGAGAAAGTGGCCAGGGTCTCAGGAGTGAGCAACCCTGACTGCAGTGGGGAGAGAAGGTGTTTTTCTTTCTGTGTTTACTGGAAAGACGAATTCCCAATTTTGGTAGCCATTTTCCTGTAGGAAACATTTTTAAGGTAGATTTTTCTCAGTTGAAAAGTACCTATATTTGTAATAATAATGATTACAATAACACATTTATATAGGAGCCTTCAATTTTCAAAGTATATATATATATAAAATCTCATTGATTTAATCCTTTACTCTATTTTTACATTTAAGTATTCTTTGTGTTATCCTTTGAATTTGTTTTCTAGGAATAGAGATGAGTGTTAAGTATGTGCTTGTGTGTGTTTGTACAAAACATGTTGGGCTCTGGTTGTACCCACCATTTACAACAAATTGTGACCACCTCAATATACAAATATGGCCACCACAATCCAATAGGTGAAGTTTTGTTGTTGTTGTTGTTATAAAAACAAACGCTGATTTCTTATCGAGAAGAATTCTGGAACTTTATAAACTCCTGGAGAGAAGGAATTATGTTTTGTTCATTAGTTAGTAGAGAGAATTAGGTTGGGAAGACTTGTAAGATCAGCTATAAAATGTTTCAACTCTGCAACTTTCTTGTACTTGTGTTACACACACACACACACACACACATACACACACGTGCAATATATCTCTGGCTGTAGGAAGCTCCTGGCCTGTCAAAAATAGACAGCTGGGCGAACAGTTGGGTAAGCGTTACAGGTGCTGGGTCAGAACACTTCAGTGGAAGGAGGAGGCCAAGGAAGAGGGAGTGGTCTGTGCTACCTGGTTGCTGGGGAGCCTGCTCCCAAGGCTTTATAACAGAAATCATCTCTGAGCTGAGTTTTGAAAGATTATCATCTGGAATCAAATGAATAACATCTTAAAAATGTAGCTTGCATTTATTTTAGAATATTAATGGCTAACCCTGTTCATTGAGTAGCCTCTTCACCAGCTAAAATGTACCTCTTCAGGTTCCGAGACGCATTCAAGGATGTTACAGTTTTCTCATTACACAGTGTGTCTGCTCGGTGTTAGTACCTGTAGGAAGAAAATTAAGTGCAGGTTTTGCGTGTGGGTGGAAAGCCGATCGAATTGCGGGTGTGTCAAAAACCAACCAGCAGAGTCCCCAATCATTCGAGTCCCTGGCGTTTTTTGTTTTTTTGTTTTTTTTTCTGAAGGCTTTCTTCATTGTAACCGGTCCCTGATGGTAATTGGTTGAATCAGATTTAACAATGCAGTCAGATAAACAGTTGTGGCAGCTGCTGCCATGGCAACGTCACCGTCCTCACCCTCCCAGTGCGCGCCCCTTCCCCACCCCTTGTCCTCCGCCTGCTTTCCTCCAGTTAAGTGCATGCTCGCTAGTGGTCTGTACCGGCGGCAGGGTTTAATGGCAGAGCTATTTTCTTTCCCAACTGTTCAAAATGATGAACGAAGATGCAGCTCAGAAAAGCGACAGTGGAGAGAAGTTCAATGGCAGTAGTCAGAGAAGAAAAAAACCCAAAAAGGTAAATTGCTGCCGTATAGAGGTGTGGTTTTGTGTGTGTGTGTGTGTGTAAGTGAGTGTGTGTGTGTGTGTGTGTGTGTGTATTAGTGAGGCTGTAGAAACCGTGGAGCGTTATGAGTAACTAGAGAGTATAATTGTGCCAAGCATTGCATTTTAAAGAGGCAGGTGCAAGCTGCTGCTTTTTGAGAAGAGGAAAAGAACTGGGGTTCATAATGGATAGGTTGACTGGACATGGTGAGGAGCCCAGAGTTAAGGTGTGTTCTGCATATGGATTACTGAGAACTGTGGCCACAGATGCTTCTGGTAGTAACTGGGTACAGAGATAGTCATTCTATTTTTAGAATGGGTGAGTTCTTTAGAAAGGAATGGGTTAAGCAATGTGGAGCAGAAGGAAGATTGGGGGCCAGATGTGTTTGCTCCGTGGTGATCCTGAGATGGCTGGACAGCGAATGCCTTTTGCTTCTGTGCTAGGTGTATTCTTCCTAAGGAGAAAAGACTGTTGTGACAGGAGAAATTTGATCCCCACCATGATATTTCTTTGGTTTGCTTAGCTCCTCTGCAGTTTTCCCAGACGTTAATGTTATAGCTTTTTCACTGATTAAGGTAAACAGCTAACAGTGTTATGGGGGAGGGGGTGTTGGGCACACAGAGCAATATGTAGGATTTCTTACCCTGGCATACATTCCCACGTCTGTGATTATCATGGAAATGAAACCAGTGAGAAACAGTGGGAAAAGATGCAAACTATTCGGCCCCACCCAATGCCAGCACTTCTTTCTTTATGGCCTGACTCCTGGTAAACTGTTGCAGCCTCACAGAGCTCTTTGAGCTCCACCTCTGAAAGAGATGCCTTTTAAATAGTCTCCTAAAATCCTTTATTTCCTGAGTCAATAATATGGGCCGGATCTGTGATTCTAATGTAAATGGATTCCAGTGCTAGATGGTTTAGGGTTTTGAATTAGCAGATTAAAAAAATAGGTATCTTGAAGAAATGAATATTTTTTTATTTTAATAATGTGGAAATTACATGGTGTTTGAAGTGATAGATCCATGATGTACTAAATGTCTCATAATCTAAAAAGAATTCAAAACCTCTGATATCAAAAGATCACTGTATAAGCAAACAAGGGGTTAGTATATTTGTACAATGCCATGTAATTTGATAAAAATAAGTATGCTCACCTATGACAATTTTTAGATGATAGCATGAGGATAATGATGCAATCTGATAAAGGCAAAAGGATAATTCAGGGAGGCAGGAACATTGGTAGAATATCCTTTTGTACTTAAGGATTCTGGATACCTCAACCCTTGAGGTCATTTTTATAGTGTTAGCTAACTGATCAACATTAAAAGAAAACAATTAGAAAAGAGAAAGAGAGCGAGAGAGAGGAAAAAGGGAATTTTTGCTTGGATTCACAATATCATTCCAAAATCCTCTTAATTTCTCTCTGAAAGGCCTGGCCTATATTAGAAACAATATACTCAGAACTATTAAAGGGTTGGAGAATGTATCTCAAGGAGATTTTAAGCTCTGAGTAATGATACTAAATTCACACAACCAAAGCCATCTTAAAGTGTTTGAGGGGATAGAGGAGACAAAATCATCATACATGATAACTATAGTATTTTTAAAGCTCCATTTTCTCAAACATATTTACTTTAAAAATAAATTCTCTTCCATACTTGCAGTCAAAATGATAGCAACTGATAGCAAGCCTTGAATGTGTGTATGTTTGTACATACATTAATAAGCATATATTAAATGAGCTGTTAAGATAGTGAATTTTGAGTATTGAAAGTAATTTCATCTAAAAAGAACACATTCACACATACACAGGCATAAACATCCTTCAGTTTGGTAAATCAGACAGAAGTGCGTTGGAATCTTAATTCTATCCTTTCATATTATGTTTGGAGCCTATTACTTAATTTCTTTGATACAGGTCCTCATTTGTAAGATGTGGTATTTTGTGAGGGTTAAAAATAATGTGTATAGTATTGTTTGAGCAGTATTTAATATATTATTGACAGTAACTTTTAGGTGTTGTTGCTGTTCCCTTAAGTGGAAATTATTTATTGGAATAAAGCATGTAGAAGGAAAGTCTATATAGAGAGACTATAGAGATTAATTTAGAGAGGCATAATATACTATTGGTACTTTGCAAAGGCTTATAGTTATTTTTCAAAATGTCACAAGTTATATTTAAAATCGGAAACTTTTGATTTCATACAAATTATTGAGATTTACAGGAATGTACCCTAGGTCTTCAGATCCTGCTTCACATCTTTTGCCCAGCAGGCAACTTTAATTTCATATTTAGAAACTTTTAAATTCCAAGCCAGAAAACACCAGACATCCCTCTCTCTTGCTAAATTCAACAGACCATTAAATGTGCTTTGATGAGGAAATAATAATCAAGAGATAAGCATCCCTAATAAGGATGAAATCTGAGAAAAGCAAGAACTGGAGCAAAGTCAATGCCGTATATCACTTTAATTCAATTGTCTGCTTTATACGAGAGGTTTCTATTGAATCCTCTATAGGATTCTAGACAGTATCCAGGATTACGGACCACCAGGCTCACTGTGGCCTGGGTGTTGATCTAATATGTTGAATCTTAATTTTTGGAAATATGCCTCTTCCTCAAGTAAATATTTAACAGATGAGCACAATCTACCTGTTTATTCTACGCCTCACAAAAGTAACTCTTCTGAGGGTCAAAACTAAAGGGTCCTTTACCACAAAACCCACCATGTGAGAAAATAAACTCAAGGAGTTTATTTTGTATTAGAAATTTAGTGAGTATCTGGAAGGTAGAAAATCTTTTAGCTTTTGTTAAGAATGTCTGTTCTGACTTCAGTCATTGAGTTTGTCGGTGCTCTCCTGCCAAGCCCACCAGGAGCACACGCGTGGTTAGGTGTACTGGGATTACAGCCCATTGCACTGAGGATGGATGTTCATCATGGGGAACTGAGTGTGAAATGACCCATTAGACTTGGGCCTTGAATGAGTGATCCGGAGGAGGGTCCCAGAAAATGAGGACTCACTCTGGGTTGGGTGTTGTCAGGAAGCAGGGGCAGTTTTATGATTGTGTATCCCAGTAAATCTTAGCTCTAGGAGAGTAGACTAAAGCTGAATCAGTAAAGAAGTGGCAGTCTCTCAGAAGTCTGGAATCTTGTGGCTTGGACAGTATTCATGTTTTGTCTGTGTTTAGACATGATAAGAGAGTGGTGTCATTTTTGTCCCTCTCCATCACAGTCACATAATGGCCTGGTCTGATGATGGGATGCTCTTGAAATTATTTATGTTCAACAGCAGAACACCAAGGTCAAGCTGACAGGAACAGACCAGTTCCTGGATGTCAGTGATAGCTTTTTCTCAAGCTTGTACACAAAGATACTTTTGAGAGAGACAGATGTATTTATTATTGGCTGCTCCTTAGTGTCCAAAGAAAATAAATCAGATAGTGTTATTGCCAAAGTATTCATAGAAACTTTTTCATTTAATGCTCCATCAAAATAATTTCCTTAAGGCCCAATTATTTCACACAAATATCAGTAAATCTTAGCTAAGGCACAGATTTGGGGTTGATGTTCTAGTGAGGTTCAGTGGAGAACAGGATATGGAAATGCTGGAATTCTCACCTGGTATCCTGAACGAAAAGGAAGCATTGACACTTGTGTGATGTATCAGGGTGAGTGTTTAGCCTGTTCTAAATCCCAACCAACTCTATAAAAATTTCTTATCCCAGATAATATTTTGGCAGATTAGACAAAAATAATCTAAGACCATATTCATGTGCAGCATCCCACACTTTTCAATTCTGTGTCAATGACATTACAATGGATTTGCTGTAAGAGCCTTAGATAATTTGCATAAATGATAATGGAAATGCCCAGACATCAATCACATATGGCAGAGCCATCTGAAGCCCTAGGTTTGGTGAGTTCTTCTAAAACAAGTAAATAATTAAATGGCTTTATAATTATTTTCCTTGTTTGGTGAAATGAATATAAAGATGAAGTTAAAGTATAAATATGTGCTGTTGTTTTTAACAGAATGGTAAGATAAAATGGCTTTATATATACCTTATATTCATTTAAACTGTTTTGACCTGGACCATTATTTGAGAATATTTATGAGCATTGCAACATTATTTTGATATTATATAATTTTATTGCTGTTTACTTGCCACTGCCTAAATGGAGGGATGAAAGTAGTGCCAGACATATGATTGAAATACTGCCATTTTAAATACGACCATTGAAACATGAGTGACAGACCTAGTGAAAGGTTTGTTTTTATAGCGGCCACACAAGTATGACTTTTTTAGTGGAATCAGGTAGCAGATACAGTGGGTGTTGGATCTGGCAGTTGTCTGGCAGTCAGATTAGTTTTGATTTCAGTTAGTGCCTGATCTTGTTCAACCAGGACTAGAAAGGCTTCAATGTATAATTCTTCCAGAATAATACCTCCATTTCTTCAATTTTCCAAAAACTTATTATTTACCCTTTATCTTACATTAGTTTATAATCCAAAACAGTGGGTGTTGCTGGAAGACAGCAATTCCCCATCAGTGAAGGTACTGTCAGAGATAATGGAAATATTTTTACTGGATGGAAAAATCCATTGCAACTTGATATTCCATGATTTTCTTTCTATATCTGTCACTCGTTTCCATCTCTTTGGACTCACCTTCATGATACTTATTTTTTTTTTCCACTGCTAATTTCATATGCAATAACTGGAAAATTAATCCTAAAAAGTGCTTTTTTAGAGTAAAGTGCTATCTGCTGACCACAACTACCAGAATTACCTGGGTTGCCTACTAAAAGAATAAAATTCTTAGGATCCACTTTAGATCTGCTCAATCATTTTTGGTGAGTTTTTATAGGCTTCCCACTTTTTTTGATGTGTGCTGGAGTTTAGAACCATTGCTTTAGAATGTAGTTAGCAAGCTGAGTTCCTTTAGAAAGAAGAATCTCTGATTTCAGTTAGATATGTTAAATTGCTTCTTGGCTATTACACTTGTTTATTTTAAGTCTAAACGGCAATAGTAATGATACAAGAGAAAAGAAAGCATTTTTCTCCTATTGTATTCTTATTCTACGTCTAGAACCTTGAATGCTTCACATACACCATATCATTTAATCTTCACAAGAACTCCTATCAGAGTACTGTTATCCCAGTTTTGTAGATTAGTAACTGGAGACTCAGAAGCTTCATATAGTGATGGTGATGGAGAAATGATGGACATTTTCCCCACTAATCAAGAAGTGATATATTTTGAACCATTTCTCCCATGCAAACCAGATGCTAAGTTATTCAATGCTAAGCATTCCTGTGTCTCTAGCAAAGCTTCTAAGCTATCTATAGTTTCATCTTCTGCTAAAATATCCTCCAGATTTTTTCCCCCAATGTTACTTCCTATCTTTCACCAGTTGATCACGGTTTCCAAAATGCCCACTCTAATCCCTGGAAATAATATGTAAAGAGGATATTTGTTCTGACTCTCTGAAATATTCTTCTAAGCAGGTCTTCTCTTTCTGTTCATTTTGCTTCCATTACATCTTGTGGCATGTTTGATAGATGTTTCTTTCAGTTTACACAGACAATGTACCGGGCTTCGAAAATCCACAAAAATGAATGGAACAACAAAAAACAGTAAACAGGTATCTTGATGTGGTTTAGGTGTGTTAAATTAAGCTAGCATAAAAAGTTGATCCTACTTTCATAATTTGAGTTCTAATTATTCTTTTGAGGAACTTTGTTAGCGTGATATTCTCAGTAATTGATCTATAGAAGACTGTTCCTCATGTACTCTTTTACAAAGTGTTTGAGGTTTCTTTTTCCTTCTTGATAAAGTTTCTAAAGAGACAAGTGATTGCATATTGAAGTAGAATTAAGATCTTTAATCTGCATTTGTTAGAACATGCTAAATTATAAATGAGTCTACAGTTTTGTTTCTTTCCTGCTTGCATTCTGTAGTAGCAGAAACAAAATCACTATTTTTATCTTAGTTGGCACTGAGCAGATTCATCACAGCAAATAAATTTACCATCTCAATTTCCTTTGACTTTGGAAAGTCAGAGTTAGGATTGCTACCAAATGAAACAAGTTTTTGATAGAAAAAAATCTTTTGTATACTTAAGACCAAGTAAATATGATAGGGCATTTCTTTTCTTTGAAACCCATTAATGCCTTCCAGCCCTTCAGGGAGAGTGAATTTTTTAAAGCTGCTGGTGGTGGTGGTTTAGTCGTTAAGTCATGTCTAATTCTTGTGACCCCATAGACTGTAGCCCACCAGGCTTCTCTGTCCATGTGATTTTCAAGGCAAGAATACTGGAGGGAGTTGTCATTCCTTCTCCAGGAGGTCTTCTCGACCCAAAGATTGAACCTGTGTCTCCTGCATTGCAGGCAGATTCTTTACCACTGAGCCACCAGGGAAAGAGACAGTAAGAAATGTTCTAGTTAATGATACACCTAAATTTAGAGGGTAAGCTTATGCTTAGCTACCAGACCTGGTTTTGTGTTTCGTTTTTTTTTTTTCCTCCTTGTAGCTCATAGACAAGTATCATCTTCTACCCACTAATTTGTGTTTGTGCTCATTAAGACAAAGACCTTGATTTCTAACATTTACTTAACGAGCTTCAATTTCTAAGAATCAATTTGTTTAACTCAGCTTAATTTAGATGTTTCTTCCTTATGCATAGGAAAGTTCCTTTAATTCAACAATGGTTTTCTAGGTGTATAGTCCTGCAATAACTGCTGTGGTATTAACTAAACTGAAAGTCAATGCTTGATACTCTTCCTTTGAGTTTATAATCTGGTTGAGCAGACGTTTCTATTGAAAAATAAGCCATTTGGAGAAATATTATGAATAATATGTATAACCTATGTTATAATAATTATTATGTTGTACATTGCCAAAAATTAATCCTGTAAGAGCCTGAAGGAGAGCAAGAGATCAGTGTGATTTTGTTAAAACACTAAGCCATATGAGTGGATGAGCAATAGCCCTAAGCCTTGGATTTCAATGAATACTTCAGTATGAAGGAACACAGGCAATCAGATGGAGCAACGTTGGCGATATAGTTTCAAGTTATACCGTGGTGGATTCATGTCAATGTATGGCAAAACCAATACAGTATTGTAAAGTAAAAAAAATAAATAAATAAAGAGCAAAAAATAAAAAAAATAATAAAGACTAAGAAACTTGAGACATTGATGGTTGCTCACAGCTATAAACTTTGTGAGTGAACTCTCACTGTCGTGTGCTAATGCTCTGAGCCTTGGTCAGCTCTGGGCTTGCATTTTGGAATCCATTTTCTTTGGGGAATTTTACTGTGTCCTTCTTTTATGTATCTCTAGTCACTTATTTTGAAGGCCTTGCCCCATATATATTTATATTTATGCATTATTTCTGTAGTCAGTAGTAAATTCCAATAAATAAACATTGAGAACATTTTTATAAATTATCCGAATGATCAGTTTCTGCCTTTACCTTAAGAGATACTGATATGGTTAACTCAGGACTGTAACTACCTAAAACGCTTATACAGGAATTTCTAAGGTTTTGCATATTAGCTGAAAATGGCTTTTTTTATTTGCTTATTATTATATCCGTTGTGCATTAGCCTGCTTTGTGTATTGGCATACTTTTGCGTTCTCTCCGCGTAGCTAGGTCCTGTTGTATATTCAGATCTTTGACTATGAAATTCGTGACTTTTTCCTTTGTTCCCACTTACCTGGTCTGTCTACAGGTTTCTGCCCTTGGTCCTTGTCCATCTTCACTGGCAGGCAGAGTGACTCATGGCCAGTTATTTTACCTCTAGCTGCCTTGGACTTTCTATCCATAAAATAAGGACAGTAATAGCTACTGCTACTTCAAAGAACACTTAAGGTTTGAAGAGGAAGAAGTAAGGGGATATTTTCTAAGTAAAACTATGAAGACAGAAATAAGTGTTAGGATCTGTGTGGATTTTGCAAGTTTGAAGAAGTTAAAAATGAAACATGGACCATTCTAGAATGTTTCAACAAGTTCTAGTAAGTGATACCTTTTTATAAGTATTTTAAGGTAATCATTTATTGTCATGCTGATCTTTAGCAACAAATATCTCTGGCAAAGTGAACCAGTTTAGGTGAGGGTGTTCTAACTTTTAAAAAATTATTGAAAGTTTTAAAAAAGCAAAACATTATGAGAACTATGTATGAGAAGTCTGGTATTTTCTGTGTCCGGATTTCAGTTCTCTTTTCATAAAATGTGTATCCCTAAAGATTCCTTTTCCTAGGTGTTCTAAATATTTGCCCTGATTTGAGAGGGTGTGGTGGCAAGATGCCCTCCTCTCTTATTTTATAGCATTGTCTCATTGTAATCATTACACAGAGAGGTGGCAACAGAGCAAAAACCAATATTCTAAAATGAAAATCAGGAAGAAAAAAAAAAAACTAGAACAAGTACAGATACTTTATATTCAGTAATTTAGAGATACCGTTAGAACCATCCATCCTCCTGGCTTATTAAAATGAGTCTGAGGCTCTGCTTTCATTAACTCACATCCAGTGAAATCTGTGTTAGATGTGTTTCACTTGCTCCAATTGTATAGTATTTTCCATGTAAGACACAATAAATCATTTCAGTGCCCTCTTAAATCAGTCAGATTCAAAAGACAAGAGGAATTTGGTATGCATATATTGTCAAGACCTGTAGTAGTATAGTACAGTTAACAATTGTGTATCCAACTGAGGCTTAGCATGATTTATCATGTATCATCATTTGTGTAGAAAAGTTGTTCCAAAGCTTGTATTTAATGGCCAAAGAATAGACTTTGTAAATAGCCTATAGGAGTCAGTTCTGTTCTGCCTTAGCATGAAGATAAGAGGGCCATCATCAGAGTGTGTTTGTATGAATTATTCCTCTGTCCCAGGACTTTGATGTGGTGGTATGCCACACACCTGTTGATTGCTGGGTCACGCAGCATGTACTGAGGATGTGTGCCTGTGACAGCGTTGAGGCAGATTTGTCAGATTCAGGGTTGTGATGTTTCTTCTGAATCTCCTGAAGAAAGCTAATATGATTTTAGTATGATTGTCAGCTTCCCATCCTCTATAGAAAGTCGAGGTGCTGCTCTGCCCTGATGATTCTTTATCCTGTGTAGTAAAGGTGAGGAGAAGGATGGAGGGAATGTCCCATGCCCTCTTCCACCCATATCAGAAGACATGCATCAGAGTTTGTAGATTCAGCAGGATACAATACATTTGCAACTAGAGTTTATCTGCACAGCAAATTTTTTTCTTTTAGTATGGGTTTCAAGGTACTATAATTGTTTATTTTGAACAAGTAAATCTGATATTAGAATAGAATCTACATTACAGAGTTTACCCTCTAGTTCTAACAGAGGGATTTGGTTCTCCCAGGACAACATCAGAACAAAATGAAACAAGTGATGGGGATAAAATAAAGTACATATGTAAAATTATTTTTGGAGAGTTTTGTATCTGTACGTTGAGAATTCCAAAATTGGCAACAGTTTCCTCATAGCCTGTAATTTACAGTAGTGATTAGGAAAAGTCTTAATGTCAATTACCCATTTATTTTAATAAATTTAGACAATTTTGAAAACTGTATTGGAGTAACATTAATAAAATGTTTGTGAGTAATACATTAGTCTGTTCTAAGACTCTGAATAAGTCCATATACTGAGCTTAAGCCTTTGACTGTGTAGATTATGACAAACTGTGGAAAGTTCTTAGAGTAGAGAGATGGGAATACCAGGCCATCTTACCTGTCTCCTGAGAAACCTGTATGCAGGTCAAAAAGCAACAGTTAAAACCCTGTATTGGACAAGTGATTGGCTCAAAATTGAGAAAGGAGTACGACAGGGCTGTCTGCTGTCACCCTGCTTGTTTAATCTATACGCTGAGCACATCATGAGAAATGCTAGGCTGGAATAAAGACAGGCGGGAGAAACATCAACAACCTCAGATAAGCAGATGATCCCACTCTAATGGCAGAAAGTGAAGAGGAACTGAAGAGCCTCCTGATAAGGGTGAAGGAGGAGAGTGAAAGAGCCAGTTTAAGACTAACTATTAAAAAAACTAAGATTGTAGCATCTGACCCCATTACTGCATGGCAAATAGAAGCGGAAATGGTGGAAGTAGAGACAGATTCCCCCTTCCTGGGTTCCCAAATCACTGCGGATGGTGACTGCAGCCTTGAAATCAGAAGACAACTGCTTCTTGGCGGTAAAGTGATGACAAACCTAGACAGTGTGTTGAAAAGCAGAGACATTACTCTGCCAACAAAGGTCTGTATCATCAAGGCTGTGGTCTTCCCAGTAGTCACGTTGGTTTTGAGAGCTGGACCATAAAGAATGCAGAACACCAAAGAATTTATACCTTCAAACTGTGGTGCTGGAGAAGACTCCTGAAAGTCCCTTGGACAGCAAGAGATCAAACCAGTCAATCTTAAAGGAGACCAACCCTGAATATTCACTGGAAGGACTGATGTTGAAGCTGAAGCTGCAGTATTTTGATCATCTGATGTGAACAGATGACTCAGAAAAGTCCCTGGTGCTGGGAAAGATCAAGGGTAGAAGAAGAGGGCACTGGAGGATGAGATGGATGAATAGCATCACCGATGCAATGAACATGAACTTGGGCAAACTCTGGGAGATAGGGAGGCTTGGTGTGCTGCAGTCCATGGGGTCGCAAAGAGTCAGACATGACTGGGCGACTAAACAATGGCAATAATGACACTGGGGTTTTAGGATTAATAGTGACTGGGTTTTGGTTTGAATTGCTCAGCTATTTAGGGCATAGTGCTAGTCTAGCCACTATATTCCATATAGACCCATTATCTGTAGCTTAAACCTTGGACTTCATTCTTAACCTTAAAGAGCAGTTGATTGAAGGGAGGCAGAGAAGGAGACTACTGCTTGATATGTGTAAATCCAAATCCATTACCTAACACATACACTTTAAGAAATGGATATTCTGTTGAAACATTTATATATCAGTATTCCTCCCTAATTACTTATCTTTCTCTTCAACAAAAATGTTCTCTTTTGTAGAGGATCCACATGAGGAGTAAGTCCTCTATGACTTATGTTTGCCTAAGTCAGTTAATTATGCTTGTTTGAATAAATTATGCTTTTTCCAATAAACTGAGCATTTTAATAATAGAAAAAATATTCACTAAGAAAAATAGTTCACCTCATTGTAACAACATTTTACAAGAATAAATAAAAAGCAAGAATTAAAAGTACTCAGAGCTTTTAGCTCATAGCTTTTAGCAAATAGTATTAGGTGCTAGCCATTGTGCTGAGTTCTGCATAGATTAATTTTCTCTTCACAATTATTCAATGAGTGGGTGACCATATAATCTTCATATTAAAGATGAGGAAATTGATCTAAATGGATTGAAAACTTCCAGGATTGAATCTGTATAGCTATCCCAGATGTAACCCCGGTCAAACCTACCATTTTGCCCATCTCCAAAACCCCCTCATATGCTGATAGAACAGTTTAAATAATTAAGACAGGACCCAAGAATGAAAGAGATAAAGGTTTCTTTATGTGCAAAACCCATTGTTACCAATATGCCTTTATCTATTGACCAATGAATCTAAAAAGCTATTTTGATTCATTTTTTTCAAAAATAGTTCAAAATAAAACTCTAAATCCAAATAGGAAAAATGTTTGTTATGTAGTTGTTGACTAAAATTCTCAAAAGCTTTCATAATATCCAAGCCAGAGGTGAATTCTTAGTCTTAGCCCTGGAACACTGAAGAATAAAGCTTTGTCCATTGGTATTTCCATCTGTGCTTCAGCTATTTTAGTCAAATGACTGACACTATTAACACAGCCTCTCCAATATAGGGAGGAATTTGTTAGTGAGTTTCTGTTGCTTGTCCTCATTTGAAAGGTCACTAATCTATCATGTGTTCCATAATCTCATTACACAGCAGGGACCTCTTTCCAGCTGTTAAAGAATCAGTAGGAGTGATTGCACTATTACATGGGGCCAATCAGGCATTTGTCTCCTGGCCATGGAGTAACCTGGACCTTTTGAGAGAATAGGAGGTCCATTTCCGCACTCTTCCAAATGGCCTAATCCCAAGTGGCTTCCATGCCTGATTTGTGAAGACAGTCTTAGGTAACAGCAACAAGTCTATGTGATTTGGGTACTTTTACTTTTGACAGAATACCTTGGTAAGACAAAGAACTACTCTTGGAACAATTTTCTGAATCAGTGGCCAGAGTTCACTGAGATAGTGAAGGTCCTTTCCTTATTGCTTCTTTCTGATAATAATATTAAGGGATGATTATTTTTTATTGTAACATCTGACTTATACTTTATCCACATATGAAGACAGTTAGTAGAGTGGAATTATTTTTTCCTTTGCAAACAAATTAATTTTTCTTTTCAAAAAAGATATTAGGAGATCAACTTTTTATAGGTTGCCTATACAGCAATGTCAAAGGGTTTAGAAAAAATTGTATACACACATACATATACATTATTCTGAGTTTCAGCTATGATACTATTGGAAATGGCTTAGAAACTTTTGATTTGAAAAAGAAGTTCTAACCATACTCTAACTCACATTTGCCTGGATATTTGAAATACCTTTATTATTGCTGTTGTCCTAAAAAGTTTCTGTAATGAATTATCCTCATTCTAAAAAGCTAGTGCTATGCCATATACAGATTTTAGATTCTTGTCTACAACCAGATTATTAATTTGGAAGTAATAAATTAAATTCCCAAATGTCCAAAGTCTTCCTTCCTCTTATGGTGGGTTAGACTACTTTTATTTGTGTATGTCAGGATCTATGAACAGTCTCAAGTTCCAACCCAGGAGTCAAGATCATGTGGAAACTATCATGGGATGGCCTATAATTCAAATATCATGTACAGCTCACCTTAACACTTTAAAGAAAGTAACATTAGTGTGCATTGTGGAATTTTTACTGTTTGGAATGATTTCTCATTCATTTCAAAGTGATCAGTGAGTTTAGATTTTGTTATATTCTTTATTGGCCACAAACTCTTTGTATATTCCTATATGAATACCTATCATCCTTTCATAGTACCTTTTTTTAACCTCCAGAGGGACTTTATTTTGAGTAAAGATGATTTAATACTATATTAGATGCAGATGATACCACCTTTATGGCAGAAAGTGAAGAGGAACTAAAAGGCCTCTTGATGAAAGTGAAAGTGGAGAGTGAAAAAGTTGGCTTAAAGCTCAATATTCAGAAAACGAAGATCATGGTATCTGGTCCCATCACTTCATGGGAAATAGATGGGGAAACAGTGGAAACAGTGTCACTTTATTTTGGGGGGCTCCAAAATCACTGTAGATGGTGACTGCAGCCATGAAATTAAAAGACGCTTGCTCCTTGGAAGAAAAGTTATGACCAACCTAGATAGCTTATTGAAAAGCAGAGACATTACTTTGCCAACAAAGGTCCGTCTAGTCAAGGCTATGGTTTTTCCAGTGGTCATGATGGATGTGAGAGTTGGACTGTGAAGAAAGCTGAGCGCCAAAGAATCAATGCTTTTTGTTGGAGAAGACTCCTCAGAGTCCCTTGGACTGCAAGGAGATCCAGCCAGTCCATTCTAGAGGAGATCAGCTGTGGGTGTTCTTTGGAAGGAATGATGCTAAAGCTGAAACTCCAGTACTTTGGCCACCTCACGTGAAGAGTTGACTCATTGGAAAAGACTCTGATGCTGGGAGGGATTAGGGGCAGGAGGAGAAGGGGACGACAGAGGATAAGATGGCTGGATGGCATTACCGACTCAATGGACGTGAATTTGAGTGAACTGGGAGTTGGTGATGGACAGGGAGGCCTGGTGTGCTGTGATTCATGGGGTTGCAAAGAGTTGGACACGACTGAGTGACTGAACCGAACTGAACTGAAGTGAGCTGAAAAAGTGAACAGAATTCAATAAACTGAGAATATGGGACCCAACATGGAACTCCTAGAATCTTTTTGATACAAATAATTACATCATAGGGGTGATTAATACTTAAGCAGATATGGCTGACTACATTTGTATGCTGAATGTTCTGGAATATGAAAATAATTCCTTGCATCTGCTCAATGGCAGTTGTCTAGTACTTATTCATCTATTACTTAACCAGTAATTTCAAGACTGTATAGCTGAGATATTTAAAAATAGATTTAATATTTTACCTCTTCTTTCTACAGAACTAATTTGATTAGTGCCACAGTGGAAAGTAATTATGCCTATTGAACCGAAAATGACCTTGAGAAATGAGGTGGTTATACCAATTTAGGTAACAAATGATATGTCTGTATTACCAGTTCAGTCGCTTAGTTGTGTCTGACTGTTTGCAACCTCACGGACTGAAGCATGCCAGGCCTCCTTGTCCATCATCAACCCCCAGAATTCACTCAAACTCATGACCGTTGAGTCGGTGATGCCATCCAACCATCTCATCCTCTGTCCTCCTCTTCTCCTCCCACCTTCAATCTTTCCCAGCATCAGGGTCTTTTCAAATGATCAGTTCTTCACATCAGGTGGCCAAAGTGTTGGAGTTTCAGCTTCACCATCAGTCCTTCCAATGAATATTCAGGACTGATTTCCTTTAGAATGGACTGGTTGGATCTCCTTGCAGTCCAAGGGACTCTCAAGAATCTTATCCACAACTCAGTTCAAAAGCATCAATTCTTTGGTGCTCAGCTTTCTTTATATATTTATGTATTTTTTTATTTTTGTCTTGGTCTGTATTATAGGTGACCAAAATTCAAGTTCTGTAGTGTATTATCTACTTGAATCAAAGTTTTGAAATTGAATATGATATTTAGTAAAAATATATCCAGTAGAATAGATGTGAGCATGCATTTATATATATTTGTATATGTATAACAAATATTTGGATATTGCCAAATAATAGCAAAATTTGCTACCTTTTCTAAGTTATAGTACTGGATTATCATTTAGTAGAATCATACCTGCAGCCAATATTGCAGGTAAGATAATATCTTTAACAGTCATTATTAAAATAAATTCAGAGAAAGAGGGATTTCAGTATTTTCTCTCAGAAAAATATATTGTAGTTCTTGAGTTCACTTTCACTATATGTCTAGTCAAAGTTTGTATTTCTTTAATGGGGCAGATGTCATTCTCCAATGTAAAAAGAATTGCGTTTTGTCACAATAAATAGACTGTTTTTATGTGGCCACTTTCTCAGTTGGGAGAAGATGGAAGACCAGATAAACTGGTAAATAGTAATCTACATCTATGATACTTAGTAGAGATTATTTTCATTTGCTGGCAGTAGTTGTTTTTGTGTTTTAATTTTAAAAATTCTTAAAAATTAATGTACATGTGAAAATCAAATAATTGAATTATGGAAAATGATATTTTGTCTCATAATAAAATATTTCTACATTTTAAAATTATGAAACCAAACTTAATGCAAATGTAAAAGTAAGGCTGAAAACTAAACCTCTGATCTATTTTGAGTAGACATTATAATAATTTTCAACTAAATTCATTAGAATTTATTTAGGTTGCAAAGGAAAGATACATTTCTGCTTCTGTATTTCATTTGATGGCTCAAATGGCACTTTATTTATGGAAAACTCACCACTAATAAACTCACTCATACAATGTTTTATTTTGGGGTTGATCTAAAACATTAAACTGAAACTGATTTTTTAAAAAGACACACAAAATTAAAAAAATTTTTTTTCCCAGTAGATATGTGCAAATTGACTTTCCTTCTGTTGAAAGTCACTTTTGGACCTTTTAGCACTGTGCTCCAGTTTAAATTGTATTGTTTCAGGTATTAAAGATGTATATGACTTACTTTTTGAGAAATTTTGACTCAATTCTTTATGAATTTGAAACCCTTTAGAGTTTGATATGACATAAATGCAATTCACTGCAAATCTAACAGTTAAAAAAAAAGATCCCTTCCACTTACCTCATCATCTCTCTGTGTGGATTAAACTCCCTCAACAGTACTCCTCGGGGCTTATCATGATGATAGGATTTTGTGCCTGCTTTAATCGTGTTTCCCATATGCAGGTGCCAATTGTTCAGTGAGTACATACAGTACAGCAGGCGTGCCAGTCAGGATTTAGCCAGGATTAGCCAGGAGGACTCTACGCTCCACCGTGGCACAGAACCACCTTTTGTTTTTCCCGTGCCAGAAGCCCCCTGTTACTCCATTTTTTTTATAAGAATATCCAGACTACTGTGAACAATGTGACCTGGTATGATTCTTTGAGAAGTAAGCAATCTTTTATTTATGGTTTAAATCATAAATTGCCATTCATTTTCTGTGTATCTGTAGAAGCTCTAACAAATAAACAATTTTAGAATTGAAATTTAAACAAATGTAATACCTCTCAAATATCTGTAGTACCTATCCTATGTATAATAACACACAGGATAAAAGGTAACCTTTTTTATTATTGCAAAACCAATATATTTATGAATGCTTAGTGTCTCTCACTCTCTAGTGTGTATGAATATGTGTGTTAATGTGTATGCATCCAAGTGACTTTATTGTGTGATTCTTACTAATTCCTTTGAGGTATAAACTTTAGGGCTCCAAGTAGCTTAAAATGGAGCTGAAATTAGCTTAAAATTTCTAAATCCAAATGTCTTATTTTATATGAGGAGACTAAGATGCAGAGAAATCAGATATGTTGGCCACAATCATAAGTCATTAATGGCAGACCTGGGCCTAGACTTCACGTCTCCTGACTCCTACAACAGTGACCTTCCTATTGCTTAGAGGTCATCTTAAATGGTGATCAAAGCCTAGTAATGAGAAGAATAAAAAGTTTTGATTTTGAGCAAGGTAAAACTTTACAAAGGCCCCTTATATGCTTATAGAGGAGACTTAGGTCAGCTGACAGGACAAGCCATGTTTCTAATGCCAAGTGACGTGCTAAGTTTTCATCTGCAGGGTTATTATGCAAAAGCTAATTTCCTGATGTTTAGTATTCAAATGCTTCATGAGAACTTGTTATACTAGTGCTCTCGATCTAGGGCCGTCTTTCAGCTGGGATATGTGACAGGGGGGCTACTTTCCTGGAGTCACTCCTTTTGTGTCCATTGGGTTCAGGTATATATTTTATAATACCTTAAGGCCTTTAAAAATTAGAACTTTAAGAACAAACTAAAAAGGTAGCTGGAATCAAAACATTATTAGGAAACTGTATATGGATTTTTTGAACCATTAATATATATCCATCTTATAAAGGGACTTAGTTTTACTTAACAGACTGTGTATTAATAGCTTCAATTTTTAAAAATCAATTACTCTTGCATTTATTCTAAATTATTAGACTATAAGATCTGTTGCACACACTTTACATTATAACAACCCACAGTTCACGAGATCTTTTTCTGTTCCAACTCCACCTTCAAGCTTCAGCGTATATTTCCCCTCTTAGTAGAGCCATCCGCTCTACTTCTCTATATCCCCAGTGGAGTACATCCTGCCTCTGTTCCTTGTCAGGCTCACCGAATTCAAGATAGATTTTTATAACACCTAAATGCTTGTATTATTCCCAGTCAACAGTTAATATCAGATGTTGGTGCAATATTTTCAATATTCCATTCTCTGATGTTCTTTTAAGCATCTAGTGTTTAAGTGTAAACTTTAAATTTTATCTGGAAGTATATATCCAGTTTCCTTGGTAACTCAGTGGTAAGGAACCCACCTGCCAATGCAGCTGATGCAGATTCGATCCCTGGTTCAGGAAGATCCCCTGGAGAAGGAAATGGCAACTCACTCCAGTATTCTTGCGTGGGAAATCTCATGGACAGAGGAGCCTGGTGGGCTACATTCTCTAGGGTCGCAAAAGTTGGACATGAGTTAAAACTAAACAACAACAAACAACATATATTGACTTACTGTGACTACAAACCCAAGGAGTAGTAAACGTGCTAGAAGAGCTTGCCAAAAGCTTACTTCTAAGAGCCTATCAAGCAGCTTTAATATTTTATTTTGGATTACACAAAGTTTATAAATAAGACTGGTAAAAAATAATGGGGATGAGAAGACTTTCTATCGCTTTATATCTGAGTAGAGGGAATAAAATGGGAGTTTATATCTCTCTTCCCCATTGGGCAAGGACTGAGGACATACAGCTTCAATTTTTAATCTCTTCCTACTTTGATTCATGTTGTCCTCCTCCACCTCCCAACACACACACACACATACACAAGTACACACACACGTGCACCCTATGGTTCTTGTAAGCCTTCTGCAGAGGCTAGTAGATTCATTCTGTGAGTGTTGACATTTTTCTTGCTGTACTACTTTTATTAGGAAAGGCTCTTGGTTACTCTTGCAGGGTGCTCTTTATTTATCCAGGTACTATTAATCCTTCACTCAACACGCATTTATTGAATGCCTCTGGACACTATATGGTGCAAAATAAAGAATACTAATTCCTTGAAGCCCAAGAATATGTCTCCCTCACTTAATAGCTGATTCTTAGATGATAACTGATATGCTGGAAGTGTGCAGAGTCTAGTACTAAAGCACAGAAAGGCCAGGCAGACCTCGTGCAAGTGATGGTGATGGAGCTGAGCTCTGGAGGATGAGTGGGAGTGACCTGGGCCAGGTGCAGCAGAAGCATTTCCGACAGAAGTTAGAGCATGACTCATGTCATGGAGAAGTGAAAACAGGCCAGCTCACCTGGAAAGGAAGCGCAGAAGGGGGCAGAGGTCAGAGTCTGGAATGGGACAGGGGCTCTGCTGTGTGAGAGGTATGTAAGTTTGGATGAGCAGCTTAGTGTCTCTGTCTTACTTTCCTCATCTGTAAAAATGGAGATAATTATAGAACTTGCTTACTAGGGTTTCTGTGAGAATTAGTGAGTTAATATATGTAAAGTGATTAGAGGAAGACTTGGCAATAATGAACATCACGTAAGTTTTCTTTTGCTAGATTATAAAGTGGAAAGTAAGTAGGACATGTGATAAATGGGGCTGAAGATATGGGCAAAAGGAAAGATGTTGCACCTCATGGTGATGAGCTTGGGCTATATGTTGTGTAGATAAAGGGGAGACTTTAAAAGGCTTTAAGCAATGAGGTGATGTGACCAGATTTAGTTTTTCCATCACTCTGGAGACTGAATTGGAAATTTTGCATGCGTGCATGCTCAATTGTGTCCGACTCTTTGAGACCCCATGGACTGTAGCCTGCCAGGGTACTGCCTGTAAATCTGTCCATGGGATTTCTCAGGGAAGAAGACTGGAGTGGGTTGCCATTTCCTCCTCTAGGGTATAGGGAGAATTTATTTAGGAAGCAATAAAGCTTGGGAAATGTGATATGGGAATAAACTAAGATGTCATAGTGGTAAGTGTGGAGAGGAAGGGACAGATAAACTTATATGAGTCTGATTGTGGATAGTGGTGAGGTGGATTAAGGGAAGAGCAAGAGTCAAAATGACTCCTTGGTGTCCAATTTTGGTGATTTGGTGGCTGGTATTGCTAACAACTGACATAGTAAATAGCACAGGAGGAGCAGATTCAGAGGGAAAGGTGTTGGGTCCTAATTTTCACTAGTAGGGCTTGTAGTTCCTGTAGGATATGCTGAGGGAAAAATCCAACAAACATTTGAAGTGTGATACTTGGGGGAAAGTCTGGATAGGTGTAATTTTAAGAACCATCAGCATGGTGAGATTGAAATCATGAGAAGTAATGAAATCACTCATAAATGGAGGATGGAATCTTGGAGTCACACTTGTAGTTACAGGAAAGGCTAAGAAAGAGATTCTCAGGCTAGAAATGAGGGGAGATAGAGAGCTCCCAGGAGAGCTGGGAAAGGGCACATGCTCATCTTTGTCTCCAGGTATGATAATGCCAGGCCAAACCATGAGTCTAAGGTTACCTGGTTTTCCACCCAGACTGCATGGCTTATAGTGAAAATGCTAACTGATCACATGTTTCTCTTTGGTTAGCTGGACCAAGCTCATTCTCTTATCCATTGATCACACAGTCATTGTGTCTTTGGGGCCATTGAGTGATGCCAGTTGATTTTCTAAGCATGCTGTATCATTGGAGCATTAAGTAGATTGTTTAGGTAGCTATTCCCAAACTGAAGAGATCACTAAAGATCATTTGGGGAGGTTCAAGAGGGAGGGAATGTATATATACTTATAGCTGATTCATGTTAATGTATGGCAGAAACCAATATAACATTGCAAAGCAGTTATCCTCCAATTAAAAATAAGTAAATTTAAAAATGGATAACCAACAAGGACCTACTGTATAGCATAGCTGTGCTTAGTCGCTCAGTCATGTCTGACTTTTTGTGACCCCATGGACTATAGCCTGCCAGTCTCCTCCGTCCATGGGATTCTCCAGGCAAGAATACTGGAGTTGGGTTGCCATTTCCTTCTCCAGGGCATCTTTGCAATCCAGAGATGAACCCAGATCTCCCACATTGCAGGCAGACTCTTTACCATCTGAGCCACCAGTATAGCATAGCAATCATTGCTCAATATTATGTAACAAGCTAAATGGGAAAATAAATTTTAAAAGAATAGATACACACATATGTATAGCTGAATCACTTTGTTTTACACCTGAAACTAACACATACTTCATATAATAAGTTTTTTAAAAAGTTCATTTGGGCAACTATTCCCAAAGAAATTCAAACATCTCTATGATATTTTATTTTTTCTTCAGTTTTATCCTGAGTGTGGAAAGACCTGAACTTTCCATCTTTGCAGAAAAACAAATCTGCTAATAATTGCCTGTGAATACCAGATAAAAATCTTTAAGCTATTCCTGCCTTTGTGAGTGAATTTCTCCTATACAATGAAATAATTGTAAAGATATACAAAATTGAGGCAATTAGTTATGTATATACTGGATGTTTTGCATGTAAGTGATGACAGAAACTATTATAAGAATATTTATCATGTTATTTTAAAATAATTTGCAAAATAGAGATCTCTGGAAGTCCTTTAAACTTGTGTTACCCTTGTTTGCTTCCACCAGTTGCTGTATTGTGAATGTTATACAAACAAGCATCCCCTAAATGTGTTAGAAAATTGTAACTTGATGATATATGATGAAAAGCAAATAAAATTACACCATTTTAGTAATGAAATAGAAAAGTGCCTACAGGAGCACCTGCATGTATTTTCCAGATTTCAGATTAGAGTTTGATATCAGATGAGGATCAGTGGGCTTCCTGGGTAGCTCAGCTGGTAAAGAATCCTACAATACAGGAGACCCTGGTTCTATTCCTGGGATAAGAAGGGATAAGCTACCCACTTCAGTGTTCTTGGACTTCCCTGGTAGCTCAGATGGTAAAGACTCTGCCTGCAATGGGGCAGACCTGGGTTGATCCCTGGGTTGGGCTGATCCCCTGGAGGAGGGCATGGCAACCCACTCCAGTCTTCTTATGTGGAGAATCCCCATGGACAGAGGAGCCTGGCAGGCTACAGTACGTGGGGTCACAAAGAGTCAGACACAACTGAGTGACTAAGCACACACAGAGAATCATGAGAATGATCCAAAATGACTCATATGATTGTATACTTGTTACCAAGAGAGTGATAACATGGCTAAGAGTCCCCAAATATAGGCAATTGTATAATAAATAAATAATAAAGTAGCAGTCTAGATTTAGGGAAACACTAAAAAGATATAAAATCAAGTAAGGGCTGTCAACTCAACAGATGAGGAAAGTTAGAAATGAAGACCAAAGTCCTGGAAGGCATAGGTGATGTGGACAAATTGCAGGGGACATTGCGGAACAAGGAGGGAGCGTTGTCTCTGGGCTTGTAATCAGCAAGGTCAGGGAGAAGGGAAGAAAAGAACATTTATGCCCTAATTAGCCAGCAATTTGTTGTAAAACAACCTTGCCACCTGGAGAGCAGAATTGTAGTATTTATTGGCACAAGCCATCAAATGAGCCAAATTAGAGCAGGCCAGCGTCCAGGTCTCCAGCACAAGATGCAGTGGACGATTAGCAGAAGCTGGGGGCGGGGTGGGGAGGGGGGAGTGGGAGACAAGAAGGGTACTTAGTAAAAGAAGGGATAACGCAATCCAAGAAGATCCATGAACGTTCATGAGACTTCCCTACTGCAGTCAGCCTGCCCCCCTCCCAATGTTTTGCTGCACTGTGCCACCTGTGGGATCTTAGTTCCCTGGCCAGTAATCCAGCCTCGCCCCAGGCAGTGGAAGCACAGAGTCTTAACCACTGGACCACCAGGGAAGTCCCGCAATCAGTCTTTTAAAAGTCAAATAATTCATTTGGCCTTTGGCACAACTACTGTGTGTGTTATCTTAAACTGAGTATTTTGCTACTGAGTGAAATTAAATAGGACAAGGAAAGAGCTGCTCATCTCTTTATTGCATCATCATTTATGCTGAACTTTTCCATTAAAGGGTATTGTCTCTCTTTAACCTTGGGGACCACATGTGACTCACTGCTCTTCTTATGCCAGAGAGCCAAGGTGTCTCTGTAGCTCATCACTTTTACCTTGACCACAGTCCCTATTCATTTTTCCTTCTCTGGCCTTCCTCAAGGATGTATGACTGTTCTACAGTATGTGCTGCTGCCAAAGTTTTATCTTCTGCTTGACTCTGTTAATCTCCTCCTCCCTTTCATCCTGTTTTCTAGGCAAGCGGGCTTTAGAGCTTTATATCATGCTTTAAATGAATTATCTACCTGTGTGTTGACACTTGACAGAATAATCTACACCATCTTATCCCAAGCCCAGTTGGATGTCCAGTCAACCGGAGGTTCAGCCCACGTGTCAGTCTTTACGCCACTTGTCTATTTTATTCCTCATCCTGGGAGAACACTGTGGAGAACTGGTCCCTAAATTCTCCTCTCCAATGGTATTCCTAAAATACCAACATTGTCACTTTATCATTAAAGTTCCTGAAACTGTGGGTCTCAATTTGAAGTGTAATGGTGATTCTCCACACACATAATTACTTGGCATCTTTTACTCTGGAAATAATCAGTACAAATGGCATTGCCCCATGTTTGAATTTTTTCTTCTGATTTCAACTGAACTTAGTGACTCAGTTTGAATTCCAACAAAAATGCACTTACTTGTATTTGAAAAATCACTGCATTTGTCTGAAAGGTGGAATATTCACCCTGTGAGTCTGTCACTACACTTCTGGAGTCAACCAGTGCTTATTTCCTTGGGCAGCAACCATTCCTGCTCAGTGAGATTGTACATTTCCTTGAAAGGTGATCCAGTGGCCTCATTCCTCTATGTGACTTTCCTGACTTTACTTGCTGTTGCCATTGAAGGCACTGAATCTTTTGAAAACACTTAAATACTAATTAAATTAATTTATGGCATGTGTCATTAACATTCCACTTTGCCTTGGTCTTTCTGTATGAGACAGTAAGCCCTTGGGACATTTGAAATGCTTTTATTTACTTGCTTAATAAACCCTTAGTATCGATCATAGTATCCAGTTTTGGTGACTGTAATGGTGGTAGATAAAGGACACTATCACACCCCAGAGAAGTTTTAAGCAAGAATGTCTAGTTAGATTTATTTAGAAAGAAGTAACAGACAGGAGAAAGCCTTAAGAATAAAATTAAGTTCATTTTAAATTGAGATGACAATCATTGCATAGTTCTAAAATAATGACTGCTTCTAATATATACTGTTCTTGTCTTAATTACCTCACATTTATTTAAAAACAAGCCTAAATGAAATAGGAGGTGACAGATGCTTAGGCTGATGTCTTTTCCCTTGGATTAGCGACAGGGAATGGCAGATATAACAGCATGTCTTCCAACGTCAGTCAGCAGATAGGATGGAAGACTAGATAATAAACAGCGTTTACAGTTCATTTCAATGAAGGCCATGCTACATATTTTTGAACAGTGGTATAGAAAGGTACAATACCATCCTCTACTCAAACTGAGGGATCAGGTACCATTTTGGGAACATCTCCACGTATTTCATACCTGTACCTTACCTGGGCTACTTACCTTGGTTGGCAAAAGGAAAAACCCAAAACTCTTCCGAGACTTAAATCCACCTTCTCCTTAACCAAGCTTCCTCATTCCTTGATTGACTAACATGCTTCCTCTTCCCTACTCACTACCCATACCCCAGCAGAATGCATTGCTTCCTTTTTATTGCTATTGCTGTTTAGTTGCTAAGTTGTGTCTGACTCTTGTGCAACCCTGTGGACTGTAGCCTGCTGGGCTCGTCTGTCCGTGGGATTTCCTAGGCAAGAATATTGGACTGGGCTGCCATTTCTTGCTCCAGGGCATCTTCTTGACTCAGGAATTGAACCTGTGTCTCCGGCATTGCAGGTGAATTCTTTACTCCTGAGCCACCAGGGAAGCCCTTTTGTTGCCATAATAGCTTTATAATCTGGTCTAGGCTTAGACTGTGGTACACCTTTGCCTTTCTCTCTTTTTAATAAAATCTGCTCCATATAGCCAGAGATCAGCCAGAAAGACAAGTACCTTGAGGAGGCATTTACAAACTAACCTCTCCACTCTTACCAATGCTTCTACCATTGTCCTATTGATGTATGTAGGAGTGGCCTTTGGCTTCATGATAACCTAAGGGCTACTTGATTTGGGAAAGAAGGCCAATGAAACACAGCTTCTGTAACAACATTTATATGCTCATACCAGATCCTCTATGAACATGCTGTGTAGGGTCACCCAAGATAGATGGGTCATGGTGGAGCGTTCTGACAAAACGTGTTCCACTGGAGAAGGGAATGGCGAACTACTTCAGATTTTTGCCTTGAGAAGCACATGAACAGTATGAAAAGGCAAAAAAGATATGATACTGAAAGATGAACTCCCCAGGTCAGTAGGTGCCCAATATGCTACTGAAGAAGAGTGGAGAAATAACTCCAGAAAGAATGGAGAGATGGAGCCAAAGCGGAAACAACGCCCAGGTCTGGATTTGACTGGTGATGAAGTAAAGTCCGATGCTGTAAAGAGCAATATTGCATAGGAACCTGGTCCATGAATCACAGTAAATTAGAAGCAGTCAGACAGGAGATGGTAAGAGTGAACGTTGACATTTTAGGAATCAGTGAACTAAAATGGACCAAAATGGGTGAATTTAATTCAGATGATAATTATATCTACAACTGTGGGCAAGAATCCCTTAGAAGAAATGGAGTAGCCCTCATAGTCAACAAAAGAGTCCAAAATGCAGTACTTAGATGCAATCCAAAAATGACAGAATGATCTCTTCATTTCCAAGGCAAACCGTTCATTATCACAGTGATCCAAGTCTGTGCCACAACCAGTAATGCTGAAGAAGCTGAAGTTGAACGGTTCTATAGGTCTTCAAGACCTATAATACTTTCTAGAAGTAACATCCAAAAAAGACGTCCTTTTCATCATAGGGGACTAGAACACAAAAGTAAGAAGTCAAGAGATACCTGGAGTAACAGACAAATTTGGCCTTGGAGTACAAAATGAAGCAGGGCAAAGGCTAACAGAGTTTTGTCAAGAGAATGCACTGGTCATAGCAAATGCCCTCTTCCAACAACACAAGAAAAGACTCTACACATGGACGTCACCAGATGGTCAACACCAAAATCAGATTGATTATATTCTTTGCAGCCAAAGATGGAGAAGCTCTATACAGTCAGCAAAAACAAGACCAGGAGCTCACTGTGGCTCAGATCATGAACTCCTTATTGCCAAATTCAGACTTAAATTGAAGAAAGTAGGGAAAACCACTAGACCACTCAGGTAAGACCTAGATCAAATCCCTTACGACTATGGAGTGGAAGTGAGAATAGATTCAAGGGATTAGATCTGATAGACAGAGTGCCTGAAGAACAATGGACGGAGGTTTGTGACATTGTACAGGAGGCTGTGATCAAGACTATCCCCAAGAAAAGATGATGCAAAATGGTTGTCTGAGGTGGCCTTACAAATAGCTGAGAAAAGAGGAGAAGCTAAAGGCAGAGAAGGAAAGATATACCCATTTGAATGCAGAGTTACAAGAATAGCTAGGAGAGATAAGAATGCCTTCCTCAGAGATCAATGCAAGGAAATAGAGGAAAACAATAGAATGGGAAAGACTAGAAAATTAGAGACACCAAGGGAACATTTCATGCAAAGATGGGCACAATAAAGGACAGAAATGATATGGACCTAACAGAAGCAGAAGATATTAAGAGATGGCAACAATACACAGAAGAACTGTACAAAAAACATCTTCATGACACAGATGGTGTGATCACTCACCTGGGGCCAGACATCCTGGAATGTGAAGTCAAGTGGGCCTTAGGAAGCATTGCTATGAACAAAGCTAGTAGAGGTGGATGGAATTACAGTTGAGCTATTTCAAATCCTAAAAGATGATATTGTGAAAGTGCTGCACTCAACATATCAGCAAATTTGGAAGACTCAGCATTGGCCACAGGACTGGAAAAGGTCAGTTTTCATTCTAATCCCAAAGAAAGGCAATGGCAAAGAATGCTCAAACTATCACAGAGTTGCACTCATCTCACACACTAGTAAAGTAATGCTCAAAATTCTCCAAGCCAGGCTTCCAAATTACATGAACCATGAACTTCCAGATGTTCAAGCTGGATTTAGAAAATGCAGAGGAACCAGAAATCAAATTGCCAAGATCCACTGGATCATCAAAAAAGCAAGAGAATTCCAGGAAAATATCTACTTCTGCTTTATTGATTACATCAAAGCCTTTGACTGTGTGGATCACAACAAACTGTGGAAAATTCTTAAAGAGATGGGAATACCAGACCACCTTACGTGCCTCCTGAGAAATCTGTATTCAGGTCAAGAAGAACAGTTAGAACCTGACATGGAACAACAGACTGGTTCCAAATTAGAAAAGGAGTACATCAAGGCTGTATATTGTCACCCTGTTTTTATATGCAGAGTACATCATGCGAAATACTGGACTGGATGAAGCACAAGCTGGAGTCAAGATTGCTGCGAGAAATATCAGTAACTTCAGATGGCACCACCCTTATGGCAGAAAGTGAAGAGGAACTGAAGAGCCTGTTGATGAAAGTGAAAGAGGAGAGTGAAAAGGCTGTCTTAAAACTCAACGTTCAAAAATCCAAGATCTTAGCATGTCCCATCACTTTATGGCGTATAGATCAGGAAACAATGGAAAAAATGACAGACTTTATTTTTTCAGGCTCCAAAATCACTGCAGATGGTGACTGCAGCCATGAAATTAAAAGATGCTTGCTCCTTGGAAGAAAAGTTATGATCAACCTAGACAACATATTAAAAAGTAGAGACATTACTTTGCCGATAAAGGTCCGTCTAGTCAAAGCTGTGATTTTTCCAGTAGTCATGTATGGATATGAAGGTTGGACTATAAAGAAAGCTGAGCTCCAAAGAATTAATGCTTTTGAACTGTGTGTTGGAGAAGACTCTTGAGAGTCCCTTGGACTGCAAGGAGATCCAACCAGTCCATCCTAAAGGAAATCAGTCCTGAACATTCTTTGGAAAGACTGATGCTGAAGCTGAAACTCTAATACTTTGGCCACCTGATGGTAAAAACTGGCTCATTGGAAAAGACCCTGATGCTGGGAAAGACTGAAGGCAGGAGGAGAAGGTGATGACAGAGGACGAGATGGCTGGATGGCATCTCCGATTCGATGGACATGAGTCCATCGAATTTGAGCAAGCTCTTGGAGTTGGTGATGGACAGGGAAGCCTGGTGTGCTGCAGTCCACGGGGTCACAAAGAGTCGGACACGACTGAGTAACTAAACTGAATTGAACTGAAGCAGATCCTCTGTCCAGGGCATCTCCAGCAGGGAGAGATGGGAGGTAGATTTGTATGGAGTCATTAAGAAGTAAACGCAAACAACATAGGCAGTTGTATTTTTAGGGGGAAAACTGTGTTTTGAATGCTCGAGTTCAAGTGTCAGTGTATCCAGGTATTCCGATGTCAGTCTTCTTGCTAGACTGGTATTGGTGACATCCAAGTAAAGTAAGTATGAGATAGTCTGAAATTTAGAAGAATATTTTTTAGAGGTATTAGCAGTAGGATTGGAGGTACTAGTTGTATAGGGAAGTTGTGGTAATTGTTTAGGCAATGTTGTTGTTTAGTCGCCAAATCGTGTCCAACTCAGATGCCAGTCTTCCCTGTCCTTCACCATTTCCCAGAGCTTGTCCAAGTTCATATCCACTGAATCGGTGATGCCATCCAACTATCTCATCCTCTGTTGCCCCCTTTTCTGTCTTTCTGCAGTCTTTCCCACCATCAGGGTCTTTTGTAATGAGTCAGCTGTTTGCATCAGGTGGCCAAAACAATACCTTATTCAACTCAACCAAAATCTGAGAAATTACCATGATGGCTTTGATTGTAATTTTTATTTTCTTTAAAGGCTTTTTACTTCAAAAAAAAATGTTTTTTTGCTGTCCTTCCTTTCCAGCTCCTAAAGCTTGTGTTTAGATTATTTCTGCGTGCTTAATTAAAAATACTAGTGTCTATTCAAACCCTATTATAGAATTTATGACAGTTGAATAGTATTGTTCACAGACCTGCCTGTTTTCTCCACTACATCCTTTAATTGTTGCAGTTTTGCACAACTTGGCACATAAATGTTGCTCAGTTAATTTCTTTTTAGTATAATGAGTAAATTAACTCATTATTAATTGAACATATACAATTTAGATCTCTACTAAATAATATTGAAGAATACTAGAACAGATATATCTGGATAATATAGTCAGGGCAACCCAATATACCTGGGTCATTTGTATAATTCTGGTGAAACTAGATCTCCGCCTGAATTGTTTAAATAATCCCCCTGGTGCTTTGTAGAAGACTGTAAGGCAGAGGTAGAAGAAAGCAAAGAGAATAGCATCTTTCCTCCAGCTGGTTTTTCAAACACCCTACTTCCTTGTTTCTATATAAGAAAATCTCCTGGATGCATTGCCAGGAGAGTCTCCCTTAGGAATTTAAAAGAAGAAAGAAAAGAAAGCAAGATACCGAAACCCATTGCAGTGTTTTCTGAAAACAGCTTGGCTCTCCTGCTGGTCACCCACGGCTGCCAGGCCATCGAAACACCTCATCTGATGGCACCCAAGCCGTTTCTACTCAGCATGCTGGAAGTTTCTGATTAATTTTGTTTGACAGTGGCAAAAAGTGCGCCCTACCTTGGATGTCAGCTGATTATTTCCAGTATGGTTGCTGCTGAAAATTCCATTAATGATTTGTAATATCTATTCAACTTGAAGAGAGGAGAAAAGTGCTTGTCTGAAAAAAGAAAAGTAAATTGGACCCAGTCTTATGGAAAATCTTAATTTACAGAGTGAACATTTGAGTGGAGGAATATATCAGCAATTTCACCTTTTTTTTGTCTTTTTATACAGAAGGATTTGTTCTGTTATTGACAGTCTATCACTAAAGAATGTGTTGTGAAGAATAAAACTTTTTTGATTGATATGCTTTCCTTTTCTTCCCAGGGTTCAAGTATGGAAAATTTACATGTTCAATTTGATGTGTATTTATTAAATGCCTACTGTGTTTAAGGGCCTCAGTAAATATTTATTGAGTTGAACTGAGTGTACCATTATGAATATTTATGCCTAAGACCTAGTGCGACCCTTTGGAGAGCCTACCATCTAAGATAGTGATTCTCAACTGTGGCCACATGTTAGAATCTGATGCCTGGTTCTCACTCCCCAGATACTTTGATCTAAGAAGTCTTAGGTGAGGCTTGTGGCCTCAGTAGTTTTCATATGTCTCCTCATATACATAATATGCCACTGGATTTGAGGAAGAACAGCTAGTCTAAAGGAAGTGACAGGTACATGGCCAAGATCCAATAGATGTTTAAAAGACAGTGTTTTTAATGGTCTGTTTGAAAAGTATGAGGATTTAGAGGGGTTGAATTGCATTCTATTGAGGCCATTAGGAAAAATTTCATGAAGGAGGTAATATTTCAATGGACTTTACATGTGTAAAATTTTGATTGGCAGAGTTAGGCATCCAGGAAGAGGGTCAAAGGCAAGGATGTGAAAGAATGGGCCCAGTTCTGAGAACACTGAGAATGATTATGATAAAAGGAGTACACAGTTGATTGTTATGAAAAGTACCACGGATTTGTATTAATTATTTTGCGCTAGCAAGAGCTCAAGTACATGTATGAAATGATGGGATATTCAGCAACCTTTGTTCTCATGCTCTAAGAGTTACTCTGACCACAAGGTTGAAAGTGTCTCATGATATAATAGATATCATGATAGGCATAGATATAAAAATGTACCTTAGACAGCATTGTAAATTACACTTCAATGAAACATGGTAATAAAAAATGTACTTAAGTAAGTGTTAGTCACTCAGTTGTGCCTGACTCTTTGCGACCCCACGAACTGCAGCCCACCAGGCTCCTGTGTCCATGAGATTTTCCAGGCAAGGATACTGGAGGGGGTTGCCATTTCCTTCTTCGGGGGATCTTCCCAACCCAGGGACTGAACCCGGGTCTCTGTACTGCAGGCAGATTCTTTACTGACTGAGCTACAAGGGAAGCCCATATGTTGCTATTCAAAGTGTATGGGTCTCAGATCAGGAGCTCTCGTATTATCTATCACACCATAGCGTCCCATGTGATAATTTCCTTTACTGTGATTAATACATATTTGAGAAAAGTGATGTCTTAATAATTATTTGTGATATACTGCCTCTTTTTGGTTGGAGGCACCATTGGCAAATAGCCATTCATAAAATAGTCTGCCATTTAGCAAAACCTCTCTGAGTTACTATTTGCAGTTACTTGCTTAATTCCTCTTAAAGAGGTAAATAATGCTTAAGCTCCCATGCTAGGCCCTCTCCCTGTGTACATCAGGTCTGTTCTGGCATTCAGGTTTCTGGGGATAAAGTTTCACAGGCCTCTCTTCTTCTTTCCACCTGCCACATGCCACGAAACCCATGTGCAGTAGAATGGCCGTGGCTCAGTATATTGGATTATAATGGGTTTCAGAGGTGAGTTTTGAGGACATCCATTTGAAAAGGAAATATTATCAAGGTCTACAGTTGAAAGATCCTCATTTAGGATATTAGGACGGGAACTAAAGAGGAAAGCCTCTTCAAAGTCACACAAATTTAAATGTACAGTAGTTTTAGATGAGGTGATCTGGTTAAATATCTTTAGGTTGATATTTGGCAACAAGAGCTATTTTGCTTTATGTACAAAAACCATCTGCCTTTCTCAGTCTTTGTAGCGTGCAAAAGAATATGTGAGGAAGTTGTTAAAAAAAATTATTCCAACTTTCCTGAGATTCTGATCTAGTAGCTTAGAAAAGGCTCAGGTATCTGCACTGAAACAGATATTCCAAGAGATTCTGTTGTTCTTAGTTGGTGCTAATAGTACTTACTATATTTGAAAAAACATTGCTTGTAGGCATTATAATCTTAGGAATTAATAACTTCCAGTCTCAGTATTTCTAAAACCCAATTGTCAGCCTATTACCTGAACTTTGTAAACTGTAGATTGATCCACTTAATCAGGCAAACTTTCTGAAGGAGATGATATTAAGAAATTACTTTTTAATTCACTGTAGAATTTCATATTCTAAGCACTGAAATGTATAATCAATTATATTTGAGTATTGATCATGTTTCGTTTTTGTAGAAAATAGTTCAGTACATTTTTTTGTAAGAAATCTACAATTAGCATCTGATTTTCTGAGGCTGAAAACTGTTTTGTTGGTTTGGTTTGTTTTTTCCATACCTACTTACCATTTTAGAAGGGAGGAAAGGTAGGAGAAAAAAAGCGATGTTTCTATCCATCTGTGGGCTGAGAAATATTAGATAATTAGTTATCTTATTGTAAATCTGCTGCAGGGTCAGTGTCGAGTTTTATCTTGGAAAGTGAGGAGTTTGTGCCACTTCTCATGCTTAATTTATCAGTGAATTTTTGCAACTGTGATAGTCAATGACTTCATTGCATTTCCATGTAAAATGAAGCTAAGAGAATTTGTAATATAAAAGGAGATTGTTGTTGTTCAGTGGCTAAGTAGTGTCCAATTCTGCGATCTCATGAACTGCAGCATACAAGGTTCCTCTGTCCTCCACTATCTCCCGGAGCTTTGCTCAAATTCATGTCCATAGAAGGAGATACAATAGTTAAAATACTCAGGTAGACAAATTGGAAATACCTTTTTGACAAGATAAATATATATTTGCTATGTGTATTTAAGACACAAAGAAATATTTTGTTTGAAATATGATTAAATTACCTCCATCTTCCATTTCATGTTATCTCTTGTTCCTAACTTCCTTCTGCATCAAGTGACAACAACGAGTGTTTGTAGCATTTTAAACGTTGTTATATTCAGTCTATTCAATCATTCATGTGGGATTTTGTCAAGGGAGGATGTAAAATCCCATTCTCTGAATATCTTTAAAAATAAAAGACAATTCAGGAATACTTGCAAATTTTTGTTTATTTTTACTATTAATTTTTGACTATTTGGGTCTTCACTGTTTTGCCGAGGCTTTCTCTAGTCGTGGTGAGCAGGGTTCCTCCTTGTTGAGATGTGCAGACTTCTCACTGTGGTGGCTTTTCTTGTTTTGGAGCACAGGCTCTAGGTTTCTGGGCTTGAGTATTTGCAACACACAGGCTCCATGGTTGTGGCCCACAGGCTTAGTTGCTCTATGACATATGGAATCTTCCCAGACCAGGGATCAAACCCGTATTGCCTGCACTGGCATGAGGATTCTTATCCACTGTGCCACCAGGGAAGTCCTACAAGCTTTTGGATTAGCAAATTCAAACATAAATATAAAACATATTATTTAAAGGTGATGAAGGTTAAGAGTCCCTCTTATATATTGCTGGTGCTTTTTTGAAAACAAGAGTCATAGTTGTATTAAAAAATCTGTGTTGTGTGTGTGTGTGTGTGTGTGTGTGTGTGTGTGTATGCTCAGTCACTTTAGTCATATCTAACCTTTGCGACCCTGTGGACATAGCTTGCCAGGCTCCTTTGTCCATGGGGATTCTCTAGGCAAGAATATTGGAATGGGTTGCCTTATCCTCCTCCTCCAGGGGATCTTCCCAACCCAGGGATCAAGCCCATATCTCCTATGTCTCCTGCATTGGCAGGTAGGTTCTTTACCACTAGCACCACCTGGGAAGCCCCAAAAGTCATAAACTCTTAATATTTCCTCAGCTAGTAATTCCTTCTGTAAGAATCTAAGGAAGTAGTCATTTGAACAAATTTGAACAATCGTTTCTGTAAATGGATGATCATTGCAGCTTTCTTTGTCAATAGCAAAGTGAACTTTACTGTTGAACCATAGAAACAAGGGTAAACATGTTATATTCATATGAAAGGAAATGCAAAATGTTTTTAATTAATTTATTTTTATTGAAGAATAATTTCTTTACAGAATTGTATTGGTTTCTGCCAAAAATCAACATGAGTCAGCCATAGGTATAAATATGTCCCCTCCCTCTCGAACCTCCTTACCACCCCACTCCTCTACTTTGTTACAGAGCCCTAGTTTGCATTCTGAGTTATACAGCAAATTCCCACTGGCTATCTATTTTACATATGGTAATGTAAGTTTCCATGTTACTCTCTTTATACATCTCACCCTCTCCTTCCTCCCCTCTAACCCATGTCCATAAGTCTGTTCTCTATGTCTAGTGTCTTCTTTGCTGCCCTGCAAATAATTTCATCAGCCATTTAAATTTAATATTTTTCAACAGTATTTAACAGGAAGTATCTCATCACATAATCAGGCTTCTCTCATATAATGATTAGAGAAAAAACAGGATTAATAAAGTTAATTTTGAGAACAAAAATAAAAACATACACATAAATTGAATGGAAACAAAAACAGCAATGGTCATATGAGTATTGAATTTTAGGTGACTTTAATTTCTTTCTTGATAATTTTCTGTGTAGTTCAAAATCCTTTCAGTGAGCCTATGTGGCTTTCATAATTAGGAAAAATTTTAAAGAAATTAAATGTTAAAAATCTGAAGTTGGGTTAAGTGTGGTTCTCTGAATGACAGGCGGATGAGTGAAATGAACCTTTAGTGTCCCTTCAATTTTAAGGACCATCTGTCCAGTTCTGTTAACCAGTAACCATTGAAAGAAGTTAGACCCAGTTAGTAAAGGCAGAAAGAAATGTGTCTTTGTGAGTTCTATTCTGTATCCCTGTGCATATCTGCTGCCTTAAACTAATGGAGCTATTTATTGAGTTCAAACTGTCCCCAAGGAAAGCTGCTTTCTACTTTGCTTCTATGCAAGTGCTGTTCACTTTTTACAACTGGCTACTGAATCAAAGCCAGCAGCTGGCCATCCACACTATTACAGAGGACAATAGTCCACGCCCAAGCTTCTCAAGAGGGGCCCTGCTCCCATATCTTGAATGTGCCTGCGTGAAAGGCAGACACTACTGAGTACAGTTTTATCTGCTCCTGCTCATCCAAAAATACAGAAACTATGAAGACAAAATACATGATGGCTGCATCTTATTGAGTGACCTTGGAAAACTCAAGTGAACTTAAATTTATTCATCTTTAAAATTGGACTCATAATGGCTTTCTCTAAGTCCTGTAAAACATGTAAGAAAGAATTTTGTAACCTACATTTCTAAAATAGTTGTTAGAGGATTATGTTCACATTTTTCTCATGATTTTTTTTCCTTTTCAAGTACGTGGTGATGCTAAGGAGATAGTAAAATAGCATCAGACCTCCTGCCTTGCCCAGGACTTCATGCTGCTTTGTAATGTGATCTCAAAATGGAGTGCAACTGGATGGCCTGATGCTATTTATTATCACCACTTAAAGTGAGTCCATATGCCAGTAGCATATTGAGCTGACAGGCTGTGATGTCATTGGCAGGAGCAGCACTACCAGAAGGCAGAGTTGCTGAGGATTGTTTGTGACATTATTCTCTCAGCATATTGGATGCTGCTGGTCAGTAGTGGCAGTGATGTCTGGGGAAATAAGGTCAAGTGAAGCACCATATTCCTAGTGATTTGTGGTTACAGCTACAGCCTGTCTGAGGTATAGGCTGGACACAGATGAATTATGATTTCTTTTCCTAAAATTAAGCTTAAACCTCATAGAGTCATCAGCACTGAATTCTTTGCTAAAAGTTTATTAATTTTGTGGTAGATAGACATTTTCCTCTTGTCAGAATAGAAAAATACCCAGGTGTGAGCCTGTCCTGCTGTGTTTTCTTTAGCTGTTTTATTACTAAATTTATAGTGCAGTAGTCCTACCTATTTGAGAAAGGAGAAATACTATTGATGTTTGTTAAAGAACAATATACTGTTCTGATTCTCCTTCTGCCTGACTGATTAAACCTTCCCTGATGCTCTCCATAAGATCTTTGTGATTTTTTTTTCTCCCTGGTATGCAAAGAGGTGAGCAGGCACCATATTTTTTGAGATCCTTAAAAACTAAGGTACATTGTCCTTTAGGCAATGAAGTTTTAATCAGGAGAGGAAATTATGGCAATATTTGTAATTATAGAAAAGTCACTTTGGTAGCTATGCAGGCAGGGAGACATAGAGGATGTTATTATCATCCAGGCAACAGATGGGGACTTCTTCAGTGAGGTATTGGTAGTCAAGGATGGGAAGAAGAATTCAAGAAACATTTAGGAGGTGAGATCAAGAGGTAGAGACTGAGTGTGAAGCTGACTGCCAGGCCTCTAGATTGGGGGTCTAGGATGACACACTAACAAGTAGCTGTCAATATTCTCTGTCTAGTTACAGTCTAGCAGAGAAAGGTAAAAACATGTAAGGATGTTTTGAATTCAAAACATGAATTGAACAATTCATGTGCCAGACATTATGCAAAACATGCTTTGTCTCACTGATCCTTCTCCTCAGTCCTGTGATATACTGTTGTTAGTGCTATTTTAAAGAAGAAAGCGAGGCTATGAAAAACCCGGCAGTGCGCTCAAGGTCAATGGACCAAGCTTTGGAGCCTCCCAGGTAGACTGATTGTAAAACCTCTGCTGCACAGTATCTAGCAACGTCTACCTATAAAATTCTAAACAAAGTTCAAAAAGGAACGTTGAAGCACTTAGAAGGCCCAATTGCCAGAGGCTATTTTAGGATTAGTCATTCATGTAAAAATAATGCAAAGTAGTAAGCTGCTTTCTTCTTAAACTCATAGCTTAACATCCAAATAAAATTGCTAATTCTCAAATTAGAGACTCGTAGAAGGGAGTTTCAAATGGAGTTTCAGATGGAAAGTTGCAGAATATTTCATATAAACCATTTCTTTCCTAAAAATGAAAATTTAAAACCTAGAGAAAGCTCACTTGCTCCAAAAATTCTCATGATAAAACAGATGGAACCTACACAAGAGCTAAAGCAAAGAATATTCAAACCTAATCAGCGATGAAAGCAGAAGGCACTTTTAACCATCGAAGAGAGAGCAGCCAGTTGCCGCCCTGACATTCTTCATGTCTTGCTTCTGGTGGATACAATTCTAGCTAATTTGGCTATGGTCCTTTGTGACTTCCAAGAATTATGAACTTGCCAATGGTTAGCTGGGCTTTAAGATGATCTCTAGAGCAAAACAGTTGCTATTGGTCTCCTAAGGATGATATTTGTGTGTGGTTTATTAAGGTAAAATTGGTTTTATTTGTTACAGCAGTCTGTCTTTTCACAATCAGCCTCTAATGGTTGTATTCTTTATTGTTATTCTTTATCACTAGAAGACTTTAAAAATCAGGAATAATAAAATAAAGTATAAAAACCCTGGGAAGCCTTTTAAGTTGTTTAATAGAAAAACAAGTGCACATTCTGGAAGCCTCCTTCCCATATCATTTTGAGAGAATGTACCCAATGTAATGGATATAGACTCGATTATCTGTAGACCTTAGATTCTAACCAAGGTTAAAGATCACTTTCTAAATTGAGCTGTAACCAATTTTATTTATCTATTTTTATTATTTTATTTTGTAAAAGTTGAAATATAGTTGATTTACAGTGTTTCAGGTGTATAGCAAAGTGATTCTTTTCCATTATAGGTTATTGCAAGGCATTGAAGATAGTTCCTTGTCTATACAAAAGTTCCTGTTGTTTATCTATTCTGTATATAATAGTGCACCGGAGAAGGCAATGGCAGCCCACTCCAGTACTCTTGCCTGGAAATTCCCATGGATGGCGGAGCCTGGTGGGCTGCAGTCCATGGGGTCGCTGAGAGTTGCACACAACTCAGTGACTTCACTTTCACTTTTCACTTTCATGCATTGGAGAAGGAAATGGCAACCCACTCCAGTGTTCTTGCCTGGAGAATCCCAGGGACAGGGGAGCCTGGTGGGCTGCCGTCTATGGGGTCGCACAGAATCGGACACGACTGACGCGACTTAGCAGCAGCAGTGCACATCTATTAATCTCAACCTCTTAATTTACTCCCTTCACCTCCTTTCCCTTTGCTAGCTGTGTTTGTTTTCCATGTCTGTAAATCCCTTTCTGTTTTATACATAAGTTCATTTGTATCATTTTTTAGATTCCATGTATACGCGGTATCACATCTTCTTTATCCATTCTTTTCTTGGTGGACACTTAGGTTGCCTCCATGTGTTGGCTGTTATAAATAGTGCTGCTCTGAACATTGAGGTGCATGTATCTTTTTGTACTAAAGTGTTTGTCTTTTCTGGATATGTGCCCAGAAGTGGGAATGCTGGATCATATGATAACTCTATGTTTAGTTTTTTAAGGAACCTCCAAGCCATGACCAGTTTTTAGATGATTATAATTGTGACTAAGTTACACAGGAAAACTGATGTCATGATTTTATGCTCTTACAGGTTAAAATTTTCAAGCTTGGAATTAGCATAGGTATATGCAAGACTTTTAAAAGCCCTTCAAATGGAAGGCAAGAAATTCTGCTTCTTGGCAAAAAAATCTGTTCTATCTGTAATTGGCTTAGTCTGTTCACTAGTTTTCCTGTTTGTGCCATCACCAGGTGGTTAGTGGGCAAGTAGCTCACTGATTTTTTTATTTTTTACAGCTTTGTATTTGGAATCAGTCTCCCTAGGACAGAAAGGCAAAAGGGGATGTGGCAGAAAGTGAAACCAGGATACTGTGAACAGGAAATAACACGGGTGGAAAGGGAGAAGCTGACAGAGAAAAAAGATACAGTCAAGCCGAGTAAGGACAGTGTGGTAACCTCCACATTGATCCATTAGAGACACATTGACAGTATGAACAAAACTGTGTGGGAAGATTTTAATCTATAAAACACACAAACAAACTATTTTCAAGCTCTTTAAAGGTATTACTTACAAAACATATATCATTCTTATCAGACCCTGCTGCTGCTGCTAAGTCGCTTCAGTCGTGTCCGACTCTGTGCGACCCCAAAGAGGGCAGCCCACCAGGCTCCCCCGTCCCTGGGATTCTCCAGGCAAGAACACTGGAGTGGGTTGCCATTTAGAAATCTATTCTGTTTTTTAAAGAAGTTGAATTTCTTTTTAAAAATAATATAGAGATTTCACTAACTCGACTGTCTTTTCATTTAGTTAAGCCTGTTAATAAGATTTTTGTGTATATCTATTACCACTTACCACTTTAGATTTTTAAGCCCAGCATAAATGGATATCAGTGGGAATCTCCTATGTATATTGATTGCTTTTAAGTTTAAAAGGAGTGTATTTCTAAATAGTCGTTAGTTCCTTCAAAGAACATGATTCCAGTCTGGGTAGCAGTCTTCGACGCCCTGCTGGAATGACTGGTCATTTTTTCCCAATTAATAAAGCTGGCTTCCATTGAATTTTGAGTTCATCACTAATTTGATCCTAGCAGCATGACATTAAGGACTGTTTAGTAATAAAGTCGGAGAAGGCAGTGGCACCCCACTCCAGTACTCTTGCCTGGAAAATCCCATGGACAGAGGAGCCTGGTGGTCGACACTCCATGGGGTCGCTAAGAGTCGGACACGACTGAGCGACTTCATTTTCACTTTTCACTTTCATGCATTGGAGAAGGAAATGGCAACCTACTCCGGTGTTTTTGCCCGGAGAATCCCAGGGATGCGGGAGCCTGGTGGGTTGCCGTCTCTGGGGTCGCACAGAGTCAGACATGACTGAAGCGACTTAGCGCAGTAGCAGCAGCAGTAATAAAGTAATAAGAAGCCAAATATTTAATTGAATTTTAAAAAAGACCTGTTCTTTGGTGTGAAAAATTTATTATTATTGACAATTCTTGGGGAAATTTTTGCTGTCATGTCAACTATTCATAGCAGAATCTTGCCTTATTCTTCTTTGGGACCAAGGTTTTGATGGTTGAATAAATTATTTAAAATCACTTGTGGAGAACATGTAATCATTGTTGGTTGAGACTTCAGATAGTTTTATAAGTGCTTTTAATGACGATGAAAAATTATTTATTAATAACAGGCAAAATTGGCAAGTCTGTCAAGTCTCGGGTTAGATCCTATTTCCCTGGGAAAATCTTTTCTACTTAAGTAAACTCAGTCATTCTATACTTTTTCATCTTGCTCCCTGTAAAATAACTTGATTCTACTTATATTCCCAGCAATTAGTACAGTAGCTGCACCTTCTAAGTACTTGATAAATATTTGCCCAATAAATCATACATGAAAATCTGTAAAATACAAAAATTTTACATTTTAGACCAACTTGGATTTGGATTTGTATGATTGACATTTTGTGTTTAAATATGCAGCAAAATGTGTATAGTAATTCAACTTCATTTAGTATAAGAATGTATTACTTCTTATTTCTATAGGATTACTTTTATTTTCAGGTTTTATAATAGTTAAACATTTTAATAACTTATTTAATAATATTGTACTACCTTTAATGATGAAATGCCATGATTATTAAAGTTTAATGAAAGATGTTTAGTTTTAGCATACAATTTACTCTTTCCATTTTATCCATTGGACTGTTTACAAAACCAATTTAGCTTTAGTATTTGAAACATGATGAGAGTATTCCTCTGTTGTGGATAACTGCTTTAGTTGAGAATATTTTACAAGAAGGGAGAGAAAACATGGTTCAAATATTCTGACTCAATATACTTTTCATCTTACAAATATTACAGAACAATGTCCCTTTAATTTATTCTAGTTTTCTCTTTAAATTTAATATATTTAGGTTCATTGTTATGTTTCTTAAACTATTGTATAAATTTTGTTATAAATGTTGAGCCATCTTTGTGAAATTGATTCTGCTTAAAACTGCAAAATCTGTCTGAATCTCAAAGGTGGAAACATGTCTTGATAGCTTGGGCGCAAGTAGTGTGAGTTCCTCTCGAGTTACGAGGGCATAATTGATACACGCCCTCAGCTTCATCTGGATGGAACAGTGCATTTTCATATAATTTCCTAGTTACTTCTAGGAATTAGAAGTAACTTCAAGTAGATCACACAAATGACTTGCATCTTGTTCTTAACTCCATCTTCTTTCCGAATCACAAACCAGGTCCATGACGGATATAAGGAGTGGGAAAGGGTGATTGACAATGTATTCCTTCCACTGTGTAATCTATAGGCCCTCTGAGCCAAGCAAAATCATGTGGGTATTGAATTTCAAAGCCATAACATAGATGTGTTGATTTATAATGACAGCATTGATTAGGAAATAAGAAATCTCAATCTAAAGATACTAGCCAATAGCAAGTTTAGTACAGAAAATATTTATGTATCTGGAAAAATCATTCATTCATTCATGTTACTTTTTTTTCCTGAAAATTCTCTTGGGTATTTAAGATTTTATGGTAAATTTAGGTGATATAAGAGTGATGGTTGATGGTCACTATCATATAAAAGCCTGAAATTTCATGTCTTTGCACAGAAGCAGCTTAGTCTTTGTTCACATAAAGTCTAGTGCAATGATGGTGTATTGGGAGTTAAGGTTCTTACGTCTTCTGCATGCTGTTGTCAGGGACTTGGCTTTATATGTGTTTGTTTAGAGACTCAGGTTGATAGAAACTCTGCTGCTTCTAACATTGGGCTTCTGGGGTCTCCCTCAGGGTTTACCAACTAAGGAAAATGTGGAGAATTGTGCAGGATATTTTCATCTGAAAGAGGTGTGTATTCCTTATATTTGGGTTCCATATCTGTCTTACTGTTCATGAGGTTCTCAAGGCCAGAATACTGGAGTGGTCTGCCATTCCCTCTCCAATAGGAGGAGAAGGGGTGACAGAGGATGAGACGATTGGATAGCATCATTGACTCACATGAGTGTGAGCACGCTCTGGGAGATAGTGAGGGACAGGGAAGCCTCGCGTGCTGCAGTCTGTGGGGTCGCAAAGAGTCAGACACGATTTAGTGAATGAACAACAGCAATTTCTTATAGTCAAACCAGATGTAAAGGGAACAAGAAGACAGGGTCTTCAGCGGGTAGCCATTTTCCAAAAACAATACTTTTCTGTGAAAGGACAGCATGAACTTTTAGTGAATAGCTAGCTTCCTCTGCTTTGGTTAGAAGGTGATTATGATTGCTATATTCGAGCAACAACCGAGAATTGTCTTTAGAGTAATGGTATTAAAAATAGGGCTATTTTTAAAAACAACAACTAAGCATTATCAATCCATAATTGAATAAATTTAGGACTATTGTTTTAGAACTACATGGGTTGTGTCATCGAGTAGAATTCCATTTAAATGATTATGGAGATATTCTTAAATTTCAGAAGTTTAAAATAGTTATTTCCTTTTTTTCCGCTCTGGTGATTGTTTTTAAGTAACGCAATAAAAGCTGTCTTTCTGTAGCTGCTTAAATAAAATTGCTAAGCAAGATGATAGTTTTATTTAGAAGATATATTCAATACATCATTTTGTATTGTAATGATTATGACATATAATCATTCCGTGCTGCTAAAATAAATTTCTGTGATTAAGAATAACTGTGTCCTTAGAGTACTTTTCAAAGTATTTCTGAGTCCTTATACCACTTGAGGCAATCAATGAGCCTTTGAGAAACATAGAAAAGGTGTTATTAGTCCCCTGTTTGGATAAGAAATATAGACTCACAGTGTTTAAATGACTAGCTTAAAATCCTTTGGATTGTAAGTGTTAGATGCCTTAGAAGTATAATCTTGTAATGCTGTTTTCTTTACTTGCGTGACTGCATCTATCTGAACACTGGAAAAGACCATTAGTCTGAGTGTTTTAGTTTGCACAATCTATAAAAATGACACTGATGCAGGTGAGGTGAGAATCACAAGGTGACTGAAAGAACAGATCAGCATTGTCGGGCTTACCCATTTTTGCTGGTGTAGGCATATCTCGTGTATTAGCTTTTAAATATTTATAGAGTAGAATTCCAGGAGTGGACAGATCTTAAGGCTTTTTCTTTTAATCCAGAAGGGCCATCGAAACTGTAGCTCCAGTGTATTTCTAAATGAACCCAGAACTCCTCTATATTTTTCAAAATGCTTTTGTTTTAGTATAGTTGACTTTTAACCTTTTTGTTCATTGATACATAAATGAGCTTTTATTGCCTAAAATTGTTCTTACAGATATAACAGACTAAGTCACTTTTCTCAAGAAGATCAGTCTCATGAGGGTCAGAGAGTAAGCAGAGACTTCTCAATCCATAAAGGTGATGAGAGAAGAATATTCAGGGAGCCTTATAAGCCCCCAGAGTAGGGTGGAATGGAATGGGTGGGATTGGATGTGTGCTATAGAAGGTGATGTTTGAATTGGTTCTGGAAGGATGAGTAGAAGTTCAAACCAGACATGGTGTTTTCTAAAATATAAAATACAAAGTTCAGTTACATTATAATTATTTGACTTAAAATTCTGAAATAATATCGAAACATAATATCTACATCTGGGCTTCAGAAAAGGAATTTAAAGGATGGCTCAGTAGAGAGCCATCAATTCAGTTGAGTTCTGTTCAGTCACTCAGTTGTGCCCAACTCTTTGTGACCCCCATGGACTGCAGCATTCCAGGCCTCCCTGTCCATCACCAACTCCCAGAGTTTACTCAAACTCATGTCCATTGAGTCAGTGATACCATCCAACCATCTCATCCTCTGTCATCCCATAAACATGGAGAAATAAAACCAATTAAAAATATAAGATACTGTAGTAGGCATGTATTATGGTTGAGTGTGTGTGTTAGTCGCTCAGTTGTGTCCAACTCTTTGTGACCTCACGGACTGTAGCCAGCAAGGCTCCTTTGTCTATGGAATTTCCTAGACAAGGAGACTGGATGGGTTGTCATTCCTTTCTCCAGGGAGGGCAATCTATTCCATAAATATAAATCTATTATGGTAAGATTTATAGTTAACTTGAGCTTATTCTGTGCTTCCTCACGAATAGTGACCTATGTGTATTTCTTTGTAGTGTATCCTTCTCTTTACTCTGTCTCTCTGCTACCTCTGGCTGCTGCTGCTAAGTCGCTTCAGTCGTATCCGACTCTGTGCAACCCCATAGATGGCAGCCCACCAGGCTCCCCTGTCCCTGGGATTCTCCAGGCAAGAACACTGGAGTGGGTTGCCATTTCCTTCTCCAATGCATGAAAGTGAAAAGTGAAAGTGAAGTTGCTCAGTCGTGTCTGACTCTGTGCGACCCCATAGACGGCAGCCCACCAGGCTCCTCTTTCCAGGCAAGAGTACTGGAGTGGGGTGCCATTGCCTTCTCCACTACCTCTGGCTAAGCCTGCATTAATCATTTCCCATGCCTGCTGTGATGTACTTGTTATATGTAGTTGTTTCCATGTGGGTAACTTACACCCAACTTTATTGTGTTAGTCCTTATCCTTCATGGGTTTCTGTAACACTTTTGTTTCTGCAGGCTTGATTTTTTTTTTTATTAATTCCAGTGGTAATATTTATTGCCTACCTAAAAGTCACCAATGGATGCAAATTGTGACTTTGCATATTAAGATTCTTTGGGAGATCAGAGAAAGTTCATTATAGAGAATAGACCTAAAACACAAATTTGTAACACTGTTGAACCCTCTGAAGGCCCTGTTAGCAGAGAGGCTGGCTGTGAGGAAAGGGGTGAGGAAGCCCTACCAGCCCAGACTTAGATGCAGCCTAAGAGGTTGAGAGGAAGGAAGGACTTTCAGTCGCCAGACTTTGTAAAACCTTGACCTATTTTTCCTTAAAAAAAAAAAAAAACAAGTTTCTCATCATCTGGACCAGTTTTCTTGAAGCGCTGCATAACTGTAGGGAGGAAAGATGGACAGAGTGTATGTAGAGGGAAAGATGGATAGAGTGGAGGACCTAGCAGATTGCTTTTAGCTTCATGTCCTTGTAAAATCTGTCAGCTAGTTAATCGGTTTTTCCTTATATATGTCCCCAAATGTGTTCCAGTGTTATATATTTGTTGATCATTTATCAGAAGATTATAGTAGAACTAGTTTAATATATTTAATATAAACACAAAAACTGCCTCGGAACTTATTGAAGAACCACTGTACTTTCTTAATATATACCTTGAAGGCATCTTGCCTGCCTTTGACATGAGTTTCAAAAGTCAATAAAAGATAGTATGTCTGCAAGATTCTTCCTTCTTTTTAAAAAAACGTTTTGTTTTTATTGAAAAAGCAATACAATAAAATTAAAGAAAAATTTGAAAAGAGGTTAATTGTTATATTATCTTAAAATCATATTTATATTCCATTCTTTGTTCTCATTGATATTTTTCTAGAGTTGCAATTCAATTTAACTCAAGCATTGATCATTCATTTATTCAACAAATGTTGACTAAGTGCCCATCATGTGACAGGCCCTGTTCTAAGTGCAGAGCACACTGCCTGGATAAAGCAGTGTCCCTCCCCTTATGGTGATTATGTTCTAGTGGAGGAGGGGTAGCGTAGACAGGGGAGACTTCACTCAACAGACAGACAATGTTAGATGGCAATAAATTCTATGACCGAAGCTAAAACCCAGTAAGGAGCTAGAGAGTGATATGTAGCTGTTTAAACCAGGGTAGTTAAAGAAAGAAAGTATTGGTGATATTTGATTGGAGACCTGAGAGGGAGCAGCCTCTGTGACTCTCAGGTATGCCGTTCCTGGCAGAGAAACAGTAGTTCCTGAAAAGGGAACTTTCTTGGCATGCTTGATGAGGAGCAGAAGGGTCATTAATTCTGAAGCATAAGAAGCAAGAAGGAGAATGGTCAGAGGTCAAGTCAAGGGTCACCAGGGGCCACATTTAATTTCTGCTCTAGGTGGCGTGTGTATGCTGGGACAGAAATACAGAAGTGACTAAGACAGCTCTTAGCTTCATGGAGCTTATATTCAAATAGCAATAGATGTAAAGTGAATAAATTACATACAGTGTCTTAGGTGCCATTGTGAAGACAGGAACAAAGTGCAGTGGATAATATAGCTAACTGCACTGGGGGGACAGTGATGCCGAAATGGAGCCTGAAAGATGAGGACGAGCTTTCCAGGACGGGAAGGGAGGAGCATATGCCAGAGTCAAGGTGTATTTTTAGATTTAACAAAATGTTCAATGAGATTAAGAAAAAGCCAAACAAAACCCCCAAAGATGTATACTGGAAAGTAATGGGAGATGAGGCTGGAGAATAGATTAGAATCAAATTGTAAAAGTTCCAAGTTAAAAAAAAAAAAAAAGAAAACTGAACATTAAATATCCTAGATAGTTTTTCCTTTTTAATTTGAGTTACTTTATGCTATGGAAGTTTAAAATTTTATCAATTACATTAAAGTCATTGTTTTTCCTCTGTTTTTTGGGAGGGCACTCCTTAAAAGTAGGGCAAGCTGTTAATCAGAATTAATAATATTAAAGATAGATCAATTTTTCTATTTCTTTAGGGCAGGCAAACAAGAATTTCCATGTTTGCTTTAACTTTCAGTCTTGGGGGAAAAAAAATCAAGATCTCAAAGCTGTATCTACTTTACTTAATAATTACTTTAAAAAAATGTTTGATTTTCTGGTTTCCTCACAGAAATTGAGTTAGTTCTAGGGACAGAAATATAGTAATCTATTTTTTAACAACTTTTTCTTGCTCAAGTAATATTTTCAGGAGATTCCATATGATTTGAATGACTGTTAGCATTATTTAAAATTTATTTGGTTTATTGCTTTACGTCCTGGCTAGAAACTTTTAGAAATGAATTGCAAATAAATTCTAGACTCTGAACATAAATTTCCCAATGCAATATTTTCATTGGTATTATTTTTTTTTATTGTTTGTTTAGCTTTGATTTTGTAATCATAAACCTAATTCTATAATCCAGCTAGACCTACATGGAGACAGGAAAACATTGACCTTGAAGAACTGCAGTGAGAGCATGATTATGTGAATTGTCTGCCAGTGAGGGTGGAAGGGTGTTCTCCTGAGCTAGAGGAGGACGATCTGGTGGTTAAGGTAAAACACAAGTCACATTTATTAGAATCACTCACAGTGGACATTAGTGAGCTTCTTGGTGGTCCTGCCATTCCTTGACCAAAAGTGCTCCACGACTTCTACTACATACCTTCTTTTGCCTTACTTGCACGTGTCGTACGACCAGTCTGTCTTGACAGTACAAGTGAAAAATGGAACTTTCTGTGTTGGCCCAGTATTTGCCATGGACAAGATGCCCGGCTATGCTTCAGGAAGAAGTTTGCATCATCAGATTTCTCCCCCTGCATGAACTTGCCACTAGTGCCGTTACCACGTGAGAAGTCACCACCTTGACATACAAACCCCCGAGTAATTCTGTGAAAGCAGCAACCTTTGCAACCAAATCTTCTCTCTCCAGGGATCAGAATGCAAATATTCTGCTGTCTTTGGAACTTTGTTTGCAAATAGCTTGAAAGAGATGTGGCTAAAGGTCTCACCCTTGACTGTGATGTCAAAGAACCGGGTGGGTTGACCTTGGCTGGGTGTTGACATTGGTGGCATATGCGAAACCTCATTTGTACTGTTTTTGAAGATTAAAGCGCTCCTAGAATCCCTCTAACAGTGCTGTTATGTTGTCTATAAGAAATCAGAATTCACTCATGAATGTTGTTCACTGGGTAGGTTTAAGGCTGATAAATTGCTGAGTCAAACTCTCCCTTGATGCTCTTCATTAGAATTGAAAGTACTGTGTGAAGTAATGTCTTGGGAACCACAGGCTGTGTTAGAACCTGAGCTCAGGGACTCTGAGGTTCTTCAGAGGTGTAGGCAGCCCCCATAGAGGTACAATCGGGTCACTGGGAGTTTTTCATGGGCGCCTCTCTGACTGTGTGAGACAGAGGCCTTTCTTTAGTGGTTGCCAACAGTCACAGTTCATCTAGGAATGATCACATAACGCTGGTATTTTAGAATATGTATGTCCTTGGGAACAAAACATTAGCACTTCCTTAATTTTCAAACGTCATTTTAAAGTGGAGATTTTCAGAGCACATCCTCATCCACCGTTGGCCTCACATGCCTAAAAGCATGATTGTGCTCTTTCTTTAATAAGCTTTATGTAATAAAGTTCAACATCCCCAGAATATTAATCTTTTACAAAATGTTACTTAGAAAAGAAGACCATTTTATGTCTCCAAAAGCCAATGAAACAGAAGACAAATGACCTAAGTTGGGAAGGCAACCAAACTGTATTTGGTGTTTTTGCATTAGTTCATGTGTCACAATTTGTTACACAGACATCGTTAGCACCGTATTTTACAGATGAGTAAACTGAGGCTCAGAGAAACTGGATGACTAGACCACGAATCGGAATCCAGCCTTTCTGGCTCTAACGTCCATGGTCTTGCCTATCGTGAGTCCCAGTTCTGCTTAAACACATCATTAGTTTGTTCTGAGCCTTAGTTCTGCTCTAGTTAATTATTACAGCGTAACAAACCACTGGAACACTTAATGGTTTAAAACAACAGCAGTTTAAATTCTCTCATACTCTAGTATACTCAATCCATTCTTTTTCATGGTGGTCTCGAGGCAACAGAAAAGAAGGTAGAAGTGAATGTTGCAAGGTGTCTTGAGACCTGGGCTCTGAAAGTCCCATGGTGCTACTTTAGCACATTGCACTAGTCAAAGCAAGTCACAGGGGAAGCCCAGACTCACTGGGATGGAAAAAGATTTCATCTCCTGATGGGAAGGGCTACAAGCATATTACGACCATATCTAATTGGTTGCTATTCTTTTCTGTTTTTAACTTTTAATATGTGATATTATGTTGCATCATTACCCAAACACTGAAGACTGTTAGAAAATGATGCTTTAGGTTCTTGAATGTATCTCCTAATTTTGCCCTGCTTTACCATTTCAAAGGAGATTTGAACATCAAGATATCTTCAGTTCAGTTCAGTCGCTCAGTCGTGTCCGACTCTTTGTGACCCCATGAATCGCAGCATGCCAGGCCTCCCTGTCCATCACCATCTCCTGGAGTTCACTCAGACTCATGTCCAATGAGTCCGTGATGCCATCCAGCCATCTCATCCTTGGTCATCCCCTTCTCCTCCTGCCCCCAATCCCTCCCAGCATCAGGGTCTTTTCCAATGAGTCAACTCTTCGCATGAGGTGGCCAAAGTACTGGAACTTCAGCTTCAGCATCATTCCTTCCAAAGAAATTCCAGGGCTGATCTCCTTCAGAATGGACTGGTTGGATCTCCTTGCAGTCCAAGGGACTCCCAAGAGTCTTCTCCAACACCACAGCTCAAAAGCATCAATTCTTCGGCACTCAGTTTCCTCACAGTCCAACTCTCACACCCATACATGACCACTGGAAAAACCATAGCCTTGACTAGACGGAACTTGTTGGCAAAGTAAAGTCTCTGCTTTTCAATATGCTATCTACGTTGGTCATAACTTTTCTTCCAAGGAGTAAGCGTCTTTTAATTTCATGGCTGCAGTCACCATCTGCAGTGATTTTGGAGCCCAAAAAAATATAAATAGAGCCCTCTGTAATTTAAGATGTTATGATTTATAAAAGGAATTTTCAATAGATAAAATGAAATTAAAAAGAAATGTAAAGTTATCTAGTTCATAGGGCATAGGAATTTTCTTCTAGACTTACAGAAGCATTAATAGTTTCCTGAAATGCAGTGAAATGTGATTTTTTTTATTGTATTTTTTTGTTTTTTGCATAGAATCAAGAAATATATAAAAGCTGCATGAAGTCCAAGTCTTGCCATCCTTTGGATGGTTAATACTATTAGATCCAGTTGTTTTTATATCAAAAAGTCTATAGAATCATATTATGAGCATGGAATGGTTCTGGCTAAAGGAGGAGAGGGCAACAGAAGATCAGATGGTTGAATGGCATCATTGACTCAACGGACATGAGTTTGAGCAAACTCCAGGAGATGCTGAGGGATAGGAAGCCTGGCGTGCTGCGCTCCGTGGGGTTGCAGAGAGTTGGACACAACTGAGTGACTGAAAAACAAGCAACACTGCAGAAAGGCCTGCTAACTCCAAAGGTTTTCTCCCAATATAGCATTTCTCAATGCCATCCTTTCTTATAATAATTATTCTAACCTTGAATATGACTTTCATAAAAACATCAAATGATTGATAAGCTTCCATTTTGTGTAATAAATCATGACTCTTAACTCTAGATTAAGACGCAAACTCTTACTGGTTTGAGACTGAGTAGAAATTGCCCTGTGTTTTTAGGGCGAATGCAGTCTTGGCCACCATCACCGCTACTTCTTATGCTTACATAACCTCTAGATGCATTTTGAGTTTGAGATAGCAGAGGGCTTATGGCTGACAGGATCCAAGCACCCCTGTGATGTTTGAGAATCAGAGACTTTGGAGGCTACAGCGGGGTTTCAGTGGTAGAGGTGTGACCACGTGTGGAGACCATCAGGTGTATGGGCACAAAAACAAATGCCAACAAAGAACCTCTGTCTATCCACCTCCTGATCAAGCTCTGAACTGCAGTGGTACAGCTTCTGTCTGTCTCTGAACCATATCATAAACCTGATTTTGGCAGTAATACTTCAGGGCTAGATTGCACCTGCTGTTTAAAAATACTTATCAGTCATGCAAGCCAACATAGCCTGAAATTGTGACTTCTCTGAATACTCTTCTAAAGCTATAAAAAATAAAAAAAATATAATTTCAAGTTACCTTGAATTCTGAATTCAGGAATCTAGGCAAACTAAATAGTGGTCAAATTCTTTCATCATATTTCGGATTGATATCCAAGCTTCTTTTTCTTCTTTTCTGTGTATTCTTGCCACCTCTTCTAAATATCTTCTGCTTCTGTTAGAGCCATACCATTTCATTGATCACTGAGGAAGGCTTTCTTATCTCTCCTTGCTATTGTTTGTAGCTCTGCATTCAAATGAGTATATCTTTTCTTTCCTCCTTTGCCTTTCACTTCTCTTCTTTTCACAGCTATTTGTAAGGACAACAATTTTGCCTTTCTGCATTTCTTTTCTTGGGGATGGTCTTGATCCCTGCCTCCTGTACAATGTCACATACCTCTGTCCCTAGTTCTTCAGGCACTCTGTCTATCATATCTAATCCCTTCAATCTATTTGTCACTTCCACTGTATAATCATAAGGGATTTGATTTAAACATACCTGAATGGTCTAGTGGTTTTCCCTACTTTCTTCAATTTAAGTCTGAATTTGGCAATAAGGAGTTCATGATCTGAGCCACAGTCAGCTCCTGGTCTTGTTTTTGCTGACTACAGCTGCATAGAGCTAAGTGGGCCTTAGGAAGCATCACTGTGAGCAAAGCTAGTGGAGGTGATGGAATTCAGGTTGAGCTATTCAGATCCTAAAAGCTGATGCTGTGAAAGTGCTGCACTCAATATGCCAGCAAATTTGGAAAACTCAGCAGTGGCCACAGGATTAGAAAACGTCAGTTTTCATTCCAATCCTAAAGAAAGGCAGTGCCAAAGAATGCTCAAAGTACTGCACAATTACACTCATCTCACACGCTAGTAAAATAGTGCTCAGTTCTCCAAGCCAGGCTTCAGCAATATGTGAACTGTGAACTTCCAGACGTTCAAGCTGGATTTAGAAAAGGCAGAAGACCAGAGATCAAATTGCCAACATCTGTTGGATCATCAAAAAAGCAAGAGAGTTCCAGAAAAACATCTATTTCTGCTTTATTGACTATGCCAAAGCCTTTGACTGTGTGGATCACAAGAAACTGGAAAATTCTTAAAAAGATGGGAATACCAGAGCACCTGACCTGTCTCTTGAGAAATCTGTATGCAGGTCAGGAAGCAACAGTTAGAACTGGACATGGAAGAGACTGGTTCCAAACAGGAAAAGGAGTACATCAAGGCTGTATATTATCACCCTGCTTATTTAACTTCTATGCAGAGTACATCATGTGAAATGCTGGGCTGGATGAAGCACAAGCTGGAATCAAGATTGTCGGGAGAAATATTAATAACCTCAGATATGCAGATGACACCACTCTTAATGGCAGAAAGTGAAGAAGAACTGAAAAGCCTCTTAATGAAAGTGAAAAAGGTGGCTTAAAATTCAACATTTAGAAAACTAAGATTGTAGCATCTGGTCCCATCACTTCATGGCAAATAGATGGGAAAACAGTAACAGACTCTATGTTTTGGGGCTCCAAAATCACTGCAGATGGTGACAGTAGCCATGAAATTAAAAGACACTTGGTTCTTGGAAGAAAAGTTATGGCCAACCTAGACAGCATATTAAAAAGCAGAGACATTACTTTGCCAATAAAGGTCCGTCTAGTCAAGACTATGGTTTTTCCAGTAGTCATATATGGATGAGAGAGTTGGACTATAAAGAAAGCTGAGTGAAGAATTGATGCTTTCAAACTGTGGTTTTGAAGGACTCTTGCGAGTCCCTTGGACTACAAAAAGATCCAACCAGTCCATCTTAAAGGAAATTAGTTCTGAATAGGAACTAATAGGAAGGACTGATTTTGAAGCTGAAACTCCAAATACTTTGGCCACGTGATGTGAAGTACTGACTCATTTGAAAAGACTCTGATGCTGAGAAAGATTGAAGGCAGGAGGCGAAGGGGATGACAGAGGATGAGATAGTTGGATGGCATCACCAACTCAATGACATGAGTTTGAGTAAACTCCGGGAGTTGGTGATGTACAGGAGGCCTGGCGTGCTACAGTCCGTGGGGTTGCAAAGAGTTGAACACGACTGAGCGACTGAACTGAAGTGATCCAAGCCTTTATGATATGTGTTTCTTGATCTCTCTGTTTTAAAATGCTGTGTGTTCTGCCTTGTTATTATTAAGTTTTTCCAGAATATAGTTATGAATTTCATGTCAATTTTTAGGTTGTTTAAGAAAAGAAATTACCAAGTTTCTCTTGTTCTCCTTTTTGAATCAAAGAATGGATCACCATGAATAATTTTGAAAATGATCAAAATTAGTTTTTGGCAGTAGTAGCTAACATTGTTGAGTGCTTATTACGTGCTAGTATTTAAAGTTCCGTATTAATTAACTCATTTATTCCTATTGGAGACCCCTACTTCATAGATTAAAAAAATTGAGGCATAGAGAGGGGATAAAATTTGTCTAAATTCACAGAGCACAGGGATGTGTTTCCTGGCAGTCTCATTTTCAAATCTGCTCTTGATCACTCTTTTCTACCACCTCTTGCCTGGTTTCTCTGACATGCATTCCAGCCTCTGCTGAATTTCATAAAGGCCTATTTCCAGATGTTTTAATAATGTGCAGGAGTCTGCAATGTTTGTGGCTTCTGGAACATATTGTATGAAACTTAAAGAATTTTCATCCTAGGTACTATGTGTGCGTGTGTGTTAGTCTGTCGGTTGTGTCTGACTCTTTGAAACCCACCTGATCCGCTGTCCATAGGCTTCTGCAGGCAAGAATCCAGTGAAGGGAGTCGCCATTCCCTTCTCCAAGGCATCTTCCTGACTCAGGGATCAAATCAGGGTTTCCTGCATTGCAGGCAGATTCTTTACCACCTGCGCCACCAGGGAAGCCCTGTAGGGACTATAATGACAGATAACAAGAAGATTCTTCAATCTGAAGATCTGTAGAATCTTATAAAATAAAATCATGTGTTTCTACTCTAAACATTACTTTTCTTCTCTAAGATGGCTTGATAGAGTCAGTGTACATTCTCAAAGTTATTCTTAAAATGTGGTAATGTACAAAGATGAAAATGAAGGTTAGAATGTTTGAATTTACCTAGGGCTTCCCAGGCGGTCCTAGTGGTACAAAATCCCCCTGCCAGTGAAAGAGATGCAGGAGACACGGGTTCAATCCCTGGGTTGCGAAGATGCCCTGGAGTAGGAAATTGTAACACACCCCAGTACTCTTGCCTGAAAAGTTCCATGGAAAGAGGTGCCTGGCTAGCTCCATGGAGCCACAGAGTCAGATATGATAGTGCTTGAACACAGAGCACAGATTTGCGTTTGTTTAGAATGGCATCTAGGAGAAGGCAATGGCAACCCACTCCAGTACTCTTGCCTGGGAAATCCCATGGATGGAGGAGCCTGGTGGGCTACAGTCCATGGGGTCGCGAAGAGTCGGACACGACTGAGCGACTTCACTTTCATTTTTCACTTTCCTGCACTGGAGAAGGAAATGGCAACCCACTCCGGTATACTTGCCTGGAGAATCCCAGGGACTGGAGCCTGGTGGGCTGCTGTCTGTGGGGTCACACAGAGCCGGACACGACCGACGTGACTTAGCAGCAGCAGCAGCAGAATGGCACCTGGCGATAGGATTAAAATCCACGTGGTCAAAGTGTTTACCATACACCACAGCAAAGGTATATACCACACTTATCCCAGTGCAGAACTGCCCTTACCCCTGACAGTGGGGACTAGGATTTAATAAGTAGTAAGCTTAATAAATATAAGGAAGAATTAGAGAGAAGTAACTTGACGCAGAGGCAGAAACAATGGTATAAATCCTTGCTAATCAAAGTATAACCATAGGCCAGAAGCACGGGTATTCCCTTGTAAAAAATGCATAATCTCAGATGCCAGCCCAGACTAGGGAATCAGAACCTATGTTTATGTTAATGGGTGATTCATGTACCTGCTAAAGTTTGAAAAGCACTTGGCTAGAGATGGCTCAGAGGTTAAAGCGTCTGCCTGGAATGCAGGAGACCAGGGTTGATCCCTGAGTCGGGAAGATCCCCTGGAGAAGGAAATGGCAGCCCACTCCAGTACGCTTGCTTGGAGAATCCCATGGGGGAGGAGCCTGGTGGGCTACAGTCCATGAGGTTGCAAAGAGTCGGACACGACTGAGCGACTTCACTCACTCACTCAGAGATATTGGATTCCACCAATTATTAGTTGTGCAATCTTTAGTAAGCTACTTACTATGCTCATATTTTTCTTTCCTCTTTCCTTGTCACTTGCCACATTGATTCTGGACAAATTATTCTGTATCTCCATTTAGTTGCTTGGAAAACAGAGGTAATAATAATACCTACCTCACCCTATTGTGAGTATTAAATGATGTAATTGTTAAAAGGCGTATGGACTATCGTTCACTTGTATGTCGTAAATAAATGCGTGCAGTGATTTTTTCCCTTGTTTCTCTGATGTACTGTATTATATTGCCTTTATCACATGGCAAGTGAAATAATACACTTATTTCAGAATTCCCTATACCTATAGATAGATATGTTTTATGCATGTTTTCAGTTTTATGAGGTACTACAAAATTGTTTTCCGAAGTTATACCAATGTAAATATGCTTTTAAAAATTGAAATTAAAAGGAGCAAGATTTTCCAGTTAAAGAGCCCAGTGGAAGAACATTGTGGTAGGAATTAGACAAACTATGTTCTAGTCCCATTCTCTTGACCTTGAACCTGAAGTCTAACATGGTTGACTGTCATGATTATTATATGAGAACATAAAATGCTATAAAATGTTTATAGTACTATTTTACAGATTTTATAGAACTGGCAAAACCACTTTTCATCTTAATGATGAGAATTTGTGTTCCGATGACTATTCTTTTGCGGTACTATATTGGGTACTTTTAGAAGTTTCAGAAAATCATTCAAATTATTGTTACTGTTTCCACCACACATATATGCTCTAATTACACATATCTACAGAGAAGGAAATGGCAACCCACTCCAGTATTCTTGCCTGGAAAATCCCTGGAGTGCTGCAGTCCGTGGGTCACAAAATATCAGACACAACTGCGAGACGGAGCATTCACGCAATCCATATCTAATCCCAAATCCATTATTTCTATGGGAAATAATTTGCTGTTTGAAAATGCAATAGCTCGGTTACTAAAGCTTGGAACAGAAGTTGGCTGTCCTCTCCTTTTTCTGTCACCTTACCGTCTAGGCTCTATGTGAGCAGATTGGCTGAATCATTGCAAGCACACAGCACAACTTCACTGGATGGAAGGCAGAACCTTCACTCTACTTGTCTGTTTTCCGTTGGAAAATTCTCTGAAGTTAGTTGCTTCTCTTTTCTGGTTATAAAGTTTGTAGCAAAATTTCAACTCTATGATACCCAAAAACAACTTGTTTTTGGTTTGGAGTTCATTAATTCTTCTTTGCCTGAAAAACCTCTCCCAAATTCCTAATCAACTCAGTCAGTGTTTATGTGGAACCAGAGTGTATTATGAAAGTTTTATAAATGAATAGAACTTCTTGGACCTTTCTTCATTTGCTGCTTTCAGTTCTCTTTCTCAATTAGTGATGATAAATTTTCCTGGTCAACATGTGGCCAGCACATTGAATAAATATTTAAACTGAATTGCCTGTTAATGTGAATACAAATGCAATGGGGTCGTTTTTTCTGCTTATTTTAATGTATCTGCAAGTCATATCCCATTGAGGTACTCTGCGATTTTTAAAAAAGGGTAGTTTTTTAAAAACCATGAGAATACTGATTTGCTTAATTGTCAGACTCATAAATAAGTAAAGCCTTTACTTATCAACAGATCTCTGAGGCAGAGACTCTGTGTCATTAGAAAAGAGACAATCTCAGGGGAACCATGTTTGTATAAAGTTTAAAAGTTTGGACATTCATCTGGAGAAGGAACTTTGATTATGGATTCAAAATTATTGCTTCAGTACTGAGAAGGCCAGAAAAACTTTCCTGCTATGGAGAGGAGTGTATAGCTCTTGTGTAGGTGTGTGTATCTTCTTTTCTGCTGTGTGTGTGCTCAGCCATGTCCGACGCTTATGAGTCCATGAACTGCAGCCTGGGAGGCTCCTCTGCCCGTGTACTTTTCCAAGCAAGAGTACTGGAGTGGGGTGCCATTTCCTACTCCAGGGGATGGGATCGAACTTGCATCTCTTGTGTTTCCTGCATTGGCAGTTGGCTTCTTTGCCGCTAGCATGGCCACCTGGGAAGCCCCTCTGTTTTAGTAACAGCTTTTAAAAATATGATTGACATAAATATTTAGTGTGCATATTTAGTGTAGTGTACAATATGACAAGTTTTGACATATGTGCAAAATAAAGCCATTACCACAATCAAGATAATCAATATGTTTAGTTCTATTTGGATTGATTGAGATGTTCAGTTGAAATATCCAAACCAAATCCCATCTCTTCTCCAGAAAAAAGTTGTACTATTATGTTTACTGTTGTGTGTTTAGTCACAAATAAATGTGCACATTTATTGTGTACATTACAATGTATACAAATGTGTACGTTTATTGTGTACATTTGTGTTTAGTCATTGTTTTTATAAGTATCATTTAGGTACAAATATATTTTTAATTCAGGGTGTGGCTGCAATTTATCCTGCAGCATGACTGGCCTCCAGTGGTGTCTTGGCAGAATAGCGTTGCTGCTAGATTCAAAGCAGCAGAAGAGTGTAGAGAACAATGATACATCAGCTAATAATCGGCAGGGCTGGTGAAAGGGAACATCAGGTCTTCCAGAATGGGAGGGCAGAACTGCCTTCCTCTAATCTTGGGATTCCCCCACCGTGGGAAAAGTGTTCTGATGCTGGGAGGCACTTTAATGCAGCTGTTGCCCAAGCCTTTTTCACAGAGAAAGTTTTATACTGATTTTCTTTTTCTCAGTGAAGAGACTGATTTCTCTCTGGCTATCTTCTCTCTGCTATGCTGATAGTTCTCCAAGATATACCTTTATTATATTACCTGTTTCTTCTTTTCTGCCTTTTTCTCCGGCAGCTTTTAATTTTGGCTAGATACTCTAAGAATTCTGAAATGGTGCCTATATAGGTGAAAATGAGGATCCATGTAGCAAGAGCCCTATTAATTTGAATTAATTTGAATTTAAAATAAATGATAGTGTGGGCAACTGAGAGGTTTGCGTGAAGACAAAGAGTATTTAGACCTTAAACTGTTGTTTTGGCATGTCCTTTCTCCTTATTATTTTTCTCTATTTTTCGAATGTCCCCAGAAATGACACCTCTTGTCACCATAAATAGAAGGATACAGACCAGGGAAAGAGCCTAGATTAGAAGAGGTGAAGCAAATACTGTATTTTTTTTTTTATTATAAATGTATTGATTCTTATGTAGAAAGTCAAATTCTTCAGCATTTTGAAAGGAGAACCTCAGCTACCAGTTGGACTGGTTAGGACCAGCTGTGAGCAAATCTGCACCACTCCTGAATGTTTTCCAAGATTTTGCAGCTCGCCTCCTGCAGGCCCCTGCTGCTGTACCCTTTTTCTCCTTCTGCTTTCCTGGACCAGGAGCTCTGGAATCTTCATCTCTTGCTTCAGTCTCTCATCTAAATACATTCATACTGTATATCTCACTGTTTCTGCTCATATTTATTTTCTTCTGTAATTTATGTGGCATTTTGTTTTAGTTAACTAAAACAATGGCAATGGCTGATGGAAACCACATCTGGATTCCAAACGTTTTTAGGCCTCACCAGCCATGGATACAAATGAGGTCAGTTTAAGAGTCGCGGGTCTTCTTTAATGACCCATATCCCCATCTCAGTCTCCTGAGAAGCCTGCTGTCCCTGCCCTCATTCACCACTCTTGTATTTAAGGAAGGGAGGGATCACTGGTATGGTCTAACCAGTGTTCGTCTTCAAGTCTGATGAGCCAGCTCATTGGCTGTTGTGAGATTTCTGAGCACGTCACTCCTTTTCTTCCACTGCCCACTGCTCTCTCACCAGGCTCCACTGATGCATCAGTGCCCTTGAGGCACCAAGGAACTGACTGGAACGCGTTTCCCACCGTGCCAGACGGGGAACGGCAGCCAAAGCAGTGTAGCTTCTGCCCCAGCGTCTTACAATTTCATTCCAGTTCTTTCTGTAAAGTAGCTGACGGGGAGTTAAATATCTGTGACAGCTGCCAGCTCTTCCTGTTTCCTGAAGATGACCTTGTTACTGCATGAATCTTCTGTGAATCACTCCTTTTTCTATTTGAATGAGTTATTTTTTTTTAATTGTTGCAGTATATTTGATTTACAATATTGTGTTAGTTTCAGATGTGTGGCAAAGTGATTCAGATATCTTCTCTCTCTCTAAATGTATCTTACTACTACTACTACTGAGTCACTTCAGTTGTGTCCGACTCTGTGCAACCCCACCAGGCTCCCCTGTCCCTGGGATTCTCCAGGCAAGAACACTGGAGTGGGTTGCCATTTCCTTCTCCAACACATGAAAGTAAAAAGTGAAAGTGAAGTTGCTCAGTTGTGTCCGAGTCTTCGAGACCCCATGGACTACAGCCTACCAGGCTCCTCTGTCCATGGGATTTTCCAGGCAAAGTATCTTATATGTGTCTTATATATAGAGAGAGATATCTGATATATATATATATATATATATATATATATATATATACAGATATAAATATAGATTTTCAGATTCTTTTCCAGCTTCATTTCCATTATAGGTTATTACAAGATACTAAACATAGCTCCTTGTGCTATATATTAGGTACATGTTATTTTGTATATAGGAGCATATATCTGTTAATTCCAATCTTCTAATTTATCCCCTCTTTTCCTTTTTGGTAACCATAGGTTTGCTTTCTATGTCTATAAATATGTTTCTGTTTTGTAAGCAAGTTCATTTGTGTCATTTTTTAAAACTCCACATATAAGTGATATCACATGGTATTTGTCTTTGTGACTTACTTCACTTAGTGTGATAATATCTGGGTCCATGCATGTTGCTGAAAATGGCAGTGTTTTATTCTTTTTTATGACTAATACTCTGTTGAGTATATGTACTGCTTCTTCTTTATCCATTCATTTGTTGATGGACATGTAGGTGGCTTTTGTAAACAGTACTGCTGTGAACACTGGGGTGCTGTACCTTTTCAAATTAGAGTGTCCATCTTTTCCAGGTGTATGCCCAGCAGTGGGATTGTTGGATCATATGGTAATTCTATTTTTAGTTTTTTGAGGAACCGCTGTATTGTTTTCCACAGTGAGTGCACCGGTTTATATTCCCTGCAACAATGTAGGAGGGCTCCCTTTTCTGCACGCCCTCTCCTGCATTTATTATTTGTGGATTTTGTTTGATGATGGCCATTCTGACTCGTGTAAGGTGATGATATATTGTAGTGTTAATTTGCATTTCTCTAATAATGAGTGATGTGGAGCATCTTTTCATGTGCCTATTGGCCATCTGTACGTATTCTTTGGAGAAATATCTATTTAAATCTTCTGCCCATTATTTGATTGGGTTGTTTGTTCTTTTTATATTGAGCTGCATAAGTCCTCATATATTTTGGAGACTAATTCCTTGACAGTCACATCATTTGCAAATATTTTCTCCCATTCTGTGGGTTGTCTTTTCATTTTGTTTATAGTTTCTTTGCTATGCAAAAGTTTATATGTTTGATTAGGTCCCATTTGTTTATTTTTGCTTTTATTTCTTTTCTTTGGGAGACTGATCTAAGAAAGTATTGCCATGATTTATGAGAGATGTTTTGCTTACGTTTTCTTCTAGGAATTTAATGGTGTCATGTCATACATTTAAGTCTTTAAGCCATTTTGAGTTAATTTTTGAATATGGTGTGAGGGAGTATTTTAACTTCAATAATTTATATGCAGTTGCCCAGCTTTCCCAGCACCACTTGCTGAAGAGATTGAATGAGTTGTTTTTTGTTTTTAACCGAAAAGTTCCCTGAAAAGTGAAAGTGTCAGTTGCTCAGTCATGTTTTAGCCCATCAAGCTTGTCTGTCCATGGGATTCTCCAGGCAAGAATACTGGAGTGGGTAGCCTTTCCCTTCTCCAGAGGATCTTTCCTACCCAGAGATTGAACCTGAGTCTCCTGCATTGCAGGTAAATCTCATCATTAATTAGGATTAGTTAGTTTACTGATTGATTATCACTGGAACCATTAAAAATTCATAGTAATAGTGGCCTAAATGAGATAGAAGTTCATTTCTGTTTCACATAGAATAATCTAGGGGCTGATGAGGTACTCCCCTGGGTCAGGAATCCAGGGTCCTTTTATCTTTTTGCCCAGCCATCCTCACCATTAGTCTTCTTCCTCATAGCCTGGAATAATGGCTTACACTCTTGTCATCATATCTAGCAGTTAGGAGGGGTATTCATGCCTTGTCATTAAGGACACTTTGAAAAGTTGCAAGCAATCATTAAAAAAAAATCCTATTGGTTAAAAATCAATTTATCAGGATCAATTAATGTTTAGATCATTCTCAGAGCTATCTGCTTTTGGTACACATTTATTTCAGGAGGCATTATGTGGTTGAAAAAATGTTCTAATTTTTGCCTAAGGCTGATCCTGTTTGAAGGGAAATTAATTTTTAGATACAATCAAGAGAAATTATAGACAAATTCAGTAACATCATATGCTGCACATATTTGAGAACTGCTAATCATTTTACCTTTCAGAATGCTAATTTTGAAATTTCAGTTAGCCATTAGCTCAGAGGAAAAACCAAGAAAGCTATAGGCATTTTTCTTTTGTACATACACATAAGCATATATACATGTATGATTTGAATAAAGTGCTACACAACTCCAACATATCTTAGTGATCAATAAATTATATCCATGTTTCAGAGTTTATATTGCTTTTCTATATTTGCCTATATGTATAATAGGGGCTTCCCTGGTAGCTCAGCTGGTAAAGAATCTGCTGGCCAGTGCAAGAGATGCAAAAGACATGGGTTCAATCCTTGGGTCGGGAAGATCCCTTGGAGAAGAAAATGGTAACCTGGTCCAGTATTTTTGTCTGGAAAATTCCATGGACAGAGAAGCCTGGTGGGCTGCAGGTGTTGCAGAGAGTCCAACATTGCTGAGCACACATGCACACACTCATGCATATGTGTAATACGTGTTGAGTTTCTTTCGAAAAGTTAAAAAATCCAGATGAACAAACAAAACAGCAAGAACAGTGCTTAGAAGGACCTTTATGGCCTTGAATGCAGTTTTAGGAAAGAAAATCCAAAACCCAGTAATCTAGGCTGCCACCCTAGGAAGTTCTAGGAGGAAGAGCAATATAAACCTCAAGCAAGCAGAAGAAAAGAAATAATAAAATCTAGAGCAGAAGTTAGTGAAATTGAAAATTGTAAAACCGTACAGAAAATCAACCAAGCCCAAAACTGGTTCTTTGAGGAGATCAATGAAATTGATAAAATTCTAATGCTTGGAACTTCCCTAGTGGTCCAGATGTGGGTTTGATCCCTGGCTCGGGAACTAAAAATCCCACGTACCAATGGGTGACCAAGCCCACCAGCCACAATTAAAACCTGATGCAGCCAAAAATTAATAAATAGTTTTTAAAATTTCTAACCAGGCTAACAAAGAGGGAAAAAAGGGAAGACATAAATTACTAATATCACAGATGAAAGAGGGACTGTCAATACTGACCCCATGTATGTTAAAAGGACAATAAAGAAATATTTTTTATTGAAAAAAGAAATTGATCAATTCACTGAAAATGTAATTACCAAAACTCATATAAGGAAAAGTAAATAGTATGAATAAGCCTGTGCGTGCATGCTCAGTTGTATCCGACTCTGCAACCCCATGTACTGTAGCCTGCTAAGCTCCTCTGTCCTTGGGATTTTCCCAGCAAGAATGTGAGAGTGGGCTGCCATTTCCTCCTCCAGGGGATCTTCCTGACCCAGGGATCAAACCTGTGTATCCTGCATTTACAGGCAGATTGTTTATGACTGTACCACCTGGGTCTATGAAAAAACCTATATCTATTAAAAAATTATATCAATAATATCTTTTCAATAAGAAAGCATCAGGCCCAGATGATTTCACTGATGAAGTCAACAAAACATCTAAGGAGGGAATAATATCAATTCTCTACAATCTCTTCCAGGAAATATAAAGAGAGAGTACATCCTAAACCATTCTATGAGGCCATCATTACTCTAATACCAAAATCAGACAAGAAAGGAAGACTGCAGACCAATATCTGTCTTGAAAATAGATATAAAAATCTTTAATAAAAATATTGACAAAGTAAAATGATGGTATACAGGGTTATTTCAATAGTGAAAAATCAATTAACATCATCCATTACATCAATAGACTGAAGCAAAAATATTATACGATCGTATCAGTAGATACAGAAAAAATGTTTGACAAAATCAAACATCCTTTCACTATTTTTAGTTGCTAATAAATCATTCATGCATTCATCCATCTATCAAACAAAAAGAGTCTGTATTATGTGCTAGTCAGTGTTTGTGGCACCAGGAACTTGACTTCATGGAGTTTACATCCCAATAGGGGGTGCGGGGAAGACATTAACCAAGTAACAACCTAATTAACCAGATCATTATAAGTTGTGATAAATGCTATAAAATAGAATACATATTGTTAAAGAGAGTTTTATAAGAAAACCTAATTTGGCTTGATTGAGAAAGTTATCAGAGGAACCTACTATAATAAAGTAACACTGAATCTGTGATTTGAAAGATAAGTGAGGAGAAGAATGAAGACACCATTCCAGGCAGAGGGAAGTCCATGTCCTCAAGTGGGACAAGGCTTGTAGCACACAGGGACAGGGACTGAAGTAAGATCAGGTCACTGGAGCAGAGTCAGGAGAGAGCAGCAAAGAACAGCCAGATCAGGAAGACTGTGAAACTGTGGCTAAGCTCAGTGTGAATTCCTTGGAACTGTTTAGGCATTTGCTAAGCAGGATACAATTTATACTTTGACACCTTTTTACTGAGAGGAAGGGAGGAGGGATAGAGGGAAAGTGAGGAGTTAATAAGAAGCTATTGTGATTGCATTGGTGAGAGGTGGTGATAATGAAGGGATGCAAGGAACATATAGATGAAGATATATTTAGGTGAGAAAGCACAGGTACGAGATAGATTAAATGTGGACAATTCCCGGGGTGTTGGCTGGCTACTATTCATGGTGGATGGTGCTGCTGGGGAATATGTGTAGCATGAGAAGAGTAAGACCTCAGGACAGTCCTGAACATCTCAGTTCAGATGATGGGTAAGGAGGACACCTCAAAGAGGCTGCTGCTGCTGCTGCTGCTGCTAAGTCGCTTCAGTTGTGTCCGACTTTGTGCGACCCCAGAGACGGCAGCCTACCAGGCTCTTCTGTCCCTGGGATTCTCCAGGCGAGAACACTGGCGTGGGTTGCCATTTCCTTCTCCAATGCATGAGAGCGAAAAGTGAAAGTGCAGTTGCTCAGTTGTGTCCGACTCTTCGCGACCCCATGGACTGCAGCCCGCCAGGCTCCTCTGTCCATGCAATTTTCCAGCCAAGATTACTGGAGTAGGGTGCCATTGCCTTCTCTGCAAAGGAAGCTGAAGCATAAAATGATGGGGGCTAGAACAGAAGTTTCTAGAGCCAGAACTGAGGAAAGAGAGTTTTCCAAATGAGTAAGGACTAGTCAGGTATATGAAATACTGTTTGAAAGTCAAGTAATACGAGGACTGACAGCCCTCTATTAGATTTGGCAACATGGGGGTCACTGGTAACTTAGGCAGGTATTTTGAAAGCACATAACTAGACTGAACTGAATTTCTAGGACATTCTCATCTTTATCCTTTTCACCTTTGTATTGTCCCCACGGAATGACTGTATTTTCTGTTCTACTCCAACTTATCCTCCCCTATCTAATTTTTCTCTCTCTCTTTTTTTTTTTTTTGAGCCAAAAGAAAAGTGTGACACAAGGAGAGGGCAGGCAGGGGGAATGGAACAGGACAAAAGAAAAAGTTAATATAACACATGTCCAATATATAATTATTTTCTACTGTCCTTCCTAGAATTACTTTTCTTCTTTTTTATATTAATTTACTTACCTTCATCTACTTAGAAGAATCAGTAATAAAATATTATCTGTTTTATCAAACCCGTGTGAATACATCCTTGTTTTGTCTACTCCTGATGGATTAAGTCACAAATAGGGCTCTCTTTGCAGATCTGCTGGAACCCATTGCATAAAATGAAATTGGCCTCAATTTGGACATAAATACTTTACATGGCTTATGTCATGACGACTTGAGATTTCTCATATTTTTTCACTTATTTAATTTTTTTATAACATTCATAGAAGAAAAGACATGGCATTAAAGGCTAAGAAATAAATGCGTACATGGCCAGGAATTGATGGCAACTTTGATGTCATTTGTGGTACAAAAACATCAAATGTTTTAAATGTAGTATCCTAACACATATATATGGAATTTAGAAACATGGTAATGATAACCCTGTATGCGAGACAGCAAAAGAGACAGATGTATAGCACGGACTTTTGGACTCTGAGGGAGAGGGAGAAGGTGGGATGTTTTGGGAGAATGGCACTGAAACATGTATACTATCATGTAAGAAACGAATCACCATTCTATGTTCAATACAGGATACAGGATGCTTGGGACTGGTGCACGGGGATGATCCAGAGAGTTGATATGGGGTGGGAGGTGGGGGGGGGTTCAGGATTGGGAACTCATGTAGAGCTGAGGCGGATTCATGTCAATGTATGGCAAAACCAATACAGCATTGTAAAGTAAAATAAAGTAAAAATAAAAATTAAAAAAAAATATAGTGTTAATTATAGTTAAATGTAGTTTTAAAGATAGTGTTATCTAAGACTGAAGATTTCTTCTAAGTAGAAAATGTTTTTTGAGATGAAAAAGAATATTAGTGACATTTTAAAAGCAATTTTTGGAAGTAATCAAAAGTTGCTCCAGTATATGCATCACTGTGAATTTACTGTAAATGACTTAAATAATCTAGAATCTTGCTTGACACTAAGCAAAATCCAGTTAAAATAATGCTTAGTACTTTTGAGACATGTAAGATTTCTGGAAATGCATTCCTGGATATAATTTGTGCCTTAAATGGTTGATTCTCATTTAGGAATATTAGCTTTTATTGCCACTGTTTTAAAAGTCAGCTGTATTGAGTTGATAGAGTATATACATTAGATGTATCCATTAGTCATTTTTAAGGATATTGCATAAATTTTGCATGAAATATTGAATGTTTTTCAATATTTATAAACATATGAATGTTTATTTAACTAAAAAATAAGAGGAAGATGATTAAGCCTAGTTTTATAGTAAAAGTTTAATAATATTTGGATTTTAGGAAGTTAAAAAGTATGAATTGTCATTTTTGTCCCTATCCTCCTACATGCCTCTCATTCTTGTCCTTGGAAAACAGACAAAATGCTGACTTGGGCAGTGCTTTTTAAAATATCAGGGCTCTAAGAGACCTGAGGTTTGATGAATATTTGTTAATGTTAGAAGCAGATTGAAGGGTAAACCTGCTTTGTCCACATGATCATTCCCTTAGTCTAAGCTAAGAATGTAACCCCTACTTCATGTTACTGTTCCCCAGGTGAAATGTCATCATCTTTTCCCCCAAAAGTTAGTGATTTATGATTAGATGAAGACATCATGGGACTTTTTAGTTGGGAAATAAGGAGAAAAGCAAAAGCAGACTTGTACTTTAAAAAGAAAATTGAAAACTTAAATGTCACAAAAGAGCTTTATAAATCAGGACAGTTGTTTTGAAGCAGAGTGAAAAGCATATATAATCGAGAAAAACCTGAAGGATAAGGGAGGATCATTAAAAAAATCAAGTGAAGTGTCATGTGATTGAATATAAATGAAATAAAACATAATGGGTGAAAGTGAAGAACATTATTTTGGTAGTAAGCACAGTACCTTGGGACTCCTCCAGCAGTGTCTCATTAGGAGCAATGAGCAGCAGAAACAGAAATAGTGAGACTTGGTATACTCAGCAGTTAGGGTCGTGGTAGAAAACGGCCTCAGGAAATATGTAATAATCCAAACATATTGAGAGGATCTAATGTGTGTGGCAGTGGTGTCCCAGCAGCTAGGTAAGGCATGGAGATGGAAATTTGGGAGGAGAGTTGTTCCCGGTATTTGGTAGACTGATGGGCAGTTGGTGACAGGCAACTATGGAACCCAGGTCTCCTGCATTGCAGGTGGATTCTTTACCATCTGAGCCACCAGGGAATCCCTGTCAGTAGGTAGCACTTCGAAGTCTTAGGCATTTTACGAACCCAGGTTGAGATTAAAATTTGACATTAAAGCATAAACCAAGTTATCTAAACTGAGGTATAAAAGTGAGTTGGTCCTGCATTTTAGATAATTGGAAATTAATTCCTAAACCCTTTTTGCCTTGGGACAAGATTAAAAGAATTTGAAAGTGAACATCAAGTGGCCTCTGCTGTGAGGATGGGAACATTGAAGACTGTGGACTGGGCAAAACCTTATCAGTTAGTTTCAGGAAGCAGTAATGGCAGGGGCGGGGCATATGAAGAGGATGGGCATACCCCATCCTCAGTGATACAACAGGAAGATGGGATTTTGAAAGATTGGATATGTGAAATAAAATTCAGTTCAGTACAGTCGCTCAGTCGTGTCCGACTTTTTGTGACCCCATGAACTGCAGCACGCCAGGCCTCCTTGTCCATCACCAATTCCTGGAGTCTACCCAAACTCATGTCCATCGAGTCGGTGATGCCATCCAGCCATCTCATCCTCGGTCGTCCCCTTCTCCTCCTGCTCCCAATCCCTCCCAGCATCGGGGTCTTTTCCAATGAGTCAACTCTTCGCATGAGGTAGCCAAAGTATTGGAGTTTCAGCTTTAGCATCAGTCTTTCCAGTGAATTAACCAGAAATTAATCCAAGATCTAAAGAGACTATTTCAAGGCTCATTCATTTTTAAGGCTTACTATTGAAGCTTCAAAATATACAACAAATAATTTTCCAATTGGGTTTAATAAGCATGAAAGTTCATTTGTGAAACAGGTTTTTTTTTTTTTTCACCCACATGGCCAGTTTATTCCAGGTTCAAATAATACAATAATTTTATAAACTTTGTTTTACATACTTTGATGAATCCAAGGCAGGGCTGCCTTCACCTTATAATAAACACACACGTATTTAATAAACACAGGTCTTCTGGCTCACTCTGATAATTTGAAGAGAATCTGTCTTGGCAGATGGAAAGAAAAGATGGCAGAGAGGAGGCAGCTGGCTGCTCTGATGGAGGAGACGTGGGGTCCTAAGTCAGCATTTTCTGGAAGGGGCCAGGTCCAGTTTATCAAGGGCTCAGGGGAGGTGATGGACTCATGCTTTCTGGCTTATGGGAAGTGAAGTGAAGTGAATTGGCTCAGTCGTGTCCGACTCTTTGTGACCCCAGGGACTGTAGCCTACCAGGCTCCTCCGTCCCTGGAATTCTCCAAGCAGGAATACTGGAGTGGGTTGCCATTTCCTTCTCCATATTTGTGAAACAGGTTTTGTAAAAATAGTATTGTTCTAGGACCTGGCTTGCTTCAGAAATTGCACATCCAAACTAAGAGATGAATATTCTAAAGTGATTCTATCATCATGTTTAGAAATTTACTTACTCTAAGCAAAAAGCCTGATTATATTTTATTAGTCAAATATATGTAAGATTAGATCTCACAGTGCATATTACTAGACAGTTTAAGACTGCATCAACAGGTAATTTTTAATTAAGAGAAATCCTGGTTTGGGATTTGACAACTGAGAACCTTCAAATATATTTGTTGTCTGCAAATTTTACTTGCTTTGTTTCAATTTCTATTTTTAAGAAAACTGCAAGGTATTTTAATAATAATCTCCATTATATTCTTCTAGTTAGATGTTACATTACATGGCTTGGCAGAGAGGATATTTCCTGTCTCTCTTCTGCAATAACAGAAAATATCCACTAAACAAAAATAGGCGTATAGTAAGCATTAAAGGAGTACTATAATCCTTATGAAAACATTTAATTCCTCAAATTACTTTAGAGCAACTGGCTTTAATATCTTTCAGCCAGCAGAGGGCTACCAAACTCTATCAATTTCTATTTACACACATGACTACAAATTTACATAGTTTATTTCTCTGATATAAACTATTAAACCAGTTGCTTTAAAGTATTGTTTGAGGAACTGAATGTTCAGGTGGCACAGTGGTAAAGAATCCACCTGCCAAGGCAGAAGATGCAAGAGATGCGGGTTTGACCCCTGGGTTGGAAAGATAGCCTGGAGAAGGGAATGGCAACCCATCCAGTATTCTTGCCTGGAGAATTCCGTGGACAGAGGAGCCTGGCAGGCTACAGTCCATGGCATCTCAGAGTCAGACAAGACTGAGCACAAACACACTGGATTTCAGTTTTCTAGTTTTTGTTGTTTGTTAAGCACCAGATCCTTTTCCTAAAATGGAATTTTCCAACACATAGAGGAGATACACGTGGAGCTGCTTTAATTGCAGAAGAGCCCCCGAATGCCTCTGCAGAAACCCCAGTGAGGTGAGGAAAATAATCGAAACTCTCTGCTCTGATTTATCCAGAAATACTCTTCCAAATTCAAAGTCAGCTTTTCTTGAGTAGTGTCGTAAATATTTTTCCCTCTGTGAAAATCATAATGCTAACACTGCAGGAAAAAATATAAGCAGAACAATGTGCGAGTTACGAAAGTTCCTCACACAGGTTTTTGTCTTCAATTATAATTCTGACTGTGTGGTTGTATGTCTTATTTTTTTGTTTGTTTGTTTGTTTTGTTTCAGGAAAGATGGCAGTTTTATTCCCAATCTTAGGAATGGAAAATACTTTTTTTTAACTATTTATTTTAAATTGGAGTATATCTGATTAACAATTTCAGACGAACAGATGAACAGTTTCAGATGAAGAGTAGAGGGACTCAGCCGTACACATACATTCTCCCCGAAAACTCCCCTCCCATCCAGGCTGCCACATAACATTGAACAGAATTCCCTGTGCTGTATACTAGGAGGCAAAGGCATTTATTTTGACCGATTTTCTCACAGTATTTCACAGGCATGCCAAACTGATAGACTGTTTGTGTACTTGTAAAACTATTCCTGTAATGGGGCCAGTGGTGCCCTTTACTAAAATTGAATTTTAGGGATTAATTATGAGAGTGAAAAAGGATTCCATCTCCTACCTGTTTATTACTTTGCCTTGGTTATAAATCTATTTACAAAAGAAACCATTACAGAACCTTCCATTTGGAACTGTGCCTCCCCAGTAGCCAGACGGTCATTGTTCTTTGCTTTGTTTTTCCAATCGAGTGAAGCTTTTGTAGGATGTTCCTTTATTCTGATTGAGGCCTGGTCTAAGTCTTTGGTACTTAATTTATTTAAGCAATAAAACTATAAAAGTCGTGCTTTCATAGGGGCTAATGAATACTTTGTAGGGCACATATGTTATCTCCATCTATTCAAGGTACTATAACAAAATACAGACTTGGGTAGCTTATAAGCAACAGGAATGCATTCTTACAGTTCTGGAGTCCAGAAGTCCAATCAGGGTGCCAGCATGGTCAGGTGAGATGAGGGCCGGCTTCCAGGCGGCAGGCTTCTCGTATTCCCCCATGGTGGGAAGCAGGCAGGGAGCTCTCTGGGGTATCTTTGATAAGGGCATTGATCTCGTTGATGACCTAATTGCCTCCTGAAGGCCCACCTGATAATATCATTACATTTGGTATTAGGATTTCAACCTGTGAATTTTGGAGTGAGGGAACAAACATTCAGACCATATCACGTGTTCATTGACTTTAAGATTTATTCTGTGTTACAAGGACTGTGTTGGCTTTCGTTATTCCTATAGTCCTGAGAAGTGTGAGTTTATTAATGGTGTTGGTTATCCAAAGTGATCAGCGTTTTCTATCTACACACATTGTTTTGAAGGGTTATTCTATCTCATGTTCTATTTCCTATGTTTCTGTTTTACAGGTTGAATTTGCTTCCTCTTCATGCTTTTATATTTATGTTTTTCTTTTTTTCCTCAGAAAAGATGTTTTATGTGCACAAGTTCTCTTGGTTCTATTTGATAGACATTATCCCCATTTATATAAAAAAAGACTGAAATCTTTGTAGACTAGATAATATACCCAAAGTTATAAAGCCAAAGTTGGAATTCAAAACCCAAACTCAAGACCCTTTACCACACAAAAGAAACTCTATTTTGTAACATTATCAAAACTATTATTTTATCCCTTAGTAAAAAAACAAAAAGATGGTTAACGCGGAGAATCAAAAACAATGATACATACATATTTAAGAGATTTTATTTTAACTTGAAATGTATAATTGGAATTTTTTTTTACCAATGGTTTGATGTAAGATCATAACATTTCATTTAAGAATATTTTGTTTACGAACTTGCCACTGTTTGGGGCTTCACCTTATCTTTTTTAACAATACATACTCATAGGTGTTGTCTCATCTCTATTTTCCAGCGTGATATCTTTTAATTGGAGTCATAACTTAAAGACATTTTCAAAACAATCTGCTTGTATAATTTCTAGATTTTCAAAGCCACTTCCCCATCTTTTACATTTATTTCAGCAAGTATAATAATTATTTATACCTATAATTCAATAAAAGTATTTGTTAGGGATTCATCTTTATCAAGTCCTTACGAAGCATTTATGTTAATTTCATAAAACAACTCTTTTACACCCATATTTCATTAGAAATGATTTATTAATTTATATTATATAATTGCAATAAAATTACAACTGAGATTAAAAAGATTACTAGTAAACGTACATGGCTCTTGGTAAGCATACAACTTTACTGGTGGGAGAAGAATATACACATAGTATTCAAGGGCTAATAAGCTACAAGCTTTTAATATACAGTGAGCATTAGTCAATATTCATAGAGAGCATAGAGACATTTTATTAAGTAAAGATTTGTTAGAACTTCTACTCCATGTTTTTTAAGAAATGAAGGGAGGAAGAAAACTCATTCCATTCCTATGAAGACACTGAAATCTAAATGTATCACAGACTTGAAACATTAACAATTCTCTATGCTGCTGCTGCTGCAGCTGCTGTCACTTCAGTCGTGTCCGACTCTGTGCGACCCCATAGACGGCAGCCCACCAGGCTCCCCCGTCCCTGGGATTCTCCAGGCAAGAACACTGGAGTGGGTTGCCATTTCCTTCTCCAGTGCATGAAAGTGAAAAGTCAAAGTGAAGTCGCTCAGTCATGTCCGACTCTTCGCGACCCCTTGGACTGCAGCCCACCAGGCTCCTCCATCCATGGGATTTTCCAGGCAAGAGTACTGGGCTCAGGTGCCATTGCCTTCTCCAAAAACTCTCTATGTTCTTCTATTTTACAAAGTTTGGTTGAACATTGCCTAAAGTTTCTACCTAAGCCATCAAGTTTGTTTTTTATATAAAACTTCTAACTTGTGAAAAATATTTCTATTATATTTTTTCAATAACATGTATTTATTGGATTTTGGTGCCATTTTTGAATTATCAAACATTGAAGGATGCAATTCTTTATTAAGATTTATTACTTCATTGTTAAAACTTTTTATTAAGAAATAAATATATTGTTCTAAAGCCCTATAGTACATATCGCTTCTACAATTCATTTGATGCTTATATTGCCCATTTATCTAACATTTCTTGTTACTTGTTCTTATGCAAATAGTGTAGTTTAGTGGAAGGGTACAGAAAAATATGAGATAAGACTGTGCTTGAAGAGTTCAGATTATTTAACTTCTAATCTGCTTAACGCTACTTTGGGGAACCAGAACTGAAATTTTTTTTCCTTTAAATTTATCTCTTTTGTGTCTGTGCCTTGTTCATAGTTCCCTTTTGTTCAAGTCTTTATAGGCCTGTCTCTCTGCTCTGTGGTTTTTGCTGTATGTTTGGTTGTCTTTGATTGCGGGCAGGTCACTGTACTTGAAAAATTATTTATGTAGATAATTTGAGGCCTGAAGGTAACTTCTTCAGAAAAGATACATATTTAGTTCTCCCAGGCTGTGTGGTCACAAATCATTTGGAAATCACCCTAATACAAGTTCAGGGTTTGAGTTTTGTTGAAACTCCAGACAATAAAACCTCTGCTGAAGGGCTGCTTATTTATTGTTCTACTCCTAGCTTGAGAATATAGCTTTTTGTTGTAGGGAGGCACTTATTTGATTCTGTACCTTGTATAGACATTGATTGCTCTTTGATTTTTGCCTTCCTTTTTAAAATTACATTTTATTGGAGTACAGTTGCTGTACAATGTTGTATTAGTTTCTGCTGAACAGCAAAGTGAATCAGCTGTATATATAAATACTGGGTTGGCCAAGAAGATTGGCCAAAAAGTTTGTTAACTTCTTGGCCAACCAATATATCCCCTCTTTTTTGGCTTTCCTTGCCACAGAGCATTGAGTAGAGTTCTCTGATTTCTGCCCTCTTGCTGATGAACTTTTCAAAATGAAAGTTCAAATTTTCTAGGAAATACATTCAGGAAAAAAAGGAATTTCTCTGCTTTTTTATCTCCCAGTGGTTCCATTTTCTTTCAGTTTTGCCTAGGAATTCCTTCTTATCATGTCAGTTATTTGTTGCTATTAAGAAGTTCTTTATATCTCATCCAACATAGCTAGTGTGTTTCAGTAGCTGGAAACACAAACGGTATATATTGGTGTTTAGTATTTCCATGATTGATTTGATTTCAAAGTGATATTTGAGTTCACCAGGTCACAGAAAAGACTTGACCGTGCCTTACCTCTAAATTGTGGTTTCCAAAGAAAGTCTGATTAAATTTTATACTTTGGCTCCCTATTCATGGGCTATGACTTTGCATGAGTAAGTATAAAGTGAAAAGTGCTGGTCATGCCTAAAGCAAGACACCTTGACTGCCTACCAGCAGATTTTATTTATAGGTTAATTAAACAAAGGTTGCAATAAAAAGAACATTTTTTTGTGAAACAGTTCATGGACACTCAGTGAATCAGAGAGGGGATGGCTAACTATATGTAGTAGCACCAGAAGCAACAATAATCCAGATCTTTATAAAATTTCTAACTACCTATGGATATAATGGTAACACTTTATGGGACTTCAGTTTTCTGGTACTAGCAATTCTGCCACAAGGGGATTTTTTTTTAAGTGTTTGTATTATTGAAACAACGTATTTTATGTCTTTTATACCTATTGAAGCATCTACTACAGAGAAACTCCACTGGGCATTAAAGTGGTTGTTGAAACTCTGGAAAGTGTTTATGTGCATGTTTTAATGATAAGTGTATTTGGTTGGAAAATCAGAGATCTGAAATGTCTATTACTGATTTGATATTTGACCTTCAGCAGATGTGCTTATATTCTAAGATTACACTTTGCCCTTTTTATATGGTTAATTTTGAAAACAATGAGACCTTTTGGCTAATAATTTACTGGCCGGGAATAATGAGTTAGATGGCTACAATTCATGGGCATAAAAAGTATAGAATAATAGCCCATTCATTTAAACTCCCACTTATTGGCTTTTAAGCTTTACTGATTTATATGCAAATATGTTATTTCACAAAAATTTAGGATATACATGGCTTAATTTGGATTCACACAAAGAACAAGAATTAAAAATAATTTTGTCACAATCAAGAAAATAATCTGTTTTTGTGTCTAACTAAAACGTGTTCTGTCAAACTATTTCAGTGGCACTTCTATAATTGACATTGTAAAAATATCAGCCTTCAAGTAGTGATCAGACTCCTCTCTCCCTTACCAATAACTTGTTTCATTTGAGATGCTAAAGCTACTGTCAAATAATAATTCCTGAGTAAAAGTAAAATTTCTTAAAACATAAATTCCTTTATGGATAATGCTGCTGCTGCTAAGTCGCTTCAGTCGTGTCCAGCTCTGTGCCGCCCACCAGGCTCCCCCGTCCCTGAGATTCTCCAGGCAAGAACACTGGAGCGGGTTGCCATTTCCTTCTCCAATGCATGAAAGTGAAAAGTGAAAGTGAAGTCGCTCAGTCATGTCCGACTCTTAGTGACCCCATGGACTGCAGTGTACCAAGCTCCTCCATCCATGGGATTTTTCCAGGCAAGAGTACTGGAGTGGGGTGCCATTGCCAATAGGCACACAAAAATATCTTCAGGGTTCTTTAGGACTAACAGGCTTGAGATTGCATTTTTACATTTTAACCACAATTCAGTGTTCTTTACTTTACCAAAGTAAAAAGGTTGAGAAACACATTCTGAGTTTTTATAAAAAGCTGTTACAAATCCCAAAGGGAAGTTTTATGTTTTTAAAAACATAACAGTAAAATTTCAGGAGGGATTAGAACTTAACCCCAATATTTTAATCCCTAATAGACTGTGGGTCTTTCTTACCTGTGATCGTTAGGTTTTTCAGAATAAAAGTTTAAATAATTAAAAGAAGAGTTAGTCCCAAGAAGACATTTGAAGATATCTAAGAAATAGTTGGAAACTTGAAGCAAGGCATGTGAACCCTGTGAAGTAGCTTTCTAGTCAAGATTTGAATATTCATAGTTCCAGAAACTAGATAATACAAAGGGACTGAGATGTTGCAAGGAAGTCTGAGAACATATTAACAGCTGGACTTTCTCCTCCGTGAGGGCGGAGACTGTCTTTTTCACTAAGGGATCCCCAGTGCTCCTTGGCTGGCTCTTACGGGCCTTCAGTAACTGTATTTGATAAAAAGATGGCACCAGAGACAGGCTGTGTAGTAATGAGGTGGGGACCGGGAGAAAGTTTTTATTTGCAAAGTATTTTAGAAGCGCTTTTTAAGATTAATTCCTAGGCTTTTAAACTAAGATATTATAGAGCAGATTAAAAGGAAGAAAGATTTTTAGCATTGTGGGGCTTTTCTGATTCCTGAATGAATTTGTTTCTTTATTTCCTGTCCAGCTGAGCTCAGAAAATTAAATTTGAATAAGAAGCCTTGGTGGAAGGGGTTTTCTGTCAGAAGTTTTTCACAGTGGGCAAATACAACCCATGCCCCCAGGCTCCCATCTTCACCAGTGAGGCTAAGGCACAGTCATCTTTGTTCATCTAAATTTGCACTTGGGGAGTGAATGACTGGAGATGAGGGTTGGCGGAATTCAGGGAGAGAGAGGCTGTGTCTCTCTTTTTCTTCTGAATTGTGGCTTTTTCGATTTCCCCTTCTCTGTGCTTTTCCTCTTACAGATGTGGCTGCTGCCCACTATCCCCTGACTGTCCTCGTAGAGCCGGGGCTTGTGCTGACAAAATGTTAGCTCTATCTCCTACAATTCGTGTGGTTGGAAGTTTTCCACTCCTTGTGCCCTTACCATTGTTACCAGCTGGAAAGTTTCTGGGAAACCTCAGAAGTGCTGTGAGCTTGTTTCAGAGGCTGGAAGGTGAGGGCCTTGGGACCGCTTCTGCTTCTCCATCCTGAGTTACGTTGTTGTTGTTCAACACTCAGTTTGTCTGACTCTTTTGCAACGCCATGAACTGTAGCCAGGCTCCTCAGTCGATGGAATTCTCTGGCAGGAATACTGGAGTGAGTTGCCATTTTCTTCTCCAGGGGATCTTCCTGACCCAGGGATTGAACTCGAATCTCCTTCATGGCAGCAGATTCTTTTACTGCTGAGTCACCAGGGAAGCCCATCCTGAGCTTTGGAAACTCTTTGTTTCCATTCCTCAGGCAGAAGTAGAAGGAAGACACGATTTGGGTATTGTAATTTCAACCAAGTCATCTCCCTACAGAAAGTACTATCAACAGAAAGTAGGACCTATTACATTACCAGCAAGCTCTGCTATCTTAATTTGTGTTATCAAATTGACTTTTGGTTTGGCTCGAGTAAAACAAACTGGGGGCTTCTCTGGTGGCTCAGTAGTACAGAATCCACCTGCCAATGCAGAAGACACGGGTTTGATCCCTGGGTCAGGAAGATGCCTTGGAGAAGGAAATTGCAACACACTCCAGTATTCTTGCCTGGGAAATGCCATGGACAGAGGAGCCTGGTGGACTATAGTCCACAGGGCTGCAAAAGAGTCAGACACAACTTAGTGACTAAGCAAGAACAAAACAAATTGGGCGGAGATACAGCGATGTAGTCGCTCATTCGGCCTACTTTACCTACCCTGACCATTCATTCGTCTGAGAACACACATACATTTTTAAATATGGATAAACACCCTTGAACTTGAATAGAATGAACTCTTGGTTCATAGTTCAAGTTAGCAGAGCCTTTTGTTTTTTCCTGACTAGGTGATATTTTAAGTCTTTGTAGTGCCTTTGTTCTTTTCCCACTTACATCCACTTTTCATTTGTGGAGGAGTGACAGTATATGCTGTTTAATTGTATAGCTGCTTCTCCTGGGTGAGGCTGGGGAGAGAGCAGGGAGATTAAATTGCATATGGCTAGCTCAGTTGTTATTGACAACGTCCTGACTGATGTCTGATGTCTTCAGAGGATTTTCTTGGGATTCTGGATCAATGGAATGTAGAGACTGAGAACAGCGAATGGCCATTTTTTCTCCTGTCTTTAAAGTGAAGTATGTCCTCTCTGAAGGGCAGTCTATCTAAGCTGGCTCTCAAGTTTAAATGTAAACGACAGTGCATTCTTTACTTTGAACGCAGACACAAGCTTATCCCAGTGATGGCCAAAATGCTTTGTAAAAGGAAGCAGCTTTTGTTACAAGTTCAGAATTCAGCCAGTATTCTCTCTCTGCTGGAGGCTTGATGGGAAGACTCCTTTTTTTTGTGGTACATGCATCATTTAAATGGCCCGGAGCTCCTGGGACTGGAACCTGGTGCCCTGTCTCTGCAGAGGTCAGCTGGTGAGTGTATGCTGCTCTTTCTTCAGAAAATTGAGACTGGTTTTTGTTTTTGTTTTTGTTTTCCATTCAAATAGAAAATCTTAGGAAGGTGTAAGCAACACAAATACACAAGAAGGAATGATTTTATAAAATGATTTTCTCAACAGTTTACTATTAAATAAGTCAGTAGTAGACTTCACTTTGACTTTTCACTTTCATGCATTGGACAAGGAAATGGCAACCCACTCTAGTGTTCTTGCCTGGAGAATCCCAGGGATGGAGGAGCCTGGTGGGCTGCTGTCTACGGGGTCGCACAGAGTCGGACATGACTGAATCGACTTAGCAGCAGTAGCAGCAGCAGAGAGGCAACATTATCACTGGATAGGAATGTCCAGTCTGATGCTCCACAAAGGATTATGTGTTTCTATCCATCTTATGTGGGAAGAAAACTTTCTGTGATTGGGAAAGAGATGACTGAAAAATCACAGGCTAAAAAAGAACTTGTGATCAGTTTATTTTATTTAAATGTATTCATACTAGTCTGAGATTTCCTATAATTTGAGTAGGAGAGCCCACAGTGAGGCTTTCTGGGTGGGTTCCTTCTCCCGAGGTGGGCTGATTTAAAAACACAGAACCTCAGCCTTCCTGACATTCCTGGGGAGGGCTATCTGGAGCAAGTCATTGTCCTTCTGGAGTTCTCAACTGTAAAATCATGGTGACTTTGCTCCCTGAGTTGCATCCAAAGATATTATGAGAAAATGTCATCAAAGTAGTATAATTATTGTCTTTAAAGATCTGGCAATCATGGTGCTTTGTGAAAGATTAATGTCAAACTAACATCTGATTTATTACCTTTTCTTCATGTGACAGAATGAAGAAAAGAGCTCTTATACTTTTTGTAGAAAAATGGAGGGAATCTAGAGGATTAAGACTTTGTTAACTGTGCCTAAAAACATTTTTGTAAAGTTATTAGATTGCAGTTTTAAAAATGTGTAATTCTCCTGGCACTAGAAAATCACATAATTAAACCGATATTGTCCAATTTTACAAGTAGGTCTACTGAGTTCATTAAAGGCTCATGAAACAAACAAATGTTTTTAACAACAGGAACTACCCACTTTCCTCGCTAGCTAAGCTTGTGGTTTTTCATTTTCCTTTGGGGAGGTTTATAGAGAGGAGAAGATATTGTGATCCAGTATAAGCAGGTTCTAAAGGGGTGTGGGAGAGGCATCGTCCCAGACAAGCCCAGAAAGATTCTCACTAAAGAGAATCTGCTTTAGGAGACTCAGGTACAGTTTGTTGGGATTCATGTTATTAAGTTAAAACGATATTCACAAATCAAGTAAGACTTGTTGGTTGTAAACATTTAAAAAAATGATTAGAAGAAAAGAGAGTGCCAGATGGCGTTAGGATCACCCCGTGCTTCCGTCTTGTTACTTTCACTGAACCACTTTCATTTCTAATAACGGCTTTGAAACCATCACAGATGATTATCTCAAAGTCCCTCAGAGGAGAAAATGTTTGAATTATCTTATATCAAGTTGCAGGTAATGACTCACCTGGTCAAGGAACTTAAATATCTATGTATGTTTCTTTGTAAATACATACCAGATTTTCCAGAGGAGGGAGTTAGTAAGAAGCTGATTTTTTTTTTTTTAAGAAGATGAATTCTCAGCTGCTCAAGTCAGAGAAAGTTATGTTCATCATATATAAAAAAACTAGTCATGCTGGCTAAAAGGTAACCGACCTGTGAATCTTCATGGTGCCAATACAATGCTGGCTGATGCCATGGCAATTATTTCTATTTTTTGACTGACTTTTGAGTCCGAGTTAAGTGCAGGGTTCACTGTATCAGGGGTCCCCAACCTCCAGGATCTAATGCCTAATAATCTGAGGTGGAGCTGATGTAGTAATAATAGAAATAAAGTGTACGATAAATGTAACATGCTTGAATCATCCCCCAAACTTCCCCCTCATCCCAGTCTATGGAAAAATTGTCTACCATGAAACCTGTCCCTGATGCCCAAAAGGTTGGGGACTACTGCCTTGAACTACCATGAAGTACATTTTGCTTGCTTATGAGACATTGTATTAATCCTTTCTTTCAACTTAGTTTAGGTAAAAATGAAAAATTACAAATTATGTTGTAATAGGTCAAAATATGTAGAGACGACCCACAGTATAGAAAATTAGTATGTTCCCTCCCAGAAGAGTTACTCTCTTCATGTAGTATTGGAAATGAAACATTACATTTTCCTGTATGTAGGTAGATATGTCATAGAATTAGGATATAAAAATATGCCACTTCGTAAAAGAGCACTTTTAATATTTTACCTTTTTCCTAATAATAGGATATAAGTAGGATAGGATTATATTGTTTAAATGTCAACAATTATAGTACTAGTCAAAAAAATAATCTGAGGTGGAGCTGATGTAGTAATAATAGAAATAAAGTGTACGATAAATGTAACGTGCTTGAATCATCCCCCAAACTTCCCCCTCATCCCAGTCTATGGAAAAATTGTCTACCATGAAACCTGTCCCTGATGCCCAAAAGGTTGGGGACTACTGCCTTGAACTACCATGAAGTACATTTTGCTTGCTTATGAGACATTGTATTAATCCTTTCTTTCAACTTAGTTTAGGTAAAAATGAAAAATTACAAATTATGTTGTAATAGGTCAAAATATGTAGAGACGACTCACAGTATAGAAAATTAGTATGTTCCCTCCCAGAAGAGTTACTCTCTTCATGTAGTATTGGAAATGAAACATTACATTTTCCTGTATGTAGGTAGATATGTCATAGAATTAGGATATAAAAATATGCCACTTCGTAAAAGAGCACTTTTAATATTTTACCTTTTTCCTAATAATAGGATATAAGTAGGATAGGATTATATTGTTTAAATGTCAACAATTATAGTACTAGTCAAAAATTTTCTTCTAAAATGAGACAACTGTGTGATTATATGTAGGGATGGGAATTCCATAATCCACTGTGTACAGCACATTGTTATGATTCTAGTGTCCAGAGATGAATAATTAAGAAGAGTGACATTTTTTTGGCCCTAGATAAAATTGTAAACTTCTAAGAAAAAAGACTGGTACTATAAGCAATTGAAACACTATATAGAACTGCATCTGTATAGAATTAACAGGTTGTGTCCTTTCTCTTCTTTCATTGCGTCTCTTTTTGGGTATACATACAGGAACATCCAGAAATATTAATCCTGCATGACCTCATCACATTAGTTAATTTTGTATTTAAGGAAAGCCTTTGGTAATGAATAATGAGTACCTGTGTGCCTCAGAATGATGGAGAGTGACTTCAGGTGTTGCCTGCTTCTCTCTCTCCCTTTCTCTGCCTCTGCTCTCCTTTCCCTCTTTGGAGGGCCCCCTCTTTCTCCCAGGATAACCTGGCTGAGTCCAGATTATGCTGTGTACTCGCTGACAGCTCCTTTCCATTCCCTGCTTAACGCAGCTCCCTAATGCGGGCTCACGCTTGACAGTACTCCCAGCCCTTCCCAGACGGGCTCACCCCCGTGTTTCTCTGGCAGTGGCAAGTGACTCCAACTGCGCTCCTCTTCCCTCCCTGAACTGCATCGTTGATCTTCCCTCTTAAATGACCCTTGGAGAGGGGAAGGGCTGAGAGATTTAAGAGACGGGAATTCATGTCATGTGCTACAGCAGAGCAGCCCTAGCAACGGCAGTAGCGGCAGCAGCAGCAGCAGCGAGTCATTTAGCAAGACTGCACCATTTTCTTCTCACCCTGCATAGAGGTGTGGTTGCAAGCGGCAATCAACTACCCACCCCCTACCAGTTCCACGGAGGTGGCCTCTTCCTGGCTCCAGTCGGAAGACACAGACTGTCTGGAGGAGTCCCCAAAGACCGTTCCAATTGGTGATGTGTGTCTAAGAGGAAGGCTTTTTCAACTAGTAGGATGTTTGTCTGCCCTTGCGGCCATCCAACGGCTGAAGAGCTCGGAAGCTAGTGCTCCGCCTTCCCCGTGGGACCATTTCTAAGTGTGGGCGCCCACCTATGCCCGCGTGTGTGCAGGTGTGCGCTCCTGGAGGGGCTTGGCCGCGGACCTTGGTACCTTGTGAATTATGAATGCTGCCGAGGCTGGAGCAAGATTCCGACCTAGCTCGGGGGCGGAGTGGATTATTTTGTGAGTGTTCTGGCTGCCAGCCATTGCCCTGGTGGGGAAAATCTCCCCCCCATCTAGCTCTAATATCACCTGGATTGCTGGGGAGTGGAAACTGAGCTGCCGCAACTGCTCCTGCTGCTCTCCTCTGCAAAAATGGCTCACGCTGCTGCTTCTATTAAAAAAGTTCGAGAGGCTGAACTGGATGAAAAGGAAAAAAACCTTGAGAGAGAGAGAAAAAAACAACGGAAAATCCCCAGGGACCGTATGGAACGGAAAAGAAAGGTATGAGGAGCATCCCTTTAGGCCCTTGCTTCTGAGGCTCAGTGTAGAACCATCAGCCTCAGAGCTGGCAACTTCCTCCTCCCTTCCCTCCATCATTACCCTGCACCATTTCCAAGCTCAGTTTGCAGCCTATAGCTCATGCCTAGATTGCTGCATTGGGAGGAGATGCCTGAGCAGGGCGAATTTCCTTGGCTTAACCAAGTAAAAACAAACAAACAAAAAAAAGGTCTCCACTTCATTTTTCTGCTTTTCCTTAATATCTTTATTCAGTCTCAAAGCTAGGTGTTTTTTTTTAATTCCTCCAAGTGACTCTGAACACTTGTCGTAGAAGCAGGAACGGTTGGTTGGAGGGTTAAAGTATTTCCTTCTTGTTCATCACCTCTGCTACAGGATCTTTGACCTGTGCCTTCTCTCTGACTTTATGTACCTGCTGTAGATCTCTGGTAAGAATAAACCACAGGTTTTATTTACTCTTCCCCCACCCCCCTTCTAAAGGTTGACACTGATCCATATAAAACTAAACTGAGTCTTGATGCAGTGACCTGTGTCTCAGGATTTTTTCAATTATAATTTTAATTAATTCACTTTTTGGTTTTCACTATTAAGCTTATGATCTTCTCTTCTGACTGTAGCCACTAAGTGAAAAGACCAGGGTTAAGTAAATGGAACAAAATGTTGATTCCATTTACATTAAAGTATAGGATCATTGTCTTTCTCTTTCTGTCTTTTAAAGTATTTTTTTCTTTAAGACAGAAACAATCTTACAACTTGATGGAACTGAAATATTCCTTTAGCTAGTGGTCTGTTTCTATAAGGCAAGGAGATCTCTATAAATGCTTTAATTAACAAAGTGGGTCAGTGAATAATTTCAGAAGATGATAAATGACATATTACATTAGCAGGGCATAAAAATAGTGGTTTGTACACAAGCTGTTAAACACAGCTCTGGGATTAGGGATGCACTGGGGATCCGTAGGCTTAATAATCCACGTGCTCAATGTCTTTTGTTTCTTCAGTAATAGATGCATTTACCTTTTCACTTGGGGGTGGTTATCTTTGCCTCACTTTTGGAAGGACACTTGAGGACCCACATTAAGTTCAGATCTGACTGCACAGGGATTCCTTACATTTCAATTTTACTACTTATTTCATCAGTAGTTAGATCAAATATTGTCATTAGGCAATACAAACAAATAAAATTTTCAGTATATTATTATTTTCCTTCTGGGGAAAACTTTAATACTGCCTGCCTGACCTTTAAATGGCCTTGTTTTAAGGATGCATTCATTCTTTTTTATAATATCAAGAATGTTATTGGCCATTTTGGTGGGAGTTGGCTCCCGTTTTGATAGCTACTGCAGTTCTGTTTCTAATTGTCTAAATGGACCATTGTGCCATAAAGCAGTTTCCTGTGATTCTATCTTTTTTAGTCTTTTGTTCTCTGAAACACAGTGTATTATTTTTTGGCCAGGAGTGCTTGTTTAGCGCATACTGTAGCCTAAAAACTTTGCTTACCTAAAGTGCCACTCATACCACTCTCTTGGTCTCCCTTTGGCTTGCTTCTGTGTCTAGTTCAAGCTTCTTCTTTTTCCATACTTTAGTAAAATTGCAAAGCCGCATCATCAAGATGGAAGAGCGCCAACAGTTGTTGAGTCTCAGTCGCCTGGGTGCTGCATTGCTTTAATTGAATCCAGCTCGGCAGAGAGAGATCATTGGTTGATACTGTGATCATATGATGGGATCATCTGATCTTCGTATTTAGATAGTATCATTAAATTAGGGAAATAATGGCATAGCTACTATTTTTGGTCCTCTTTTTTTAGGGGGGGGATATACAAATCTATTGGTCCTCTTCCCTTTTCTACTGCAGATACATGTGGTATTACACAGCTCTTTACACAGCACAAGAAGTGCTTGCTAAAAGAGTGACTGGGTTTTTCAGCCGTGTCAGCTTTATCTTCTATATATATTTCCACCTCCCCCTTCCCTGGCCCCATGCACACATAAACAAATTGAGTTAGTTCTAAAATTTGGTTTAAAAGAAAAAAGCTCTACCTCGTAATTATTCCTTTAAGGTATCTATAATGGTAATTCAAAAAGAAATGAAAAAAGGATGGTTGCTTATTAGCAGCACTCTGGAACACCATCTCTAGAAATTAAGCTAAAAATGATTATACTTTATTTGCTGATGCATTTTATAACCATAAGGGAATACATCAGTTGTAGAGATGATTGAGTTTATCATTTACATATCCATTTGTAAAGTATATTGTAGATGAACCAGTTTATCCAAAAAATTCAGATGAGACATGCCCCTGTGGTGTTAAAACCAACCATGGATCTTGAAGAAATAAACTGATTTTGAAAATACTTTTACTGAAGTAAAATATTATAGAGTATTAAATCAATTAAGCATCCTCATATTTAGATTTCATTTTAATATTCTTTTATAAACTTGCTGTTACTTAAAATAATCTTTGTGTTGTTTTGTATTCCATAAAACATTTTAAATAAATTTTAATTATTTGTAAAGTTAAAACACTTTGCGTGCTTGGCTGTAACCCCTCTACCAGCTTCTCAGTGGTATGGTTTTTGTAAATGCTGGATTTGTATACTGAGGAACCTAGTTTCAACTTCATTACAAGCAAGAGTTATCTTAGAATAAAATGTTCAGGCTTCTTTGGACTGTTTTAAATATAGTATGTACCAAACGTATAGGGTACATGTGTCATACTGTGGTAGACCAAGAGTAAAACCAAGCTTCAAGCAAACGGACCAAGAGTAAGATTATTTGAAGCAAGCTAATTTATCATTTATTTGTTCAAAAGAGTACATTGATATTCTAGCTTTTTTACAGAGAAGCATTCCAAAAGGAATGCTTTCTCACAGACTTCTAAGACTTTGTTCTAGAAAGCGATTTTGAGTATAATATTCATTCCACAGTCATATACTCTTTCCCAAATGTAGTTTTTTTTAAATTTGGGAAAATGTATAATTTTCAGAGGATCACTAAACAAAACAGTTTCGTTCTTGAAAGGAAAACATGTTTAAATTCTTTGTCGTTTAAAATTATGATTACCAGTTCAAATAAATAGATGTGTTCTCCACTTTTCAGCATGGACAAACCATTCTCTAATCCATCGTACTGTCTGAAATATTTATTTAAATCATATAGCATTAAAGGCAATTTGACTAGTTCTTGGCATTGTAATGTTGAATTATTACTATCATTTTTATTTATACTATTAAAATGCCAGAGTTCATATTTTGTGTGAAAATTATGGTAATATTTACTGAGTACCAAGGTGATCCCATGTCTGGCACACACATTGTACTATTTAATCCCAATGGCAGTTCTAACCATTAGATATTCTCTCCATTTCACAAGTGAGGAAACTTAGGGTCAGCATTATGGAACTTGCTTAATCATATCCAACTAGTATATGGCAGAGTTGGGATTTGAACGACAGGCTCCAAAATTCATTGGGAAAAATGGTAGTGTGATTTCTTGGTCTTATACCTACACTGAATCTAGAGCATAAGTAAATCATTTAATCTGCCAAAGTCTCAATTTTCTAACCTCCAAAATATTTTAATTACTGTGAGAATAAGTTAAATGACATATTTTAGAGGAAGCTGTATAAATTTAAGGTTATGCTTCTACTATAATTGCACCAAAATATTCCATGAGATTTTTTGGAAAATCAGTTGTTAGAAGTCAACATATGCTTCTTAAATATAGCATTTGCTGTCAATGATAAATGATTACATATGATCATTCTTCGTTGTAGTTTTATCAAGACATCAGATGTATTTGCATATTTATACTTATTTAACTAACACAGAAAGGTGATTTTGCATAAGATGAAGTAGAAAATAAAAGCAAACTTTTTTCCAAGTCCTTTTCATTGACTCTCATAAAAAAGGGTTCTGATCAGTTATTTGCTTTCTTTTAAATTATTTATAATTTATAATTTCTTTATAATTATTATTTTGGAAAGAATGAGACTTCTTATTTCTAGGATAACTTTTGGGTACTGTCCCAACCATATTCTTCTTGTCCATTTTGTTATTAAATTGATGACAATGAGAAGTCTTAGTGTATTTAATGACCTATCACTAAGTTGTAAGGGAACACGGAAACATAAAGAATATTGAAAGTTAGTTTGTTAGTATACTTGGTTAAAATGGAGGAATGCTTATTTACAAGTGTGGAGAGGAATGTATTCTGTAACTTTGAATTATGCTATGGGTTTAAAATCAGCATAAAATACAGTGGCCAGCTGAGCCTGCTTTCCTGGTGGTCTGAGTGCACTCAGTCGTTTAGGAGGAAGAGAGGACAGGCCAGTCAGCTGTCCTGTGCTGGTCCCTTCTGCACGGCCGCCCGGCCTGCTCCTGAAGGGAAGCCCTCCTCTGAGGTGAGCAACGCTTAGTTAAGAACCATGTATGCAGTTTTCTGGATACTAAGCCGAATGCAATATGATTAAGCGTACAAATCATAACAGAATGATGTGTGTCCTGTATACTGTATTACATTCTAGAACTCTTCAAATATGGAAAAGTCCAATAATGTTATGTTAGCACTTGTATCAAACTGTCTTCATATCGTTTCCTATAACCCCTTCAGCAACACATTAGTACTTCCAGAAACCACATTTACATAAAGTAGATTGCTGAGATCTTGAGCTTTATCTGGACAGCTTTCTCTCTTTTTATGTCTTAACAGTCACTTGAGTCTAAATAAGTATGTTCAGGCATATCTGTTTACATGGGGAAGCTTCTATAGAATCACAATTTTATTTTTTTAAAGTTTTGGCTGCACCTGCATGGGTTGTGGAATATCAGTTCCTCCACCAGGGATTGAATCCATACCACAGCAGTGAAAGCACCAAATCCTAACCACTAGATCACCAGGGAACTCCCAGAATTATGATTTTTTAAAAACCTATATATTTTTTCTTATACATTCCTTCTATCTCCCTCTCTTAGTTCAATTCAGAAACCCCTTCCTGGCTAGAATAATTATTTTTGTGTAAGTGACTTGCACTATAAATGGTATTCTTGAATAGCACCGTAATCTAAGTTTTTATTAGTTTTTAATTATAAAGAACCTCTTTCAACCACTTGAGTGGGTGACTAACTACTAGTTTAGGATTACAACTGTCAAATTTGTGGGATTGTGGCAGAAATAGTCCCAAGTATATGGCTTGAGATAAATTTTTAAGAAGACTAAAAAGACAAAAATCTTAAAGTAAGAAGCTACTATGAATGGGTTCATTTTTGGAATCTAAATTCTTTAAGCATACCTCAGTGGAATTCGCCACCCCCTTTTGTTTATGTTAATCTGAATTCATATAAATGTTTTAATCTTTATGAAAACAGTTTTCATTGGTGACCTTTAATTAAAAAATTTTTATTAGTTACTGTATTCTTTTACTTGGATAAAAGTAATGCTATTTATCATACATTTTTACATCGTAAAGAATACCGAAATATTTTATAGAAGTATTATAGGAGTCAGTGAAAATACAAGGAAGTTAAGAATTCAACTCGTGCCATATTTAATGATTTTTTGTGTTTGTATTTTTCCATTATATCACTCTTTTCATTTGTATTTCTCAAAATAATTTCCTCACAAAGAATGACTACCTTTATTATCAGAGACAGAGATATAGTATATTAAAATAAAGAATAGTACAAAAAAAGGCACTTCCCAAATTTTGGAGTTCTACAGAAATTGCTAGTGGAATCATCAGCTCTTTGAATATGACCCTTTTGCTTCAAAGGTGACTTGTCATTTTTAAATGCATATTGTGCAAAATCTCATTAAAGTCATCTAGTTCCATTCCATTCATAATAAATCAGGATCCTGGGGTAGGCTAGGAGAAGGCAATGGCACCCCACTCCGGTACTCTTGCCTGGAAAATCCCATGGATGAGGGAGCCTGGTAGGCTGCAGCCCATGGGGGTCGCTAGGAGTCGGGCACGACTGAGCGACTTGACTTTCACTTTTTACTTTAATGCATTGGAGAAGGAAATGGCAACCCACTCCAGTGTTCTTGTCTGGAGAATCCCAGGGACGGCAGAGCCTGGTGGGCTGCCGTCTATGGGGTCGCACAGAGTCGGACACGACTGAAGCGACTTAGCAGTAGCAGCAGGGGTAGGCTAAAAAGGAAAGAAGACCATAAACTATATACATTTAAAGCTCCCCTGGTGATTCCGACCAAAATTGGAAACCACTGCAATAAATACTTTCATGTCCCCATCATCCCTTACTCTACCACCCCATCTCTGAATTTGAGGCAATAGCAGATCTGCTTCTAATAATCAGTATGACTCTACATTGCGATTGAGAAAAAATTTTCCGTGTGTATATATGAGACACCCTAGCGATTTTTTGAATGTGTAATGAGACAAATTGGTCTGTCTAATAACCAACTAATTTTTTGGAGTTTTAAAAAATTGTGGGATAAAATTGCTTCACAATGTGGTGTTAGTTTCTGCTGTACTTCAGTGTGAACCAGCCAATATATCTCCACCATTTTTGAACCTTCCTTCCATCCTGCCCTCCAGTTACCTTTGAGCATGGAAAAGAAGAAACTGTTTTATCAGTTGAAAGGCTTTATGATCTGCATGAAGTATGACTGTCTCTGTCCTAGTGGTATGATCTTCAGGAATGAGGCTGTGTGTTTCTCATACATACATATATAACAAAGCTCAAAGAGGCCCCAGGTGTTACTCAAGCTGAATTTTTGAAAGACCACTAAAGTGTGATTTAAAAGTTTTGCCTTAAATAGACTGTGCTGTTTTGAATAAACTTCGATAAATATCCTGGGGATTTAATTGGTAATTTGGCAGCCTTGGAGACCTCAAACCTTTAGAGACGTCAGCAGCTCTGAAACTCCTAAATACTTTGTCCTTGAGTTTGGTAGATTTTCTATATCTTTAAAATAGTATAAAATCCATGAATGTAGGGAAGAAAGAAGGAATGAGCAGCTCATAGATGAATGCTGTCTCCCAGTTCCTCAGATATCTCCTTTTAATAGTTCTAACTCAACAAGCTCTTTATGATGCCAGGGTTTTGTTTGTTCTTTGTTATATTTTTGGTTACTTGAATGAATATTTTACCAGCTGTTCTCTCACTCTCGTCCTCGCTCACCAGAGCTTCCAGGGTAGCCAGAAAGGGATTCCCCACTAGGTTATACAGAATTCTGAAATGGACTTTTCAGCATGTATAGCTGGACTATTACTCCCTCCATTTTCCTTCACTTCATTAGTACCTTGCCAAAACCTTTCCCATTAATCTGCGTTGATGCCAACTTAGCCCTTTTCTAGAGATGTCCCTTTACTGTATATTTATCATTACTATACTGCTCATATTGTGGGGAACACCTCAATAAAAAAGTATGTATTATCAAGGAGAAACATCAGGGGTACAAAAATTATTATAAACATATCCACCTCATCTTTATTTGGTTAGAGAAATAGTATCATTTCACATTAATAATTTCACATTAATGCATATTGCTTGGCTCTCTGTATTTTGCATGCATGCGTGCTCAGTGGCTCAGTCATGTTCAACTCTTTCTGATCTCATGGACTCTAGCCCCCCAGGCTCCTCTGTCCATGGGGCTTTTCAGGCAGGAATACTGGAGTGGGTTGCCATTTTCTCCTCCAGGAGGTCTTCCTAAGCCAGAAATCGAACCTGTGTCTCCTGCATTGGCAGGTGGATTCTTTACCACTGACCCAAATAGAGACCTGTTAATTACCAATTTTAACTCATTTTTTCACAGTTTGTCTGTAAGAAAAGGTTGAGATCAAAACTGACTTTGACCTCTGTGTATCTTTATGTGAATAATGATGGCTTTACCAAATTTCTATTTTTTTCCGAGGGAGTTATTTAATCTCTAGATCAATTTTTTTGAGAGTTTTGTTTTATTTGTTGAGTATTCTTAGGACTTCAGGCCTAGGAGACAGCATTTCAAGAGACCCTTAGAGAACTGCTCCAGGGAGACAAAGGGAGGAGCCAGGTTATATAGAAGTTTTGCAACAAAGAAACTTAGTTTCAAGTGCTAAAGTAATATTTGATCCCTATATATTAATAAAAAGCTAAAGTAGATTATCTTAGGGTTGATGTTTGTGTTACTAATTTTAAAAGTCTAATAGATAAATATTGATTCGGTTTTTTAAAGTAAATTATGTTAGCATTACAAACATGAACTCTAAGAATCTACTGTAGTTTTTTATTAATTATAGGGATCAAATATTACTTTTGCATTTGAAACTAAGTTTAACTGCCAGTCCTTGCAAGACATTCAGCACGATGGAGGTGGATATGGTACACAGGGTTCTAAAGAACAGAAAACATACTAGAAAGCTGTTTACTAATTTAATAAGTGATATTTACATAAAATTACCAGATACTCCTAAAGCTCCATAAAGTCAAATTCAGGAGACCTGTGTATGATTGCATCTACTAGCTATGACACTGGGCAAACTATTAACCTGACTTTAGTTTTCTCACCTATGAAATGATGTGGCCCTGAGATCTGTTAGCGATCTTTCTTGGTCCTGTATGATTCTGCACTGTTTTCAGTTGTTTTTGCTTCTCTGTATTTTTGTAAGTGATTGAGGTAGTTCCATTGAATTTCCAAGTTTTCCTTCATATAATAGGAATTGCTTTGGCCTGACACTATGTCCCAGACACAGTTCCTGCAACCAAGAAGCTCTCATACCACCTGGGGTGATAGGTACAAATAACAAGAGTAAAATGTTATTTGGGCCATTAAGTTGGAATGGAGATTGTCTATTTTTGTGTATATGACGCAAGTTTTATTTAATAGACTGTGTATTTTTGTAAGCTCTTATTTGGCAGAAAAAATAATGGAAGAAAATAGTTCCTGTTGTGGTAACACTTGAAATTTTCTGGAAGTAGTTAAGACAGAAGATACAGAAAATGAAGTAATCTTATGAAGCTGTGTAGTTGTTTTTGTTTTGTATTTTAGGTACTGATTTGAGTCATGTTGCAGGAAGAAGCTTGTTGTGGTTCCATTATCTTCTGTTAGAGCCTGTGTATCCTGATAATGCCACATGTTATAAACCCACAGCAAGTATCATCATGGTGTTAATCATTTTACAAAGATCCAGTGATGGTAATGATAGCTGCCTTTGAACTAGAGGGTGCTATGGCGAAAAGAGCCCGTGGTAGGCACTTAAAGGAACCTCAGCAGTTCACAAACAATTCAGCTGTATAGCTCAGTGAAAATAAGACGTCTCCCGCATTCTTCCAGGGGTAGTAGCACAAACTTCCTCCTTAGTTATGGCTTCTGCCTCAAACTGTGCCAGAGCGTAATTAAACTATGTCACATCCTAACGTGACTGCAACCAATAAAGTATAAGTAGAACAGGTAACCTGGAAACATAACTCCTTTGAGGAAAAGGTCACTTAGGAAACGAGGGGCTTTTGCTCAGGGCAGTTACCTACGAAACATGGGGCTGCAAAACATGTGGGCTCTGAAGGACACGAGTCAACGGCTGGGCGTGGGTGGTGGAGAAAAAAGCCATCTGTGGAAGCACAAGTTGTCATTAATGGGGAGGAAGCAGATGACAAAGGACCCAGGAGCAGACGCCAACCCTGTAACTACAAACACTTTATCAAACCATAGAAAGGACTTTGTATATAACATAAAACACTCACACTCACCCATTTAACACAAGTGACGATATTTCAGAACTTTTGACTTTTATACTAGAAAACAGCACTGGAAGAAGAATTTATAGTAAGCTAATATGAGAAATCTTTTTTTGCCATCGAAGGAAGCTTGACAACTCAGATACATGTCTCTTTAATCACTGTAATTAGCCTTCACACATGAACCTTCTGGATTATGTATTCTATAGTAAGTTGCATAAGAGCTTACAAAACAATTTAGTCCCTCCAATGATCTTTAAAATTCTGTGAAACTCAATCAAGAAACTCAGATGATTATGTTAGAAAGTTGAACATTTTCCACTTAAAGCCACCCAGAAGCTTTTATATTGTACTTATTAATTTCTCTTCTGTCTTATGTTACATTAAAAAATATTATCACAATTCATTTCCCATTAATTCTCCTCTCTTTTTCCATTATGAATGCAGATATACTTCAGCATATTGCAGTACCTTGGATAAAATAATTATTAAGTGAATAACTACTACGAACTAGACTTTGAATGGTAAAGATTTTTGATTAAATAAAAATATAATTTATATCAAACAACATCTCTTCTAGATAGGTACTTGAGTTTGTTTTGGTAATGTGTATATTTATTTGCCGGTGATAAAATTACATTGGCAACTAACATTTGCTGAGCACTTTTCATCCTCCCTTGGTGTGTAAAATTATAATTTTACATAGTTTGAATTCCTGGGATAATTGTACTACTTCTCTGCCTTTTTTGTATGTTAACACACACTGTGAATCTGCAGAACCTGTATAGTATGCTCCTGCTGTTTCAGTGGTAACAGCGTATGTCTTGAGTAGTCCTTTTTCTATCTTGGCCATGAGAATTGACTTTGTCTTTGATTTACTTAATTCTCTGATTATTTTCAGAAGCAGACATCTGCTCTCCACATACAGATAATAACCTCACAAATTATGACTCAATCCCTGGTCCCTCCCAAAAGTACACTTTGTTTCTAGTTTCAATTTACTTTCCTACTGAATGGCCAAACTCAGTAAATTTTTTCCTTTCTGATTTCTTTGCCGTTCGTCGTCCACTTGCCTACCTCAGTCTAGCATGAGGAAATATTTAGATGTGTAATGTTGGTTCACTCTTGACACTAAATTCATCGCTATGATCAAGGGTGGAGAAGGCAATGGCACCCCACTCCGGTACTCTTGCCTGGCAAATCCCATGGACGGAGGAGCCTGGTGGGCTGCAGTCCATGGGGTCGCTAAGAGTCGGGCACGACTGAGGGACTTCACATTCACTTTCCACTTTCATGCATTGGAGAAGGCAGTGGCAACCCACTCCAGTGTTCTTGCCTGGAGAATCCCAGATACAGAGGAGCCTAGTGGGCTGCCATCTCTGGGGTCACACAGAGTCGGACACGACTGAAGTGACTTAGCAGCAGCAGCAGCATGATCAAGGGTATGATGACCTTGTAAGCTGAGCTGTTTTCAACAACCTCCTGTAGAGAGCACTTGTACTCTGATCAGAGCACACACAAGTACTTCTGTTAACGTTCCATGCATTTTTCTCTGTGTAAGTGACTGCATGATATAGTGATAACTAAATGTGTTTATCTGGGAGGGCTAAAGTTCTTTCTTTAAGCCTACGTACTTTGTAGTTTTAATTTATAAGATGAGAACAGTGTCCCACATGCCCTGGTGTCATGGAATTTGACCACTTGCTGTGTTGATAATAATGGCTGATTTTCTTCCTATACTGTGTCACCATTGCCTAAGACACAGTAGGTACCCTACCAATTGTAAACACCTAAGTACTATTTTTGTGTCATCAACTCTAATTTGCCATAGCTTAGTCTTCTGCAGCAAACCTAGGAAGAAAAGTTTATTTGGTCAACTTGTGGATTATAGCATAAACAGTTATCACAGAATCAAACAGAACCAGAAATGTTAACATTTTATGAAAAACTATTCTCAATTACATTTATTAACAGGGAAATTAAAGATATTATGAAGGGTGGGACAAAAGTTTTTCTAGAGGAATATTTTTTATCTTCCTTTGTATATTTAAAAGTTAATATACAGAATCTGCATCTTAAAAATCACACTAATGTTTAAAACTATAAATTAATAATTTTTAAAATTGTTTAATTTCCTGTTTTCAGTGCAAATTCCCTTGTCTACATAGTATTTGAAACTTTCCTCTGGGGTGCATGAAGTCTGCTGCATTAGGCTGGCAACACGCTCTCATAACTCCTGTTTGCCCTGTTTCTCCTCTTAACCTTGATCCTTGTTCACACATAATAATGGCACACTTAGCTGGCCAAAGTCAGTAACTGTTTCTGTGCTCTTCCTGCTCTATTTTGATGAATGCGACTTAGTGATTCAGAGCCAGACACTTCATCAGGCTCCTGTGATGAAGTGTCTGCATGCCAGAGACCCATACATGTAGCTTGTTTAGATATAGGCTGCATTACTGAAATCATGATTTTATCCTTTGTGAAATATATCAAGGTTCCAGTGATTTCTAAAACTTTTGAAGGATTCTCTCTTCTGATTTAGCACACATGCATGTATGCTAAGTCGCTTTAGTCGTGTCTGACTGTTTGTGGCCCTGTGGACTGTAGCCCACCAGGCTCCTCTGGCCATGGGATTCTCCAGGCAAGAATACTGGAGTAGGTTGCCATTCCCTTCTCCAGGAGATCTTCCCAACCCAGGGATCAAACCCGCATCTCTTTTGTTCCTGCGTTTATAGGCAAGTTCTTTACCACTAGTGCCACCTGGGAAGCTCTCTGACATGTGTGGGTTTCTGCAATGGAAAGCTGCTAGAAAGTGTACACATCATTGTAGTGCAAAAATAAAGCAAGGAACTGTGAAGCTCATTTAGACTTTAAAGACTGGCAAAGAAACTGTGGCATGTCAGTGTATTTTATAGATTGTCAAGTGGAGACCAATCTGCAGAACAGAACACCAAAGGCATACTTCTGTTGCAACAAGCAGTATATTGTAACCAAGTATAAAACTTCTAACATTCCTGTACGCAAAAGCATGGTAGAACAAAATGGGATTCTTCATGAGTCTTCATATTCTGAAGAAGCAGTATTTTTCTTTGTGAAACCACATTCATTTTCAACGAAGATTCAGGGGGTAAAAACACACACAGGCAAGATATAAAAATGAAATATAGACTTCATACAAAAGCTTCATACAGCTTTTGTAAAGATAAAAGCTTTAATGGTTCAAAGGCTCTTCCCATCCCCCTTTCTTCTTTGAGTTCAATGATTGTCTCATTCCTTGGAGTACATAGGTCAACAGTGTGACCTACTAGAGAAGTAAAGTTGACTAGGAAATTATCATATAAAAGAAAAAATAGAACACTGTTCGGAGATGTCACAAGATGATAAATTCTATTGCAACTTGATTAGAGGGTGTTTTTTTTTTTCTTCTAACTAGCTTATTTTGAAGTAGTATCTTTTCCGAGAAAACCTTTTCTTGGAACTCTGTTCCTAAGGTATGATGTATATGTATGCACATAGGATCTAGATTCTATACATCTGTATTTCTCAAAATTTTATTTCTCTCTACTTTTTCTCCCCCTGAGTTTTCAATATATTGAAGTTACAGTGTTGTCGTCTTATTGTAGCATGTACTTCAAGTGTACTTAAGGGAATGATCATTTTAGTAAGATTTAATAAAAGAATGGATCCATTTCATAAGTATGTGAAATTAAAAACAAATTTTGTAAAAATATCAACATTTAAAAATAGACTCATTTCACAGCACTACTTTCTATCTTGCAACTCTGGCTTGAGGCCTGATGACACAGTCTCAGTGAGACAGACCATGAGATGGATGGGAACGTTTGGGGTCTGGCTTTAGACCCATGGAGTTGCAAAGACTGGGCCCAGACAGGTATGCCAGGCTTTGCTATTGTTTAGTCACTAAGTCACGTCTGACTCTTACGACCCCAGGGACTGTAGCCCTCCAGACTCCTGTGTCCATGGCATTTCCCAGGCAAGGATGCTGAAGTGGGTTGCCGTTTCCTTCTCTGGGGGTCTCCCCAGCCAAGGGATCGAACACGGGCCTCCTACACTGACAGGCACATTCTTTATCACTGAGCCCTCTGGGAAGCCCATGCCAGACGTGGCATCACATACCTCCTCTGCAATGTAGAAAGCAGCAAACACTGGCGTTTTTATTGGGCAGGGAAATATAGCGGTGGGGAATTTCAGCTGCTTGGCAATCAAGCAGACTTCTCCTCTTGGCCAGGATGATACGACTCCATGTTATAGATTATGGGACAAAGCTTTGGTATTGGAGAGAAAAGTGTCATAAATGTACCTTGGAAGCTATACCACCTACAACCTTCTTCATGACAACCCTCCAACCAGAGAGAGGCACACAGACTAGATTTAGAAGGAAGGGTTACTCCTTTTCAATGACAACATGGACAGAAAAATGGAGAGGAAAATGAAGTTATATTTGGGGGATGACATCATTACTGGTTGTCCTTAGACGCAGATGAAGCTTCAAGGGCTTGCTTCCAAATGGTTGGTAAATCAGACAGGGGAGCAGGAGGAACTTTTCCTGAAACTGACTTCATTGTGAGCTACCACTAGGTGGAAACCTGAGGAAGTTTGACCCATTTGCTTTGAAATTAAGGATGAATGGAGGCAGCAAATGGGATCTAGAGAGAAATAAGACCATATAGCCTCTGTAGTTTTTTTAAAAAACAATTATTCATTATATTATTTGATCCCCACGATAAAGTATATTTTCAGCCTCTTTTTCAGGTGCATAAAAGGTTTGGAAAGATTAATTTATCTTCCCCCAAATCTCAAAGCAACATCCCAGAAATCCAATTCCAGAGCTCATGCCTTTTCTCTAAACCATGCTGGTGTGTACTATGACACAATATCTAATTTTTCAGTACCTTTAAATTATATTGTGTGTGTGCTCAGATGCTCAGTCATCTCTGACTCTTTGCAACCCCATGGACTGTAGCCTACCAGGCTCCTCTGTCCATGGGATTCTCCAGGCAAGAATACTGGAGTGGGTTGCCATTTCCTTCTCCAAGGGATCTTCCCAACCCAGGGATCAAATCAGCTTTAAGTATACATCTCTGCATTGGCGAGTGGATTCTTTACCACTGCTGCTGCTATTGCTAAGTTGCTTCACTCGTGTCCAACTCTGTGCGACCTCATAGACGGCAGCCCACCAGGCTCCCCCATCCCTGGGATTCTCCAGGCAAGAACAATGGAGTGGGCTGCCATTTCCTTCTCCAATGCATGAAAGTGAAGAGTGAAAGGGAAGTCACTCAGTCGTGTCCGACTCTTAGCAACCCCTGGACTGCAGCCTACCAGGCTCCTCCGTCCATGGGATTTTCCTGCCATTGCCTTCTCCGTTACCACTAGTACCACCAAATTGTAGAACAGATAAATAAATACAAGTGCAGTTCAAACAAAGAAAAATAAAGTGAGGAGAATTTATCATAGCTAACATTTCCTGAACAATGTAGTGTGCCAGGCACTATGTTAAGTGTTTATATAGCAACCATTTCAACTCTCACAACACCATGAAATAGAAATGATTATAACCCCCTTTTGTCAAATGGAAAAATGAAGTTTAAGGAAGAAGAAAGAGAAAGCTCTTGACAGCTTGTATCTGCACTTCTGCTTATAATGCTGGAGAGAAAAGTAGCATTGATATAGGATATATAACACTAAGACAGATAAAAATATTTCTGACATTTCCAGGAACAAAGCAAATAGAATAGAGCAGCCTCTTAAGAGTCATGATGTGGTTTAACTATATCCAGTTCTTTAATAGTAAGGTTATAGAATGAAGGAAAAAGTGATTAAAATTATTAAGTGCTCAAGTATGACTTGCATCTCCAACAATCAAAATAGCTTCAAAGTAGATGTCTAAGTCCTAGATGTCTCTAAAAGGAATATGTTGTAAAAGTGGGAAACAGATGAGGTAGGTCTCGTGGAGCTGTGAGTATCAAATAGCTGATTAATTTGAAGTCAGTTTATCAAACTGTGGATGCAGCTGGTTCTAAATTTTCTTGAAAGTTTTTTTACTGGACTGTAGAGAGAACCCAAGGACAAAAATACAAAACAAACTGGAAAAGAAAGATCACTGAGGCATTGTTGACTCTGAGCACAAGAAGGTGTACAGTACATAAAGGTCCTTGGGTGGCCTTTCGGCTTTGCTGAGCAGTGAGGACCAGGATCTGTATGTTATCTGTGTAACACAGAGAGATCGATCGTGCTGTTCCTTAGTGTGGGCTATTAATAAACTGAACTATTTTGGGTTCCAAAGCAAAGAGAAGCAAACTTTTAAGAAATGATTTTTAACATTTGATCCTCAAAGCAGCTAAAATCAAATGTTACTAAAATAGAAAGAACAAATTTCAGCAAAATTGACATTTTAAAATGTCAGTGGTTAATGAAAGCTACATTCGCACTTATCGATGTCATAAAATGCTTCTTAGTCAAATAAAACATTACCTATGTGTTTATTAAAATTTGACAAAATCTGATTAGAATCTTGCAATATAATCCTATGAGTTATTAAAATATGAAGTTAGGAATAAATGTTATTGCCACAGGGATTTAGAAATTGTAAATTGTAATTTCAAGCTTTAGAATTATCATAAAAAAGAAGGCAAGACTTTGAATTTTTATGGTGCTCCTTTCTTCAGGACACACATTTACTGCAATTAACATATATCAGAATTACTGGCAGCTAATAGTGGCAAATATTGGAGAGTTCCACTTGAGAACTTTAATTGATTATTTTTTGTGAACTAAAGTTGGAAATGCAATCTTTTCTATGAGTACCTACTGTAGACGGATCCCCGTGGGGTGTTTTTGCACTTATGGATTTGCCGTGTTATTGGTTGTTGTCTGCAAATGTTCATGTTTTTCACTGAAGGTTAGATATGTTAGAAGTAAGGGTACGTGTGAAGAAATAAAAACTGGCAAGAGGAGATGGAAGTGGGTTTCACAGATTGGAGGCAATGTCAGAGGAGATCCTGATTGTATAGTGGTGATGGCCATGAAGAGGATTAGAGGTGACAGTAAAGGCAGGGATTTATTGATAATCTATCATCATCAATAAAAAAGAGCCAATAATGAAAGAGCACAGAGCAGCACCCCAGGTGGAAAGAATGGAATGAAAATAGGTTTCTACCACAAGTAACACATTAGAGACCCAGAGTGGCCAAACCACAGAGTGGTGTGAGTGTGTAAACATTCATTGTAAGAGTAATCTATTTGGGCCTCTAGACAACAGTCATTGCATTTTTCTGGCATTAGCAGTGATTACTCTCCATAGGTTTTAGGCATGGATGAACTATCCATGATAAAAATCAATTGTTTTTCTCTTACTTAATAAACCATCTTCTGGTTTGTGGCTACTTTTGTGGTCATTTGTATTTTTGTTCTTTTCACTCCTGCTCATATGCTAATGATCACCAATAGGTTCAGTGCCTGGACTATTTCATGATAAAAATTAAACATCTGAAAAAACAATCATAAGAGAACCGACAGAATAATAATATGAACAAAACCAAGGAGCATTAACTGGTAATTGAATAGTTTGCTGTGGATTGCCATTCTCAGAGATTTATTGAAGGATTTCTGTGTGTACATCAGAAATATTACACATTTGCCTCTTTTTATATAAATGATATATTTGAACCTGGCTTATACTGCTGAATAAATATTAATGAGATGAATGAAATAAATGTTTTTAAAAGCCAATTTTATTTTAAATGTAAGGAAGATTTTTTTTTAATATATTCAATAATCAATTACAAGTGGCTGCTATATCAGAGGCATTATCGAAGCACTGGAGACAAATAGAAAAATAAATATATAATGAACTCATACTCTTGTGAAGAAGACAGGCATGTAAAAAGATGATTACAGTTCAGTGTAGCAATCACTGTGATGGTTCTGTTTGCAATAGGCCCTAATCCTGTTGGCCAGGCAGGGCTTCCAAGAGAAGTCTTGCAAATATAGAGAGAGGGAGGGGATCCAGATGGAATACTAGATATTTATAAAAGTCTGGAAGAAATTACAAGAGAAAAGGCTAAGGTGAAGGGAGGAGGGGACCAGATCGTTGAGGACTCTGCAGACCACATTAGAGATTCTCCCTTTTATCAGAAAAATGATGAGAAGTGCCCTGAACAGGTTTAAGCTTTGGAAAGATCACTCTAGCTATGGTGTAGAGAATGGATTGGAATAGAGCAAGGCTAGAAGGAGAAAACCGTTTAGGAAGTGGTTATAGTAAAGCAGCCAGGAAATGATAAATTCCTGACATAACACAGTAGCAAAGGGGTGTACAAAAGTAGCCTCTTCAGGCTGGGTGTGTGGAAAAGGGAGCGTTAAATACATCAGCAGTTTCCAGCTGGAGCAGCAAGGTGTGCAAGGGTGCTGCTCAGTGAGCTGGAGAAGACAGGGGTGGGAGTGGGTTTGGGGGAAACAGTGGCTCAGAGGAGAGAATTTTAATGACCTTGGAAAGCCCTGAGCATGTTTAAATGCTAACTTTTAAGATCTATTAGAAAGGAGAAACTTTTTAAAAAGATTTTTTAAATAACCTCTCTTAAAAATACTCAAGATTTTGAAACAGATCTGTGTTTTCAGATCGTATTTACATTCTCTCTTTCCTTCCATCCCTTCTTTCTTATCTTCTGCAGAGAAGATATCATTCGCTGAGCTCATAGCATGATTTATAGATTACAACTCTAAAGATTAAAGACATACAGGTATTAGCATAAGAGTCTGTTTACCGTAGCTCATTATTTTGCAGGTGAGAATAAGTTTCAATAGAAGCTAGCAGCACTCTGTTCAGTATTCGTTCTTAACAACACGTGGCCAATAACATTGTAGCTCAGAGGACATAAGACCACACTGACACTATGAAGACTTGAGTTTTCAATATTAATTTTATGATATTTTAATTTTTATGGTTTTTGATTGGCTATAAAATTATTCTGCCCTCAAAAGATGTAAGACATTATTAAAACTCAAAAACTTTCCGCTTTTCAGGGAGAATAACTGACATTTAATCAGGATATTTATTTATTTAAAAAAATTTATTGGAGTATAGTTGATTTACAATGTTGTGTTACTTTCTGCTGTACAGCAAAGTGAATCAGTTACACATATACATGTATTCACTGTTTTTAGGTTCTTTTCCCCTAAAGGTCATTATAGAGTGCTGGTAGAGTTCTCTATGCTATGCAGCAGGTTCTTTTAGTTGTCTATTTTGGGATTTGTTTGGAGGGAATGATGCTGAAGCTGAAACTCCAGTACTTTGGCCACCTCATGCGAAGAGTTGACTCATTGGAAAAGACTCTGATGCTGGGACGGATTGGGGGCAGGAGGAGAAGGGGATGACAGAAGATGAGATGGCTGGATGGCCTCACTGACTCGATGGATGTGAGTCTGAGTGAATTCTGGGAGATGGTGATAGACAGGGAGGCCTGGCATGCTGCGATTCATGAGGTTGCAAAGAGTCGGACACGACTGAGCAACTGAACTGAACTGAACTGAACCAAGTGTGTATATGTGCTTCCCTGGTGGCTCGGACAGTAAAAATTTGCCTGCAGTGAGGGGAGACCTGGGATCGATCCCTGGGTTGGGAAGATCCCTTGCAGGAGGAAATGGCAAACCACTCTGGTATTTTTGCCTGGAGAATCCCATGGACAGAGGAGCCCTGCAGGCTACGGTCCATAGGGTCGCAAAGAGTTGAACACAACTGAGCAACTTTCACGTTCACATGCGTATATATCAATCCCAATCTCCCAATTTATTCCTGCCCGCATTGGTTGCCATAAGATTATTTTCTACATCTGACCAGAATATTCTAGTATAAATAACATTGAAAATAAAGTTGTTTGTACTTTAAGGTACATAGAATACATTTGTTCTAGAGAGAGCTTAAAATAGATTCTAAATTAATTATCATTTGGACAATGAAATTCAGATGCTTTCTGGTGCTCTAATTTATCACAGCCTTTGAAATAAATTCAATTTAGTCTATCATCTTGTAGTTCATTTAATTCTTGATTAAATGCACACTCAAAAGTAGTTTTAAAAGAAAACTAGTGATAGCATATTTTACAGTCAAACTTGGATGAAACTAGTTGTTTCAGTGTTTTAATATATTACACGAATATCGGGTACCACACTCATAACAATTCAGTTTAATTTGTAATTTTGATAAATACTCATATCTGCTCCAATTTGGTTAGATATTTAGTTTGAAGTTGAACTTGTTCTTGATTGATCAATACTTGGCTATAGCCTGACAGTCTGTTTCAAATGGTGTGTGTGTGTGTGTATACATCTGCCCTTATTTTGTTTGGAAAATGTTATTTTAAAATATTTGAGACCAACAAATTAAAAGGTCTGAGTATATAATTGCATTGAACTGGACTCTTGTTTTACAGCTGAAGACATTCTTGCAGTAATGACAAATCAATTAAAACATTTAAACCATCATATTGCATGGCATAACCCCCAAAGTTGATGAAAAGTTGCTCTTTCTCTGGACCCTCCAGGGTGAATGTACAAACTGAGACTATAAATGCATGTAGCTTAATGCCTGTGAATCATGAAAGGAAGACATTGTCCAGATTCTGAGTGAAGTGAGAATTGAGAAGAATAGAAAGGATAAGTACATTTTAATTTTTTGGTCTCAGTCATGGATAATTAATTTGAGCTTCCTAGTGGGATTTCCTGTATGCTTAATAGTAGAACATTATTTGAAGAGATTGATTATAAATTCTTACTAGTATAGCTCTCCCGTTTGTTTTGTCCTAAGGTTCAAGTCCTGTGTCTAATCACTGTGGTGGTCAGAGACCTCTCTGATAGGTAGGCCTAGAGAACCAAGCTTAATGCCTGTGAATCATGAAAGGAAGACATTGTCCAGATTCTGAGTGAAGTGAGAATTGAGAAGTATAGAAAGGATAAGTACATTTTAATTTTTTGGTCTCAGTCATGGATAATTAATTTGAGCTTCCTAGTGGGATTTCCTATATGCATAGTAGAACATTATTTGAAGAGATTGATTATAAATTCTTACTAGTATAGCTCTCCCGTTTGTTTTGTCCTAAGGTTCAAGTCCTGTGTCTAATCACTGTGGTGGTCAGAGACCTCTTTGATAGGTAGGCCTAGAGAACCGTGGCAAACAATGGACAGAACAGAGCTGGTCAGCTTTCACCACAGCCTTGGAAAATGTTCCTTTGAACACTAGGCTTTCCCCATTAACTGATCCACAGTTGTTCTCCATACCATTCATTGATTTTTAAATCACCTTAACAGAGTCCTTTTCAGATTCGCTTTGTCAGCTGTCTTTCTAGTTTAGAGGTGGAAATTTGCAAGCAGTGTTAGTAAACTAAAGCCAGATTGTAGTAGAGCCCTCTACCTGCTTTTTTATTTTTGTCACTTGGCCCTCTCTATAAACAATGCTTGTCAGGAACCCCTACTTTAGTTGTTAACCTCTTTCTGAGTATTATGTACACACATAGTTTTCTTCAGAAAAAGTAGGAGTGCACAATGGCTAAATTGTTTTTTCATGTTGTGTTTCAAAATCCAGTTTAATATGACAGGGCATAGAGCTGGTCAAATGGCCCTTTAGACCGAGTCTGCACACCCTGCACTTCTTGCCTCAAAGTTTCTTTAATGTCAGTCAAAGACATTTATTGAGTTCCCACTTTGTGGTGGGCATTGTGTGGAGTAGCCTTTAGAAAACTTCTCAAGTTGTTAGCACTGTTTATTAAAGAATGTCCTCCTTTATGTACTGGGAGTGAAGAGCCAGCAGTCTGGAATGAAAATAATCACTGGCAGGAATGTAAAATTAAATTGGTTAATTGATGTTTATGGGCATATAAATAGCTTGGCAATATTCATCTTGATTAATTTATTTACAGCATAAACAGTAAACGCCTTTGCACTGACCTCAATTAGAAAAGTTATGCCACATGTTACTACAGGGAATGTAGCGTGGATCTATAAATTATGCAACGGTTTTTCTGATCGATCAATTATGTAACAGTTCCGACTGGTGAAAATCATTATATATTTAACTTCTAGTCAAAGAAATGACATTGAATATCCAGACAAGGGAGAAAATAACATGCTGCCTTAGTTGTTGCACAAAGTGTTCCAGTTTTATTTCCACAGGTCAGTGGTTCCAAAGTTAGAAGAACCTGTCCTTGGTTTCGTGTGGTTGGGCATGGAGAATTTTGCACACAATAGGAGTAACAAAATACTACTCTAATCAGATGAATACATTTGACCATAACAATTAGTCTTGAACTGGGGGGAAAGAAGCAGAAAGACAGAGATGGTTTGTAATCTAAGCAGATTTCTAAATTCAGCAGAACTAAAATAAATCTTACATATTAACAGTAGCCTTCAAAATACAAAGTGTTAACTAAATATCATGTTAGAACTGTACACTTTGTACATGATAGTTCAGATTAAGAGAGATTTTACCTTGAATTTTTCATCTAATAGATATTCCTGAAAAACCCTTACTGCTTGGAAGAGAGGGAAAAAATTAATTTCCATGATTCTGAGTGAAATTTTCTTTCTGATTTGCCACTTTTAAGAATTTTGGCAAAATATTTTCCTTTCAGTATTTTCAATATGATAGCACTTGCCCTTTAAGAACAAATGAATTAAAATATTTGAGGGAAAATGAAACCCTAGCTACTAGCATTTGCAGTTGATTTTCAAACACGTGTCCTACAGAGTCCTTTAAAGCTATCTTACCACACCCATTTTGGTGAATGAGAGCATTCCAAGTGAAAGTTCTGTTACAAATTGTGAAATATAGAATACTGGCAGGGTACAGGTTCCAAAATGTTTGAAAGTTTTCAGTGGAGCTAATATTCAGAAAGGGTAGGGCAAAAGCAAAAGAGTCTACATCCTAGATCCCAGCAAAGAGCTGGCCCTATTCACACTATGGTCCTTCTTTATTAGTCTCCCAGGGAAATGCTATGCGTCATAGTCAGCTCATAGCACAGGGGCCCGTGATGCAAGATGTTGAGTAGTATATTCTTTTTGTTTGTTTTTAACGCTAATGAACTAAATAGATGTCACCTTCACTCATCACCTTGTGTTAGATGTATATTCAAGTGTTAACTTATTTCATAGAAGTAAAGAGCTTTAGAGCTGGAAGGAATTCAATCTAACCCCCTTAATTTAGAAAAGAGAAAATGAAAGCCCTGATTTGATATAGGTTACACACATCTGCACAGGTATATTAGTGGTAGAACCAAAATCTAGAATTAGTTATTCCTAGCTATGAGGTCTTTTCATGCCTCTGCAGAAGCTGTGATCTAACTCTATAGGTTAACTTGTAGAACCTTGACAGGTATTTCTTCTCCAAGGTGTTAGTTTTCTGATGATTCTGTAATCATTGCTTCTTACTTAGGAGGTGAAATGTAAAACTACAGCGGTTGGTTTTCAGATTTGCCACCATAGATAGGGACTGCGGGAGCTACTTTCAGAAGATTAGAGCTGAGAAGATGACCTTTGTTCTCAGTCCTGAATTACTTCTCTCTTGATGGATCTGAAACACAGCAATATAGGTGAAATAACAGTAAAAGTGCCTGAGGATTTATGAGGATATTGCAAATATGTCATGTCGCAGGTGTCTTTAATTTCACTTTCTACATCATACATCAAGTTCAAGTATCCTGCTCCAAGTGTGGGCAAACATGCAAATATTTGCTTTCTGAGTAATGTGCCCTAATGACTTTGGAACATTTTTGAGAAACAGTGGTGACATTGTTCTGCCCTAGCAGAAAACATGCTCCTTGTTGTATCCACAGAGATCTAGCACTCTGTGGGTGTACTGTCAGGACATGGGTGCTGCGCAGTATGCACTGACTTACCTTCTGGATGACACCATGTTGAGTGTATACACTGGCATATCACCCGAGGCTTGGTAACAGACTTGCCTGGCAGTCCCTCTAAGCACTAGGTGTGAAACTGGAAATATTAACTTCGGAAGTAATGCCTTTTTCTGTGGACCCTTCCCATCGTTTTGTTTTGATCAGACTGAAAGCATTAGACCACTGGCAAAGTTTGGAATGTGAAAGCTATTTGTTGGAAGCTCTGTTTTAGTAGCTATTGTATCTTCCAAGTCAATACTTTAAATCCAAAAGCCAGAAAATAGAAAATGTCAGCAGTTATAGGAGCACCAGTCTTGTGTACTTTTCCTTTGCCCATTTCTGTTTAGCCATTGACCTTTGGCAATGGGATTTTGGTACCACTATGGGACATATTTTGGGCTGCTCAAATGATAGCAGCGTGGATATTATAGTCAACAAACATGACATTTCAGAAAAGAATGAGATGTCCCTAGAATAAAAATGTAAGAAAAGGGTTGAAGATTGATTGCTAGTCATTTAGAAAAAGTATCTTCTAAGAGTTGTTAACAGCTTCTTTGTTGGAATTTTTTTTCTTTTATAACAAAGCACTACAAGTTCTTTTCTAGGAAGATTCACCCAAACAATGTTAATATTTTTTTCAAAGACTAAAAAGGATGTTTATTGCAGATCTGGAAATAAAATTAAAGATTTGTCATGTTTAAAATGTTCATAATGATTAAATCTATCACTGCTAATGTAGGAAAGGAGAAGTTTAGGTCAATGTAGTCCAGTTAAATATTGATGTTACAAATTGTGCTCCTTTCTGCAACTACCTTTTATTCATTTACTTAACAAACATTTAATACTCTTGTGTGGGTTTTACCTCTGAGAAGGTCAGTGAGAGAGATGAAGAATATTATGTAAAAAGACAAGAGCCAATGGTAGTCTCAATTTTATTCAAGATAGAACAAATAGAAAAAGAGACTAACACAGATGTAATTAAGACTTCAGAAGGAAGTGAATTTTAAGAGCTTTGCAAAAGACAATGAACTTGTACTGGCAGAGGAATGGCAAGGCATGCTTAGCTGAAACAGAAGCAAAATCTAAGGCTCAGTGGTGGTAGATGGGTAATGTATTAACATGGCAGAAACATGCCAGGAAAGACTTTATGTTGGTAAAGCATTGTAAAAGTATTTTATCAAGCACTGAAGAACATCTTTTCCAATCTGGAGTAGTTAATTTTTTCTTTTCTTCAACATGGTTTAGTACTGATTTTCAGATCTCAGCTCAGTGAAGGCTCAAGGAAGCTAGAGAGAATTTTTCGGATTTGCTTCCAGTTATTAAGTTGCATGATTCTATATATATAAAGAATTGAATATTAACTTTTTTGTTTAAAAAAGCCAACTAATTGATTCTAAAGGTGGGGCTAAATGGCTGGTGATACCTTGATTTATATTTTGAATAAAATAGTTCATATATATTCAGGAAGAAGCAGCCATTTTAAGAGATTGTAATGCATTGTAAGGCTTTTAAGTACCTTCTAGAAAAGAGAGGGAAATTTCAAACATATTCTTTTGATAGAATTTGTAACCACATCATTAAACATCATAGCTTACCTTATTCCTACAGAACATGGTTCAAGTACATGGAACATTTGATGAAAAACTACCATACTATGCAAATAGTTTATTTAAGGATAATTCAGGCAACATGGAAGGCTTTTCCTTGATATGTCTCAGTTATCAATCCAATTGTGTAACTGATACTGAAGTTCCATCTTTTTTAATACCTTCATCCAAACCTTTAACATTTAAAGTGTTTACATTATGTTCCTCTTTATCATGAATGAAGAAATCTTGTCCACCCCTCCATTGTTGTCCTAATATTGTTGGTTCAGTCAATTTAAAAAAAAGTAATATATATATACACACACACACACACATTGTGCTGTACTTAGTCCCTCAGTCGCGTCCACTCGTTGCGACCCCAGGGACCACAGTCCGTCAGGCTCCTCTGTTCATGGGGATTCTCTAGGCAAGAATACTGGAGTGGGTTGCCATGCCCTCCTCTAGGGGATTTTCCCAGCCTAGGTATCAAAGCAGGGTCTCCTGCATTGCAGGCGGATTCTTTACCAGCTGAGCTACCGGGAAGCCCATATATATGTATACTTAAAGCTGATTTGATCCCTGGGTTGGGAAGATCCCTTGGAGGAGGAAATGGCAACCCACTCCAATATTTTTGCCTGGAGAATCCCATGGACTGAGGAGCCTAGTGGGCTACAGCCCATGGGGTTGCAAACAGGCCAATACAACAGAGCCTGCAGAAACTAAGACAGCATTGTAAAGCAATTATCCTCCAATTAAAAAAAAAGAGATCAAAGGTTAAAAAAAAACCCAAAAACTAGGATTGGTAAAAGAAAAGCAGCGTGAGGCTCTTACAAAAGTCAACAATCCAAAAGTGTCATTCTCAGATTTAAGTTCATAGAGTTTTGGACAGCAATATAGAGTAATAGACTATTTCAGGAATGCCATTTTTAATGGAAAAAAATGACAAAGCATGTTTTTTTTTTTTTTAAATGACAAATTGAAAGGTGAGCTCTAATTATCAAGTGTAATGTGTTTAATTCATAAGTATCTTCCACTTCCTGTTTTCCCCGAATGATTATTTTCAATTCAGTTGAAAACATTTAAGCATTTACCATTTAATATGTAACATATGGATGGATGATACAAAAATCAAAACTGGACCCTACAAGTGAGTAGTTTAAAAACCTATTTGGAAGAGAAAATATGCATACACAAAAAAATAATTGAGGAAGGATAGAACTACTAAAATAACTAAATATATAAATTTTAGAGGAAATTCTATGGGGGAATAAAGTTCAACCCATAATGTGTGTTAATCGCTCAGTTGTGTCCGACTCTTTGCCACCCCATGGACTGTAGCCTGCCAGGCTCCTCTGTCCATGGGACTCTCCAGCAAGAATAGTGGAGTGGGTTGCCATTTCCTTCTCCGTCAACCCATAATAGTCTATAACAAAGTCTTGATTTTTTTTGTTTTAATCATAATTGGCTTTAAAAATCTATGGTGCATTTGCTGTGCTCATCTCAGTGGAGAACAATTTCTTTAATATGGTTTCAAAGATAGTATGTATTGTGTTGAAAACCTTCTTGAATATCTATTATAATGCTGAGTGAAACATTTTCAAAATAGTATAAATTAAAACAAATTATGTAAAAAGTATTATTTACTCAGTCTGACTCTGCGACCGCGTGGACTGTAGCCTGCCATGCTCCTCTGTCCATGGAATTCTCCAGGCAAGAATACAGGAGTGGGTTGCCATTCCCTTCTACAGGGGATCTTCCCCACCCAAGGATCCAACCGTAGTCTCCTGCTTTGCAGGCAAATTCTTTACTTTCTGAACCACCAGGGAAACCCAAAATGAATTATAAATGAAGCAAAATGTTTGTTCTTCCTGAAATGCTGGCAGATAATGAAAAACTGTGGATAACCTATAAAATTTCAAACATCCATATTGGTGTAAAATGAGCCATTTTGATTGATGTTTTTCCAGTGGACTTTAAATGCTGCAAGGATGGTTAATTGTCTCCTGTAAATGATTATGACAAAAAATCTATTTAAGCCAAGGGGCTGCTTCTTGGTTTATACAATTACAAAAGTAATTTTTACCTGTTAGTTAGTGAAGTGAGGTTAGCAGCTTTGGTGTTCTGTGTGAGTAGAAAGACTGAGGGGGGGAAATCAAAGGCATTCATTGAGTAATGCAGGAATTCTATGTAGAGACATTTTACACAGCAGGAACTTAAGTCCATGTGTAAAGCAGGCTGCTCGCATGGTGAAAAACAAAACAACACCGCCCCCTCCCCTGCCCCGCCTTGGCCTCGCCCCCCCTCACTCCATTGACATGCATAGCTGGCCTGGTAGGTGTAAAAATAGCCTGGCAGCGCCTGAATTGGAAATGGTCACTGAAGGCAGCCTGCAGTTGCTGGGGTTTTGAGTTCTCTCTGACACCAGCAAGCCAGCCAGCAGATGGGGAGAACTGGTGAGGGGCGTGTAGGGGAACTGAGCAGAGGAGCCAAGGATCGCCTGGATGAATCGTCCACGTTAGTGTCCCCCTGGGAGCCCTGGACAGAGCATAGAGGGCAAGGACGGGCCTACTGACAGCAGGAAGCTGGAACTGAGATGGGGAACGCAGCTCTCTGCCCGTCTTGCCATGCGGATAAGAGCGTAAGAGCACAGGGACACTTGCAGGAATTGGACAGAACCCCAGACTACTATGGCTGTAACGGCGAGGACACCAAAGAACTTGGGCCGCGGGTAAGTTCTAAGCTACAGACCGGAGGAGAGGAGGATGGTGGCATAGGAATCAACATTGGACCTCATTGGTTAAACCTCTGAACTTCCTGGAAGGAAGCTGACAGAATAAAACCAATGTGATCAAACCAGCTGACTGCCTCTGGTTCTGTGGCCTGCTGCTGTTTCCTCTTCGTGATCCGCAAGGTTCATTTTTGTACCTTCTGATCTGACTTTAGCGATGAACTGACATTTGGGAGTATACAAGGATGCCATCTCTTTAATTTAAAATTTGCAAAACTGAATATATATTTTATTACGGAGTGACTTGCAGCAGTATTGCACAGATTTACTTCAACTGGTTAATTTATTTTGCCTGTTGATATATTGATAGTTTATTTTTCATTAGAATCACAGATTATTTTTGAAAAGCACATGCTAACTTCAAATCTCAGTTTCAGCCTATAAAGGTATTTTTCTTCTAATATTTAACTGACCTCAGTGAAAAGCCCTTTAAATACTGTTCTGATTATGATAATAATATTTTGTTCAGAGTCCTAGAGAAGTTGAGCCATCACTTATTTAAGTTGACTTACATGCTTTAATAATTCAGTCGTGGTAGGTTCCCTAAACTGGTTACAAAGGCTTATTGTGAATTTTTTTGGTGGGGGGAAAGGGCCAGAAATCTTTCTGAAATATTTTGATTTTCATTTTTGCTGGAGGATAAAGTATATCTTTGATCTGTCAGATGCAGGAATTTGACCTGCATTGCAAGGCATTTATTTCAGAGTGAAACCATGGAACTAAGATAAGGAGGATTTCCGAATCAGAGAAGCATGCTTTGTATTAATACTTTGAAGTGTTTGCCTGATATTTCCAGGAGTGAGGACTTTGAGTAGATCCCTATTCTCTTTGGCTTTTACTCTGACCTGGATAATTTCATCATATTGTAGCATTGAAATTCTGTCAGCCCACAGTGAAACAGAAAGAGAAACTAAGAATTTATCAATAAAAATAACGTGCGTGGCTTGCAGTGAGAAGGAAGTCTATCAGCACTGTAGTGCAAGGAAGATGGTGCTCTGGAATTAGAAAGACCCCGGGCAAGAGATGAAGCAAAAAGGTGAGGGGGGGAGGTGCTCTGCTGCGGAGGGAAGGTGCCTGCCTTTAAAACTGCCTTGAAAATAGCCTGGGTTTGTGACCCGGGGCTGTCGCAGGCTATGGTTTAAGGTTTAAATTTCCCACATTCCCCCAGGAGTGTCATTCAGAATTTCTGAGTAGCCACTTGGAGTGCAGTTATCGCCTGAAGGGGCTAGAAAGGGTGAACTTTCGGGTAACTGTTCAGTAGCCTCTATAAGCTTGCTTAGTTGCATTATATATTTATATTTTCTAAGCAGTGGCTACCTTGTTCAAAAAATAGCTTCTAGGGATTTTTTCCCCTTAATTTATCATTTAGGCCATTCTTTAAAATATTAACTAATACTTCCTTCAATATTTTTAAGTTACACAATTCTATTCTGTGTTTTCAGCTCTTAAAAACCAATAAGGAAAATGTAAAGCATGAAAGTAAATTAAAAGTACTTTAAAAGTCCAATATAAAAGCCTATTTTTAAAATGTAGACAAGAGACAGTATTCTGATGCACTGATAGTTTCTTTTAGGTAAAGAAGAGCAAGTGTTAGAGTTAGTGAGTTAAGAAGAGCAAGAAGAGTTAGTGTGATTTTGAGATTCAAGGGCTAAAATAAATTCATATAAAACTTGAGTTCAGAAAATGATTTTAAAAAGCTTTTTAAGAAGAAATAATCAATAGCGACCTCATTCCCTTGTTAAAAATCCTCATATCTCTTTTAATATAGATATTAGCCCTAAAAAACTTTTGAGTTGATTTTTTAAAAAATAATTACAGTCTAATTTCTGTGAATTAAAAATATACTTGTAGCCTGCTGATAGTTAAATAAACTCTTCTGTCAAAGATTTTGCAGGCAGGAGCATATAATGATTGATGTGATATGGAAAGAAATGGCAGAAGTGAAATGCACCTGTTGTCTACCTTATGCAGTGATATTCTGCTCAGGATTTTATCACTTTAATCATGGGCAAAAAGATTAATTAATACCAATAATAGCAAGCAAAATATGTGGTTCTCTCTAGCTTAAGTTCCCCAAATTTACCATCTTTCTTTACTTTTAAATGGGTACGGTAAGGCTGAAGTCACTCGCTCCTTAGACCATCCAAATAACTACACATCTTAATTTGTCTCCTTTTGTATCATTCAGGCTTATCACAACTGATGATTCAGTTAGGAGATTCAAGTCTTATTATCTTATACTTTTATTATATTCTTTTTTTTTAGGGGAAAACCAGAAACAGAGGTCCTTAGCACTTTTTTTTCTTCTGAAAATTAACTTATATATGTTTTATAGAGTTTGTTGTGTTTGGGGGCCAACAATTTCCCAATAAATAAATTTCCCAACTTTATTCATAATCAGAACTAAACTCATGGGGAAAAGATAAGTTTAAGATTCTAAAATTGCTGGGCTTTATGTAAATTAATACTTCGTTCTTTTCCTTAAGTTTTTATTTAGAATTTTGAATATTCTGACATTTGCTTGTATAGATAAGTATAGCAATGAGGAATAAGTATGTTACTAGCAATTGTGTTGGAAGTAAGCAAGCAAAAAGAATTTCTTCTTGTGTGTGTATATTTGAAATTTCACTTATAGACTTGTCTATTTTTAAAACTTTTTTAATTGGAAGAAAATTGCTTTATAGTGTTGCGGTGTTCATTTTTTATAAGAGAAAGAAATCAGACCAGAATAATTTCCAAATTTGTTACATAGTTAAGCCCAGAAGTTATACCAAAAAAGTAGAAAATGAAACTAAATATTGTGGCAATATAATAATTTCCTAAGCTTTAAAGCAACTTTAAAAGATTATAGCAAAACAGAGAACAGTTCATACACCACAGCATTTAAAAATTCTATAGCTGGATAAAAATAGATTATTTTATAACTTATATACAAATTAATACTTAAATTGCAGAGCCAAATTCAGCAAATCCCTTCTGTAAAGGGCCAGAGAGTGGATTTTATAGGCGTTGTGGGCATGCGGTCTCTGTTGTTGCTGCTTCTCTGCTGTGTTTGGTTGTAGAGAAAAAGCAGTCGTAGACAGGAGACAAATAGCTGGCTGTATTAAAACAATTACTAAATTTTTAAATTAAATTTTTGATTGCTGGTTTTTTCAGCCACTAAAATATTAATTTTAGTTACTTTTTGCATTTTGTAATACTATCCTTTAAAAAATAATAAAATATCATTCTATTTGTAAACAAAGAATATAGTGATTTTCAGTCTCAGAAGAATGCTTTGAGAGTGGTAGACATTCCTGGGTATGCTGTAAATTTTTTCTAAATATTTGGAATGCAATCTGGAAATATATTTCAAACTAGTTACAGTGTCTCTTTTCATTTTGCTAGTGCAGTGAGGACTCTAGTAGCAAGGAGGTATTTGCATGGAGAAAAAGAGTAGGCAAACCTGGGCAGACTCCTACCCCCAACTACACTGGACTCCAACCCCTCTATTGTGAGTATTCCCAAGCCTACCCCTCCCTTAATGCAAACTTTAAGAGCGCCAGAGAACTCTACCCTCAGAGACCTTATTCCAAATCCGCTGAGAAAAAAATGTCTGGAGAGGTAAGACTCCTGAGCATATGTTAGGGTTTTCCTCTGAAATGTGGTTGTCTCTTACATCAGTCCTTAAAGGACTCCACAATCTGCTATTATCACAGTCAGCTTGGCAGTTCCAGAAAGAGGAAGCATGTGGGGCAGGAGAGAGTCAAGAACAAATTTCAAATTCTTACTCAGAGTAAGTTCTAGTAATAGTTCTAAATGTTTCTGTTGATCACAGAAGGGAAAATGGCATCATTCTCAGATACCGTTTCCTTTTCATTTACGCAGATGACTGGTATGTTTTTCTAGGTTCACTTATTAAAGAAGTTCTAAGAGATACCTTACAGAATTTGTCCTGGATCCTTGCTGCTACTGCTACTGCTGCTAAGTCGCTTCAGTCGTGTCTGACTCTGTGTGGCCCCATAGGCGGCAGCCCACCAGGCTTCCCCATCCCTGGGATTCTCCAGGCCTGGATCCTTAGGGGAGCTCTATCAGGGACATAAGTTTGCAAATCCATGCAGGGGCTGAGCCGGCTTCCTGAGAGACAGCTTCCCATGCTTTGGTAAAGTGCAGTCTTAGAGCAACATCAGGAATGTATCTTTATTTCTTGTTCTTGGCTTGTGTTTTTGTCATGGCATCATTTATAGATTTGCATTTTGGTCTGTGTGTTCTGTATATTTTTCTTGCATTAAGATCATTGTAGTTTCTTTACTATTTCAGATTAATTTGTCTTGTCCCAAGAGCAAAACCGTAAATGTGATGCTTCATTGCAAATGTTGCTTAGATTATCCATCCTGATTTTTGAATTATGATATCCTTGTTTTATCAGTTTTTTTCTCAGAGATTTTTATTTTCTTGTTTCATTATTTATTTCCCCAGTTATAGCAAAGAATTTTATCTTATTTCAGGTTTTTTGTTACTGTATAAATTTTCTGTGACTTTAGTCCATGTTCAATGAACTCTGGTGTTGTTGTGAAAACGATTCAGTACTTTTCTTCTGTGCTGAATCAAAAGGTAGTAAGTCAGTCAGAAAGTATTTATTGAGCTAGGTATTGATATGAATGCTGGCGATATGTTGATGAGACAGAGTAAGGGGAGACAGACTTTAACCATGCTTAGGGAGGTTTGGGGAACATGCTGCCCAGCTGAGGTAGGAGTGTCTTGGGTTAATTTAAGGGGCAGAAAGACAGCGTGGCTGCAGCATTGTGAACAGAGAGGCTGGCAACAAGGTCTGAGCGGCAGACCCAAGCCTACCTTGGCAGACGTTTAGCTTTCTTTCTAGTTGTAGTGGGTCTTGGTAAAGGAGTTTGGATTTCATTCAAAGTCAGTGGGAAATCTCTGAAAGGTTTTAGGGAAATAGTAGAACCTCTTTTTTGCTTCAAAAGATCTCTCTGTCCCTCCTCCCACTCTTACTCCCTCCCTATGTCTCTGTCTCTGCCTCTCTCTCTGTCTGTCTTTCCTTGGTGGGGAATGGGTTGTACATTCTATCAAGGGAGGAAGAAGGGGAGCCAATCTGAGCTGCCCAGAAACCCCTGAGGTGAACAGTGTTGTTTAGTTGCTAAGTCATGCCCAACTCTTTTGCAAGCCCACAGACTGTAGCCTGTCAGGCAAATGATGATATAGGATTAAATTAGGGTATTATCAGTGGTAGTGTGAAGTTACAAATTTCTCAGAGTATTTTTTGTATTTATCAAAGGTTGTATTGGCTTATGAAAGAAAGACAAGGAGTTATTGGTTTAAGCAACTGGGTACCAGATGGTGCTGTTTCCTAAGATGGAGTGGCATGTGTAAGAGTGTGAATGAATGTGGTGTGTAGGTGAGAGGAAGAGATAATTCCTTATCCATGAAGTACACAGAATGTCAGGAGGGTTAAACGTTTCAAGTTTCAGTTCTAAGAAGACAGAAATAAGAGACTTTGATATTGTGAACGTTTGCTTCTGAAGTCTTTTTATAACTGGTATGAGAAAGTTTCTTCACATAGTTTTGTTACTAACCCTAAAAGGATCTGCAAGTATAATGAAAATCTTTCTGGTAAAACATTTTTAAAAGTATAAAATGATACAGAGCATGGTTATGTAACTTTTGGATGATTTATTAAAGGTAAATATTGAAGACAAGGAGTTATTGGTTTAAGCAACTGGGTACCAGATGGTGCTGTTTCCTAAGATGGAGTGGCATGTGTAAGAGTGTGAATGAATGTGGTGTGTAGGTGAGAGAAAGAGATAATTCCTTATCCATGAAGTACACAGAATGTCAGGAGGGTTAAACGTTTCAAGTTTCAGTTCTAAGAAGACAGAAATAAGAGACTTTGATATTGTGAACGTTTGCTTCTGAAGTCTTTTTATAACTGGTATGAGAAAGGTTCTTCACATAGTTTTGTTACTAACCCTAAAAGGATCTGCAAGTATAATGAAAATCTTTCTGGTAAAACATTTTTAAAAGTATAAAATGATACAGAGCATGGTTATGTAACTTTTGGATGATTTATTAAAGGTAAATATTGAAAGAAGAAAGATACGGCTTCTGTCCTCTAGGAATTTTCAATCTAGGTTTAGAAGCAGGAGTTATTCACATGCAATCAGTGAACCCTCAGTAGGAGAGTCGGTGGCACTGTGGGTGGTGAAATGAGTACCTACAAGATGCCAAGGAAGGAGAGGAACGGCACAGACCACAGTGTTCGGGGGATGACCACAGACAGGGTTGAGATTCAGCCAGTATGGGGCAGAACAGCTGCATCAGTTGTTTACAGTTTGAAACGTTTTCATGCAGACTAACTAAATAGCTGCTTCTGTGAGCTCACCAAGCTGTTCCTTCTATAGTGCCTACCTGGAGCCCACCCCCAGGATTCTTCAGCTTACTTCCAAGCCTAACATGAGCAAACAAAGGATTACTGTGTGGACCAGCTAGGGGCCTTCAGGACCACTTTCCTCCAGTGCTACAGCCAGCATCCATTGTGATTGTTTGATGTGTGAACTGTACCAGTTAAATGTTCTGAATATCCAGTCTGTTAATGGATATGTTGTAGCTTGTAGTAGCTCTTTTTCTTTTTTAATGCTTTATTACAGTATAGTTGGTATATAATATTATATAAGTTTCAGGTGTACAGTGTAGTTATTCACAATTTTAAAGGTTATACTCCATGTATAAGTGTTACAAGATATTGGCTGTATTCTCTAAACTATACAATATATCCTTGCAGTTTATTTATTTTATATATAGTTTATACCTCTTAAACCCCTAGCCCTAACTTGCCTCCCCACCCCCCGCAACTGGTGTTGACCAGTTTGTTCTCTACATCTGAGTCTATTTCTTTTTTGGTNAGGTCCGTCTAGTCAAGGCTATGGTTTTTCCTGTGGTCATGTATGGATGTGAGTGTTGGACTGTGAAGAAGGCTGAGCGCCGAAGAATTGATGCTTTTGAACTGTGGTGTTGGAGAAGACTCTTGAGAGTCCCTTGGACTGCAAGGAGATCCAAATTCTGAAGGAGATCAACCCTGGGATTTCTTTGGAAGGAATGATGCTAAAACTGAAGCTCCAGTACTTTGGCCACCTCATGCAAAGAGTTGACTCCTTGGAAAAGACCCTGATGCTGGGAGGGATTGGGGGCAGGAGGAGAAGGGGATGACCGAGGATGAGATGGCTGGATGGCATCATAGACTCAATGGACGTGAGTCTGAGTGAACTCCGGGAGTTGGTGATGGACAGGGAGGCCTGGCGTGCTGCGATTCATGGGTCGCAGAGAGTTAGACACGACTGAGCGACTGAACTGAACTGAACTGAATTGATTCCTATTATATGTTCCAAATGTAAAATATATATTGTAAAACACACAAGCATTTATTGCTTGGACTGCTGTTTCTAAATGGATATCCATGGATCCATTTTTGCCCATTTCTATCTCATTCATGAACTGTGTTCCAGCTAAAAGATATTTTCTAAATGCAGATCTTGAAATCTTTTGAGGGGATGTGTGTGTGTTAGTCACTCAGCCTTTGTTACCCCATGGACTGTAGCCTGTCAGTCTCCTATCTCCATGGAATTTTCCAGACAGAGTACTGGAGTGGGTTGCCATTTCCTACTCCAGGGAATCTTCCTGACCCAGGGATAGTACTCAAGTCTCTTGTGTCTCCTGCTTTGGCAGGCAGATTCTGTACCACTGAGCTACCTGGGAAGCTTTAGAGGAGACAGATCATGTTTATTTTTTCTGCATTTAATTCTTTGCATTTAACACACTGTTTGACTTCAAAATTGTCTTATTCTCAATTACATAACTCTTACACAGAACTGGTTAAATTCTTTTAACTATTAAAAAAAATTTTTATTGAAGCATAGTTGATTGACGATTTTGTTAGTCTCTGGTATACAAAAAAAGTGATTCACAGACATATATATATATATTCTTTTTCATATTCTTTCCATTATGATGTATTAAATAATACTGACTATAATTCCCTGTGCTATGCAGTTGGACCTTGTTCTTTATTCATCATATATATATATATTTTATTACCAAAATAATCTGTTTTTAGACTAATTTGTTTTCACTTTGTCCAAACTGAAGCTTTGATTTTTCCAATATGTACACATTTATATCTTCTCAGTAATTTAATCAAGTTAATAAAATGAGTCAAACTGGGAAATGATTTCCTTCTTATACAGTATACATATTGTGTATCCTTTAGGTATTTTTTAATTTAACTTTAAAGTTTTGTTGACTTTCAACTGTGCACCACTGAGCCAGCATGAAGATAGTCAGAAATGAGTGTAAAAAATGATTTTGTATGTTATATTTAACATAATGCAGACTTTTTGAGAATTGGAATTTTGCTTTCCATGTAGTTCATCACAAATGTGCAGAAGAGTCTGAAAACTGTGTATACTCCTTTGGGACCCACATGCTTTGGAGAATGGGTTGAAAAAAAACTTCTCAAAAATTATATGCACATTAGAAGCATTGACTTTTGCCATTTTATAGATAACAATAAACTTAAGAACAGTTTAACCAAAGGGACTAGTGACTCAAATTATTTCCAATAAGCAACATAATTATCATGCTGAAATTCCTGACACCCAGTAATTAAAAAGATTTCCAAAAAAATAGAAATGCCAAGAGTGGCACAAATAGCGTTCTTAGGTCTGTTATTCCTATAAAATTAAAATATCATCTTGGGACAAAAATGATTCTAGAAAGTAATGAATTCAAATCCTTATTTTATTCTAGAGTAGATATTAATATTATATAACATGTACTCAAAAAGTAAAATTAAAAAATCGAGTTACTCAGTTTTGATGTATTTTCTCTAAATTGGTCTTTTATGGGAAGTTAATTCCTATAAATGGGAAATGAGTCCAAAGTTACATTTTAAATAAGTAGATCCAGGTTATCACTGTGTGTAAGCTGTAAATAAGTGATATCCTTCTAGAAAATCAATCTGACTGACAATTACAGCTGTACACTGGACTATTGTAAACAGAAAACTCTTCTGTATCTCCATGTGAGTTTTAGGAGGGCCACACTAAAATTAACAATGTAAGCATCGAAAAATACATGCAAGTTCTTTTTAAATAGTGGTCATATTTTAAGGTAAGCCATCGTGAAGCTTTCCTTGGAAGAATGTATTTTCTTGTTCAGTCTTGAATAATTCAGTGCTAGAGAAGCAATCAGCTTTTTTGTGTGTGCAGTATGTGGGGGTGCGGTCAGTGCCTCATTTGTGCTGTGTCACGAAGCTGTTTTTGCCTGAGTGATGTCTCCTTCAGAACAGATGGTCTAAAGATGATAATCAGACCAATGGGGATAGAAATTCAGTGCCTACCTCAAGGGGGCAATGGTAAATTAACACTGTAGGATGCCCAGCATAATAAAGAATTGATGAAAGACATTTTCACTTGGTTAGGTTTATTTTTTTCATATCATGACAGTTCTAAAGGCTTTCAGAGAGACTAAAACCTAATTCAGGTTCATTTATCCTGATCCTTGAGTATAGCAGTGGGATAAACTCTAATATACCTTTCCTCCCAAAGGCTCTGTAATATTTTAACACCCAGATTAGTCAGGGAATGAGAAGAGTTTTGTGTAGAGAATATTTCTTAAAGAAAGAATTAAATAAACAATTGTTACCAAATTATATCAAAAGCTCTGTCTCTTTTCTTCTGACTGGAGTGTTATTATGGTAGGTTATTATTCATTTATGAAACCTAGTCTTATGGACAGTGCTGGGCAAGGGGAAATTTCCTTTGGGGATTTGTGTATATGACGGAAAGCTTGATAATCTCTTCCATGCGTTGGCCCATGCTCATTTAAGTTTAAGATGCTGGCAGAACATTTTTACGCAGATGTCCAGCTCATTGAAAATTAGGAAAGATATTAGGCTTGGGATACAGATTGTTTTAAAAATATGTTTTCAATGTTTTACTCTCAATTAATACTGGTTGGAGATCCCAAAGCAATAGTAGAGAACTGTTTAGAATTCAATCCTATACAGATGTGTGTGCTATTAAATTTCTATTGTGGAACTCTAGGTTTGCTTTTTTTTTTTTTTAATTGGAGGATAATTGCTTTACAGTGTTGTAGTGGTCTCAGCCATACATCAACACAAATCAGTCATATTTATATATATCCCCTCCCTCATAAGGGGCTTCCCTGGTGGCTCAGATGGTAAAGCGTGTGCCTGCAATGCAAGAGACTCGGTTTCAATCCCTGAGTTGGGAAGATTCCCTGGAGTGGGAAATGGCAACCCACTCCAGTTACTCTTGCCTGGAAAATTCCATGGATGGAAGAGGCTAGTAGGCTACAGTCCATACGCCCCCCATTCACCCCCTCTAGGTTGTCAGAGTGCCAGGCTGGGCCCTCTGTGTTGTGCAGCAGTCTCCCACTAGTCACTTACTTTACACGTGAGCGTGTATGTATATCCATGCCACTGTCGCAATTTGCCCTACCCTCTCCTCCCTCCAGTGTTTCCACCAGACTGTTTTCTATGTTTGTCTCTATTTCTTCTCAGTAAATAGGTTCACCAGTGCTATTTTTCCAGAAATCAGAAAGAAAAAGCCAAATATCAAATATTAATACATGTATATAGAATCTGAGTTTTCATTAATTTTGTTGTTGGCATGTGAAATGCAGATTTCCATTATACGTTGGCTATTGAAAAAATTAGCGAATATTATGGAGAAACTAATATTCAGTAATATAAGATGTGTAGAATATTTTTGCTGGCCTTTGCATTGTTAGCATTCTGAACATAAATAAGTAAAGCAGAACTTTTCAAATCCATCAGTTCAGGTAGTAGTGTGAGGGGTGGTGTATGGCATGAAGCCATAATGTGACGGGATATCTCTTCACCAAGAGGAACCTGAATGGTTAAAAGTGGGGGTCACAATCTCCTGATCATGTGCCATTTTTTCCCAAGTACGATATGCTCTTTAGGGAGGAATATTACCTCTAGATAAACAGTTTAAAGCAATTATTAAGGTGTTTAGCTCACTGACTATAGTACTGCCTTTAATCTGTTTGTGTAATTAAAACCTCCAAAGAGCTTCCCTGGTGGCTCAGACAGAAAAGAATCCGCCTGCAGTGCAGGAGACCTGGGTTCCTTCTCTGGGATGGGAAGATCCCCTGGAGAAGGGAATGGTTGCCTACTCCAGTATTTTGGCCTGGAGAATCCCCATGGACAGCGGAGCCTGGTGGGCTACAGTTCATGGGGCCCACAGAGAGTCAGACATGACTGAGCGATTATCACTTTCATGCTTTCACTTTAACAGAGTATCTTATCCCTTGGAAAAATCTGAAGCATTCAGTTGCAGTGTTCTAAAATTTAAAATTTTAGATGCACCTGAAACTATTTAATCTAATGTCTGACTTACAGCTATGGCAAAATATTTCCCTTTTTCTGATTTCCTTTGATTTGTAAGTATTGTGGTAGAGCCATTACTATCTTCCCATTTAAATTCAGAAAAAAAAAATTGACGTTGTACTTTGTGACAGAATTTCTGAGTTCTGTAGGCGTTTCGGAGTCATAGGCAGAACATAGAGCTAGAATACAAATAATCAAAACCTGGTGATTTTCCTGACTTAGGAGAAGTCATTTTAATTTTCAACTTACGATAATGTTCAGTAGAAAACTGAAACTTACAAACACTTAAGAAAGTTTCTACCTTTTCTTTGTAAAAGTTCCCGTTTTAATGAAGGTTTCAGTATGTCTTATTTGTAATTTTTATTAAACCAAACTCATGTCAGCAAAACAGAGTTACTTTTCAAGTCAGACTTCTACTGTCTGAGGATATACTGAGGAATTCATATTTCTTCTGTTTAATATTTTTAAATGGATATATCTGTGTATAAATCACAAGGAATCTGAAGTATAAAATAGTTATCAAATGTACATTACAATTATTATTTTGATTTAAGGTTTTTGTTCCTATTAGCTTTGTGTTCTTGCCATATTTTTAATTTATTGTGGAAAGATATTATTATGTTATTAATATTTTGACTCAGTGTCCAAAAATGTGATGCAGTAATTTTTTTAAGGTATAAAATTATCTCTAACAACTTACTTCTATTTATCCTAGAAGACTTAACAATCAAGATCTCTGAGCCATATCCAGTCTTCCTAGATTCATGTTAAATATTTCTGAAGACCAGAGGAGTGCTATTAGAATAGTATAGTAAAAAGATGCTCTAGAATTTGACTTGGCATCATATTTTGAGTTCAGGTACATAGCCATGCGTACTTAGTAATCTGCATTGTTTCTTTCTTGCCTGTGTGGCACCTTGAAAGTAAAAGAGCAAGTCATTCAGTTGTGTCTGACTCTGCCACCCTATGGATGGTAGCCCTCCAGGCTCCTTTGCCATGGAATTTTTCCAGGCAAGAATTCTGAGGCAGGTTGCCATTTCCTACTCCAGAGGATTTTCCTGACTCAGGGATCCATCTCGGTCTCTTGGTCTCCTTCATTTCCTGCTGGATTCTTAACTCTAGTGCCCTGCATAATATGAATAATCTGCATTAGAAAAACTGCCTCCACAGTAAAAAAAAGATATTGCTTTTGAATACTAATTTTTTCATCTACTTTCTCTTCAGTGATTTTGTCACCATTGTGTAAGTTAGGAACAACTAAACTTTCAGTGTCACCATCTTTTTAAAGATGGTATCCTATGGTATCCTATAGGCAGTTCTTCTCATGGATAATAATCTCAGGGAAAACATTGATAATGAAAAGATTTATTTAGTGTGCTAGTGCAAATCAATGTCAAATGTCATATGAAGTTAAGGAAAATATCTTTGTCTTTATGTAAAAGTAATTTCAGATGATCTTGCATATCAAATAGGTATTTGCTTGAAATATTCAGGTGCAATTTATTTGTTTAACTAAAGTTAGATATTGTTTTGATACAATTCTCAATTTTATGTGTTAATCATTAATTATCTTAAGTAACATTTTAAAAGTAAAAATAGAAACACCTATATTGGAACTAAAATTCTTAAAACATATGTCACTGAAGTAAAAACAACCTTTTGAGAGGTTATGTTAATTCTTTCTGAAGATCAGAGCTCCTTCAGCATTTTCCATTTGGTTGCAGTGTAAAGACCTGTTAAAATGACACTAAAAATGTAGTTTGAGCTGCAATGTACAAACTTATGTTTTATCGCAGTTTTTGTTATTAGTGGCCAGCTGAATTGAAAGTAAGTGGGGTTTTAACACTTACTTTAACAGTTAGCAGGATATTTTCAAATACTCTAGTCTTCTGGCAGCACCTTCTTATTTAAGGTGAAGGTGAAGGTGAAGTCGCTGTCGTGTCCAACTCTTTGCGACCCCATGGACTGTAACGTACTAGGCTTCTCCGTCCATGGGATTCTCCAGGCAAGAATACTGAGTGGATTGCCATTTCCTTCTCCAGGGGATCTTCCCAACCCGGGGATGGAACCTGGGTCTCCCGCATTGGAGGCAGACGCTTTAACCTCTGAGCCACCAGGGAAGCCCTCTTATTTAAAGAAGATAATATATATGCATCTATTCTGTGATTTGCCTTTTGATTTGTTGTTTTGCCTTATAATTTACAAGATAAACTGCAATTAAAAAAAGCTCAGTCAGTGTCTACTATGCCTGTCATTGGGCTAAGCACTTTAAATCATATTTCATTCTTACAGCAATTCTATAAAGTACATTTATTTTTTTGATAAGGAAATTGAGACCCACAAAGACTCAAGATCATACAACTTGTGATTTGCTGGACATAGTTTTAACATTCCTAAGAAAAGACCTAAGGAATTGTAGAAATGTCCCTTATTTTATTATGTTCATATTAAGATTTTTCCCCTCAAGTGATTTTAATATATTTTGTTTATTTTGTATTACTATAAAAATGTAGATCTCAGGGTAGGCAGGTAAATGACCCCGTTTTTTTTTAAAAGGAATAACTGTATCCTAAGAAAATAAGCAAATTCCCTAAATTTCACAAGGAACATGTGCTTTCTTATGATTAATCAGTTGGAAAATATTTGTGGAGGGTACAGGATAAGCCACAGACTGAGGGGAGGTACCCAGTGTCACTTGCTAGGTTACTTGAGGCTGGTGGCTAATTCATGCTAGAGGATGTGAGCATCTCAAATATTAATAATATATTCCTCTCTTTGAAGTATGAAAATAGTTTGTACCCTCTAGTGTTATTTTTATTAGACTAATAATTTTTTTATTAAAGACATTTTTGGGGGACCTCACCATGTGGCTTGCAGGATTTTAGCACTCTCAGCAGGGATTAAGCATGAGCCTTTGGCCTGTGAGAGCTTGGAGTCCTAACCACTAGACTGCCACAGAATTCCCTTTAGTGGTAATTTAAATATAAAAATCAAACTAATAGAACTCCTTAAACTCTTAAACCATTACTAAAATGAAAGTTGTACAAATTAAGCATGAACAGAACTACAAAACTAGTATTGTTCAAAAAAAATAGCGCCAATGTAATAGAATGGACAGAACTGTGTAAAACTAAATCGCAGATGTTGGTTTGATAGTAAAAAGATTTAACCTTGTATTTCTATAATGTATTTTTGAATTTGCCCTAAATAAAAATAATACAGAGCATACATCTTTAGAAGCATGTCATCCAACCATTATTAATACACTTAAACTTTTGTTTCCTACTTCAGAATAAAAACATAAAGCTATCAGAGAACTTCACCAATGCCAATATTGAAAGTAAAAGTGAAGTTGCCCAGTCATGTCCAGCTCTTTGGAATTTCCAGGCAAAAGTATTAGAGTGGGTTGCCATTTCCTTCTCCAGGGTATCTTCCCAACCCAGGAATCGAACCTAGATTCGACATTGCACGCAGACACTTTACCATCTGAGCCACCTAGGAAGCCAGTATTAAAGGCATGCTATTTGATAATCATTTAAAACTCTCTTCATTTACTTGGTGATGGAATTAGTATTGTGCTAAAGATGTGTACCTAAGCCAATAACACTGCAATTAGGAACTGAAAAACATTTTACCCTGGATTTTCAATTATGCTTATTGCCAATAGTCAAGGCACACACACACAGAGATAGCATCTGAGCCTATTATTTGTAACTATTTTTTTATTAGTTTTTTTTTTTTTTTCTGGCTACTCTGTGCAACATGTGGGATCTTAGTTTCCTGAGCAAGAATCAAACCTGCTCCCTCCGCAGAGGAAGTTTGGAGTCTTAGCCACTGAACTGCCAAGGAAGTCCCTATTAATATGCAGGGTCTGTAGCTCAGTTAGTAAAGAATCTTCCTGTAATGCAGGAGACCCAGGTTCAATCCCTGAATCAGGAAGATCCCCTGGAGAAGGAAATGGCAACCCACTCCAGTATTCTTGCCTGGAAAATCCTATGGACAGAGGAGCCTAGCGGGCTACAGTCCATGGGGTCACAAGAGTCGAACACAGCTTAGTGACTAAACCAAGACTGATGTGCTCCTGAGTGCTGGGCTCAGGTTCTTCAGTGCATCCTGCCGGGTATGATGGCCAGATTCTCTGACGAGTCTCTGTTCTAAGGCAAAATATTTTGCATATTGTGCATCTGTCTGTAATCCATCTCTCCTTCACCTGTTATGCATTGAATCATAAACACAAAGTCACATACTAAAGATAGATGGATGTATTCAGTAAAAGAGTAGCCGTCCAGGAGACCTGGAACATGCTTATATTCTCCTTGTTAGGCTGTTATTGAACTGTAAGCAGAATCTTGGCGCAAACTCAAGGGACCCCTGTGAGGGAGCACTTGGATCTTTCGAGGAAGCACTCCTTCAGGCCGTAATGTGGCTCTGTGAACGCACATTCCTCCTTGCCTTTCATGTCCGCTCTGCTGGATGCTGAGAAAGTATTGTTTTTCTAACATTCGGATCAAAAAACGAACAGAACTGTGTCAAGAAGAACTGAAGAGGAAATTTTTCTTTCTCGGCTTGAGATGCCACACTCGGGTTGTAAAAGGGACAAGTTTTAATGACATCCATCTGTTGCAGATTAAAATAAGTGGAGCTCAGCATTTGAATGCCTTGTTCAGAGTCAGACTTTATATAGGCATAAGCACAATTGGTTTTAGGATTGAGAGTTCTAGGGACCGACAGCAACAAAGCATAAAAAGTTAGTCTGTATGTCAGACTTTGCTCTCAAAGGAATTGCTGTTGCCTTCTTCTCTCTTTCTAGTGCTTTTTGTGCGTGAAATCTCCCAGGTCAAGCCAAGAGACAACAGTCTGTTTTGAAAGCATGCCTCTCCCACTACTAATACCTAATTTTAATTTTTAAATTCTTACTTTTGTCATACTCAGAGGGAAACATAGCATGGTAAAAATTGCTGTGTCTCTCACCAGGAGTCCTGGAATCCTCCTTCATCTCTGTGTTGATTGAAGGTAACCAGACTAAAAGCTGTTTATCCTAAGCTCTTATGTCAAGAGCTTTAATCACAGATTGACCTCTTTGTAGTACAGGGTTTGCAAGTGTTTATCTGGAAGTAGGAGAAAAATATATACTTCTGTACCAATCTATACTTTTAACCTTCAATAATGTCAGGATCTACATATACATTTTGAAGTTTCATTTTAAGTTTGTTCTTGAAACTCATGATCTGAAAGCATTTTATAATAACACACTTACTTGCATTTGCAAAATGCATTTCTAATGCATTTTCTTACTTTGGAAAAACTAAATCCCTTAATGGGGTTCTAGAAGAATAAAGCTTATATAAAAATTTACTGTGACTCAACTGCTGAAGAGATCCTTGCCAGGATAGCTCGCGTGTTTCCTTTCCATTGGCTCTAACCTGTCTAAAAACCTGGAAACTATATTTTTTTGCTAGAGTCCAAGGACTGGCCTTAAATCTTTTACTTGCCTTTACTTTTAAGGAGTTTGATTCAGAAAAGAGAAAATTAGTTTTTAAAACTTTTTCTTATGTAACAGCAAAAGCAGTCCTCAATGTCATGCCCAGCCCCTACAGAAGGTTCTGAGAGGGTCTAATAGGTGCCCCTCCATGACACCTGAAGTCCCTTCAGACCAACAACAGCACCCCCTCTCCCACCCCCAAAGGAATTCTACAGGGTGTCTCAGGGTGTTTCTTCATTCCTGCAGGGTCAGCTACACCCTCTGTCTCTGCTTCTGTTCATGGCTTTCTTTTTTGTTTTTTTTTTACAGGAATGATAGTGAACCCTGATCTTAGTTTGTGAGTTTGATCCTGTTAGGCGTAGAGAGAGACAGTCAACTGGCTTTTTAATGCAGTATGTACTTTACTGTCTCTTTGCTTATTCCGAAGTGAATGTGTTTCTAAGTAGTTTGTCTCAAGCCAACTCTTCATTTTTCTAGGTGCATAGATGGCTGATAAATTTGAGGCTCGAGCTGTCAGCCAAGAATTCTCTCTCTAGCTAAGGCACTCTATCAAGCAAGTGCCAGGATTTACAGAGCAAATAGGTAGACCAAGGGCATACTGAGGTTATCACAAGCAAACTGAACCTATAGCTGAGGTTCGGTAGCTACAGTAACATCTGCTTTGATACTTTGCACAGATGAGGCAGAACAGCAGATAAGACTTGCTTTGAGACTCAGAATCAGAAACAGGATTTAAGCCTTGGATCTTCCACTGAAAAATTCTGTGACCTTAAAAATTTTCTAAACCTCTTTCCTCACCTATTAAATGAGCATAATAATAGTTGCTTTCTCCTAGTATTATTGTAGTCACAATATAATGCATATGACTTCTTAGCTCTGTGCCTGACCCACCGTAAACATTCCTGTGCTCAGTCATGTCTGACTCTTTGTGGCCCCATGGAATGTAGCCCGCCAGACTCCTCTGTCCATGGAATTTTCCAGGCAAGAATACTGGAGGGGATGCCACTTCTTACTCCAGGGGATCTTCCAGACCCAAGGATTGAACCTCTGTCCTGCGTCTCCTGCATTGGCAAGTTGATTCTTTACCACCAGCGCCACCTGGAAAGTGCTTGACATTGATAAATGTTACTTATAATTATGAAGCCTTGTGTACCAGATGGAAGTACTTTCTAGGCATCATCTTTAATATAGTATGTAATATATGTGCCTACTAAGTCACTTCAGTCATGTTGAACTCTTGTAGGCTGCCAGGCTCCTCTGTCCATGGGGATTCTCCAGGCAAGAATACTGGAGTGGGTTGCCATGCCCTCCTCCAGGGGATCTTCCCAACCGAGGGATCGAACCCGCATCTCTAGATGAATTCTTTACCACTAGTACTACCTGGGAAGACCATATAATATATATAGCATGTGGATTCATTTTTAAAAACCTAGATATGGGAAATAATGTTGTCATACTTTCTGTGACCCAATGTTATTTAATTGTTGTTTTGTAATAACTAATGTTTCTGGTGGGATATTGATGGAGCATAATGCTAAGTATTATCATGTTTCACTTTTAAGTGCTAGGGCAAGAAACTTGAAGGAGGAAAATCTTCCTGGAATTTAGAATTTGCTGCAAATCACAAATACTTCCATAGAATAGGCATTTCGAAATGAGTTAGCGTTCAGTCCCTGCAGCATTGCAGATATGCCGGGGACACCCTGCCATGAGCACAGCTTTCAGGAAGGGTGAAGCATGAGGCATCACAGCAGAGCGGGGAGGAGGAGGGCGGCACTATGTTAGTCACACCGGGCTACGTTTCTGAAGGCTCCAAGCATGCACTCCAGACGTGCAGATTTCAGCCGCACCTTTCGACTCCTCATAAATTATCTATCAAATTTGTAAATGTATATGGCATTGTGGTATTTGGCTTAAATGTGAGGTAACTTTGTCCTAGGGTATTCAGTCTTCCCCTGTGTAAATCATTCTATCAGTCTGCAAGTAATTCCGTATTTGAGACTCCCAGAGGAAACACTTCCATTTCTATGTGTGTGTACTTCATCACCAGTCATAATGAACAGGTCCAAGAATATGCCAAGGGCCCTTGCTGAGTCCTTTCGAGAGAGAAGGAGGCAGGCAGTGCAGCCTGCTGGGGAGAATGGTGGATTAAGAGCCATCCCATCTGCATCTCCCTTTCTAGTAGGTTCCTTTTCATAGGCATCACATAATGAACAGGTCCAAGAATATGCCAAGGGCCCTTGCTGAGTCCTTTCGAGAGAGAAGGAGGCAGGCAGTGCAGCCTGCTGGGGAGAATGGTGGATTAAGAGCCATCCCATCTGCATCTCCCTTTCTAGTAGGTTCCTTTTCATAGGCATCTTCTATTGTAGGTGGGTTGCTGTTTTCTCTTTGCATGTATGTGCGTGCTAAGTTGCTTCAGTCGCGTCTGACTCTTTGCAACCCTGTGGACCATAACCTGCCAATCTCCTCTTTCCATGGGGATTCTCCAGACAAGAATACTGGGCTGGGTTGCCATGCCCTCCTCCAGGGGATCTTCCTGATCTAGGGATTGAACCCACATCTCTTATGTCTCCTGAGTTGGCAGGCGGGTTCTTTACCACTAGTGCCACCTGGCAAGCCCGTTTCCTCTTTAGTCAGATGTTATACCACAAGATCTAAAAAGTGAGGCCAGTATCTTGCAACCTAATGAAGTTATCATCATTCTTGTGTTAAGGTTTGAAAATCAGACTTTGTCAGCAAGTCAGAGAGGCAAGGTGCCTGTGGCTACATCTCTGAAATAGCCTCCTTTGGACATATTTTTTGGTGGGGGTGGGGGGATTCAGCTGATTTTCCCAGGATCAGGTTTCGAGAGGAATGGACTCAAGATGAGGGAGGACTTAGAAGGCAGTTTCCACTTGGACTGATCATCTTTACCAAGAGATTTGAATCTGGTATTATGTCAGCTGGTTTAAATTTAATCTTGTTCTTCCAAAATCACTAGGATCACAAAATTTGCATTGGCCCAGTCCGCACCTGCCAGCTAGCACTAGCTGCTTTCCTCAAAGCATCCTTGCAACTTTCTGTTTTTCCCCTATCATAAGGACAGATGACTGCCAGGTAACCCGTAGTCAGTATTCTTGCTCAGATGCCTCTGAAAACCAGTCAAGGAAGAAAGAAGAAACCCAGAACCTTTCATTTCTTTTCAGTTTTTTATTCCTTTTTGGCTTCATACTAGGCTCCGTATAAAGCACTAGCTTCCTGAAGCTAAAATGAATAGGTAACTGGGTTTAGGAATACTATAAATTCATCTTCAAATGTAGCCAAAGATTTGGGATAAAGCAGTAAAATTATTTTTATTTTAATGGTTCTTTTACACTCTTTAATAGAGCAGAATGTATTCCCATTGACCTTAATGTCCTTAGCTCTCTAGAAATGTTGTGAGGTTGCTCCCTTATCCTGTTAATTATTATTAAGTGTTTTAAACTCAGGTTTGAATTATTTTGCAGCCAAAGCTTTTCTGATCTGCGATGCATACATTCTTGTTTCTTTGTTTTTGATGTGTTCTCACTGTATCAGTAACTTACTGAAGCTCTTTTCTGTTTCTCACAGTCTGACAGCAATGCAAGCTTCCTCCGTGCCGCCAGAGCAGGCAACTTAGACAAAGTCGTGGAATATCTGAAGGGGGGCATAGACATCAATACCTGCAACCAGGTAAGTGCCCTGCAGCTGCCTCTGTAGTATACGCTGAAGACACACCTGTTACTGATAGGTACACTCAAAGAGCCTGGCAGGTTTTTTTTTGTCTTTTGTTAAATTTATTAAAATAGCACCAGTCCAGAATTATGAAAGTTCATTTTTGCCTCCTTACCAACTTTTGAAGCCTCAGACATTTGTATCTAGAGCTAATAATACCAGCAAAGTAGATAGATCAAAAATGATTGAACATCAGGTTTGCCTATAAAATGATCTGGGCTGCCCTTAGCTGAAATACTGCTCATTTATTATCAACTAGTTACCCAGATGCTGACTTCTATCCTTGTCTGCTGTAAGCCTTTTATTCAGGGGTAACTGATTGTTACAACTTGGGATAGAGAAATAAAAGGATAAAATCAAAATTATGCACCCACTTACCCCTCCCCACCCTGCCATTACTTTTAAAGTATGGATTTGAGTGAGAAGAGTTTGAAACTGTTGGCTTAAATGAGGTGTTTGGATTATTCATTTATCACATCCATTTGCTATGGACTTTAGATGGTATTATACATTTTGGGTATTATTTGATCCCAGGGATGTTGAGATATTTGTGTTTTCTGTAAGATTTTAATACCATGGATAAAAGTGTCTCGTGAACTCCAGTATTCACTATAGTGTGCTGAATGTTGCTGATGTGTGTCTGTGCATGACAGAGCTAACTAGGAAATGAATAATCCTGCCTAATTATAAGCTAGCAGGAGATAAATTTCATTGTCTAGTTCTAAATCATCTATAGAATGTTGTGATATATACTGATATATATATCCTGATGTGTATTGAGCCCAGTTACGTTCATTGTGTAGTCCCCTGAAATTAGTGAATCTTTCACATACAACTTCTCAAAAACTGAAACTGGTGTCTTGTCATACTCAAACTTGCTCTCCTCCCAAATTCCTAACTGCTGATTTTCCTTTTGTTGTTCAGTTGCGAAGTAGTGTCTGACTCTTTGTGACCCCATGAATTGCAGCGTGCTAGGCTTCTCTGTCCATCACTATCTCCCTGAGTTTGCTTAAACTCATGTCCATTGAGTCAGTGATGCCATCTCATCCTCTGTCACCCTCTTCTCCTTCTGCCTTCAGTCTTTTCCAGCATCAGGATCTTTTCAAGTAAGTCGCTCTTCCCGTGAGGTGGCCAAAGTATTAGAGCTTCAGCTTCAGCATTAGTTCTTTCAATGAATATTCAAGGTTGATTTCCTTTAGGATTGACTGATTTGATCTCCTTGTTGTCCAAGAGACTCTCAAGAGTCTTCTCCAGCACTGCACTTCAAAAGTATCAATTCTTTGGCATTCAGCCTTCTTCATGGTCCAACTCTCGCAAGCATACATGACTACTGGAAAATCCATAGCTTTGACTATATGGACCTTTGTCAGCAAAGTGATATCTCTGCTTTTTAATACACTAAGTTTGTCATAGCTGTTCTTCCAAGGAGCATCTTTTAATTTTGTGCTGCAGTCACCATCTGCATTGATTTTGGAGCCCAAGAAAAAGAAATCTGACACTGTTTCCACATTTTCCTCATCTATTTGCTCTGGAGTAATTGGACTGGATGCCATAACCTTTGTTTTTTGAATGTTGAGTTCTAAGCCAGCTTTTTCACTCTCCTCTTTCACCTTCATCAAGAGAAATAGCTTTGACTATATGGACCTTTGTCAGCAAAGTGATATCTCTGCTTTTTAATACACTAAGTTTGTCATAGCTGTTCTTCCAAGGAGCATCTTTTAATTTTGTGCTGCAGTCACCATCTGCATTGATTTTGGAGCCCAAGAAAAAGAAATCTGACACTGTTTCCACATTTTCCTCATCTATTTGCTCTGGAGTAATTGGACTGGATGCCATAACCTTTGTTTTTTGAATGTTGAGTTCTAAGCCAGCTTTTTCACTCTCCTCTTTCACCTTCATCAAGAGACTCTTTAGTTCCTCTTCACTTTCTGTCATTAAAGTGTATCATCTGCATATCTGAGGTTGTTGATATTTCTCCCAGAAATCTTGATTCTAGCTTGTGCTTCATCCAGCCCAGCATTTTGCATGATGTACTCTGCATATAATAAGTTAAATAAGCAGGGTAATAATATACAGCCTTGACATACTCCTTTCCTAGTTTTGAGCCAGTCTGTTGTTCCATGTTTGGTTCTAACTGTTGCTTCTTGTCCTGCATACAGGTTTCTCAGGAGGCAGGTAAGGTGGTCTGATATTCACATTTCTTTAAGAACATCCCACAGTTTGTTGTGATCCGCACAGTGAAAGGCTTTAGCATAGTCAATTTCCTTACTAATACTTAATTCCAACAGGTTTCTACCCTTGTCTTCTCCCCTACTTCAGTCCAGCACTCCTTTCCTGGTTCATTTTCCACATCCACAAATTTGCGTTAACCCACAGTGTGGTCACTCACCATAGTTGCCGTAAGATCCTGCTAAATAGGCTCTCTCTTCAGTTTGTCACTCTGGTCAATCTCTGTGCTGTCTTGAGTCATCTTTCTAAAATAAAAATGTTTTTATGGTACTCCTCCACCCCCAAACTTCCTATGGCTTCCAATGCTTAGATCAGTGTGGTTGTTATATAAAAATTACCTGCAGACTTTTGCAAAGGGTGCAGGATTTTCCTTGCTCCTCCCGAGACTTTCTACCATAGGAAGTATTGTCACCAATGGCAATATTTCTTGTCCTTTAGGGAAGTATATCTCTTGGCATAAACAATATTGAGTGCTGCTTGCTTTTAGGAATCAATCTGTTATAACCCTGAGCGTCCCTATGTATTCCTTTGGGTGTGATAAGAATGAAAGACACTGAATGCTGTTTGTCTGGGGCATATCTCAGGGTAGTGTTTGCAGTGAGCAACCTTAAGAGATTAGGTAGCTCATTCCTTCAGAGAAAACATAGGCTTATTCATTTTTAGTTTAAAAGCTATGAATCCCTGAAGGTTAATTCTTCTTTAACATAACCCACGGTATGCACAGGTATCCATGTTCCTCTGTGTAATTTCCTTGGGATTGGGAGGGGACATAGGGCACTGCTGTAGGCAACATGTTGACAGGCAGCCAGTTCTTTGCTGTGAACTATGAAGTCCATTGAGCTTCCCTCGTGTCTCAATAGTAAAGAATCCACCTGCAATGCAGGAGCCTCAGGAGAGGCAGGTTCAATTCCTGGGTCGGGAAGACCCCCTCAGTAGGACATGGCAGCCTACTCCAGGATTCTTGCCTGGGAAATCCTATGGATGGATAGGGGAGCCGGGCAGGCTATAGTCCTTAGGGTCGCAAAGAGTTGGACACGACTGATGCGAATTAGCACGCGTGCATGAAGTCCATTGTCTCTCATCTTGGAGACTCATGTCTTCTTCTAGCATCAGGAAGCAGTAGCCGCTTAACAATGTAGCTTATCGGTAAGATAAAATATAGCAGACTTTACCTAGTTTTTGACACTGACGTATGGAATCAAGCCAAATGCCTTTATCCTAGTATATAAGATCTTCATGTTTTATACTTCCATTTCTTATCTATCTGATATTTCGTTATAACTTCTTTTATTTGATATGTTTCTAGCATTTTTTGAACAAATAATTTAGGGTTTTCATATATGAAAAGAGAAAGAACATCCAAGTTCCCATTCTTGCTGTTGTTCAGTCTCCAAGTCATGTCCAACTCTGACCCCAGGGACTGCTGCATGCAGGGCTCTGCTGTCCTTTACCATCTCTTGGAGTTTGCTCAATGTCATGTGCATTGAGGCGGTGATGCTATTTACCAGTCTCGTCTTCTACTGCCTTCTTCTTTTTCCTTCAATCTTTCCCACCATTAGGGTCTTTTCCAATGAGTCAGCTCTTCATATCAGGTGAACAAAGTATTAGAGCTTCAGCTTCAGCATCAGTCCCTCCAATGAATACTCAAGATTGATTTCCCTTAGGATTGACTGGTTTGATCTCCTTGTAGCTTAAGAGACTCTCAAGAGTCTTCTCCAGCACCACAATTCAGAAGCATCAATTCTCTGGCACTCAGCCTTCTGTATGGTCCAACTCTCATATCCAAACATGACTATTGGAAAAATATAGCTTTCAGTTCAGTTCAGTCGCTCAGGCGTTTCCGACTCTTTGAGACCCCATGAATCGCAGCATGCCAGGCCCCCCTGTCCATCACCAGGTCCTGGAGTTCACTCAGACTCAAATCCATCGAGTCCGTGATGCCATCCAGCCATCTCATCCTCGGTTTTCCCTACTTTCTTCAATTTGAATCTGAATTTGGTAATAAGGAGTTCATGATCTGAGCCGCTGTCAGCTCCTGGTCTTGTTTTTGTTGACTGTATAGAGCTTCTCCATCTTTGGCTGCAAAGAGTATAATCAGTCTGATTTCGGTGTTGACCATCTGGTGATGTCCATGTGTAGGGTCTTCTCTTGTGTTGTTGGAAGAGGGTGTTTGCTATGACCAGTGCATTTTCTTGGCAAAACTCTATTAGTCTTTGCCCTGCTTCATTCTGCATTCCAAGGCCAAATTTGCCTGTTACTCCAGGTGTTTCTTGACTTCCTACTTTTGCATTCCAGTCCCCTATAATGAAAAGGACATCTTTTTTGGGTGTTAGTTCTAAAAGGTCTTGTAGGTCTTCATAGAACCATTCAACTTCAGCTTCTTCAGCATTACTGGTTGGGGCATAGANGGTGTTGACCATCTGGTGATGTCCATGTGTAGAGTCTTCTCTTGTGTTGTTGGAAGAGGGTGTTTGCTATGACCAGTGCATTTTCTTGGCAAAACTCTATTAGTCTTTGCCCTGCTTCATTCTGCATTCCAAGGCCAAATTTGCCTGTTACTCCAGGTGTTTCTTGACTTCCTACTTTTGCATTCCAGTCCCCTATAATGAAAAGGACATCTTTTTGGGGTGTTAGTTCTAAAAGGTCTTGTAGGTCTTCATAGAACCATTCAGCTTCAGCTTCTTCAGCATTACTGGTTGGGGCATAGATTTGGATAACTGTGATATTGAATGGTTTACCTTGGAGATGAACAGAGATCATTCTGTCATTTTTGAGATTGCATCCAAGTACTGCATTTCAGACTCTTTTGTTGACCATGATGGCGACTCCATTTCTTCTGAGGGATTCCTGCCCGCAGTAGTAGATATAATGGTCATTGACTATATGAAATTCCTATATAGATGTATGAATTTCCTCCAAATTCCTGTATTGGCATATGAACTTCTTCCAAAACTGCCTGTAGAATGAATATAAATTGTTTAAATATTTTAACATGCTATTTTAGAGTTTTTTCAAGTACATTAAATACATTCTCCCAATTTTAATACCAGTTCATTAACATTCTATATTTGTAATATGCTAGAAAAAAGGCATGAAACTGTTTGAAGTATTAGTTCATTTAGATAAAATCTTCATAAGTGATGCCAGAAGAGGAACACAAGGATAACGACATTAACCTCAGTCAAACCAAGTCCACTTTACCCTAAAATATAAGAAATATCTTAATCATATAAAAGATTTTTGGATTTTTTTTAAAGAAAAACTCTCAGCAGTAAATGCTGACTTCTGATCTGCTTTATAGAGTTATGAACCTAACTTCTTGAGTTACTTAGAAAAGTTTTTAGTAGCTCAACATATTTTTCGTGTGGCCCAGTGCCCACTAACACATTAGTACAAAAGGGGAAAACATTTGTTTTTGTGAGAAGGCAGCAATGTCATGAAATCACACAGAATTTAGAGCACAGAAGCTCAAGTTTAAGTTCTATCTCCACTTTTATCAAGGCATTTCAAGTTAGAAAGTGACATTTTTCTAATCTCTAGGACAAGAAAATAATAATACCTTCAATTTTACACACTGAGCAGCAATGTGAATTAAATATGAAATACAATAGGACTTTCATATTCTAACTGCAATTACTGTGTATAATCCACTGAGAACCAGTAAAATTGAAGTAGACCTCCTTGCAAAGTATGAGGTTGGTTCTCCTCAGTCACCAGAATTTAACCAGGTAATAAAGTAATGCAGAGTTGCAAAGAATAGCAAGGAGAGATAAGAAAGACTTCCTCAGCCAGCAATGCAAAGAAACAGAGGAAAACATCAGAATGGGAAAGACTAGAGATCTCTTCAAGAAAATGAGAGATACAAAGGGAACATTTCATGCAAAGATGCGCTCAATAAAGAATAGAAATGGTATGGACCTAACAGAAGCAGAAGATATTAAGAAGAGATGGCAAGAATACACAGAAGAACTGTATAAAAAAGATCTTCATGACCCAGATAATCATGATGGTGTGATCACTCACCTGAGCCAGACATCCTGGAATGTGAAGTCAAGTGGGCCTTAGAAAGCATCACTACGAACNAAGGCTATGGTTTTTCCAGTAGTCATGTATGGATGTGAGAGTTGGACTGTGAAGAAGGCTGAGCGCCGAAGAATTGATGCTTTTGAACTGTGGTGTTGGAGAAGACTCTTGAGAGTCCCTTGGACTGCAAGGAGATCCAACCAGTCCATTCTGAAGGAGATCAACCTTGGGATTTCTTTGGAAGGAATGATGCTAAAATGAAGCTCCAATACTTTGGCCACCTTATGCGAAGAGTTGACTCACTGGAAAAGACCCTGTTGCTGGGAGGGATTGGGGGCAGGAGGAGAAGGGGATGACCGAGGATGAGATGGCTGGATGGCATCATGGACTCAATGGACGTGAGTCTGGGTGAACTCCGGGAGTTGGTGATGGGCAGGGAGGCATGGCGTACTGCGATTCATGGGGTCGCAAAGAGTTGGACACGACTGAGCCATTGAACTTGACTTGACTTGTCCTTCATTCAAGAAGAATTCCAGAAAACCAGCAGGAGCAATTTAAGTGTTTTAAATATAACAATGTGATGGATACAAAAACAGTCACAAATGATTCTTTGTTCAGCAGTGGTAGCAGTGTGGTCTCTACTGAGTCAGTTCTTGGTGTGATTTTAATCCTCACCCTGACCATGTAGCTCCTTGGCTTGGTTCTTTGGTCTCCTGGATTTAGTGGTGTGAAGATCTCATCAAGACTTCAGTTCTACCTTCACTACAGAGCACAGAGAATAATTCTTTTCTTCTGGCTGAAATCCTATTAAGGTCTAAATAAGCTGATTCTCCTGAAGCAGAATCCATGCAAAAGGTTTAATGTGAAAAAATTTTAACTAGTATTCATTGAATAAATATACAACAATATATAAATGGTATATCTTTGCAGAATGTTCAAAATATGAACACATGCTATTTCTGCAAAGATATGTGGCCTGAGAAATCTCCTCTATTTAATTTCCTCTATCAACATGTGTTAACAGAGAAACATTTCTCTAAAAACTCTTGTTCCTCATATGTTTTTAGATCTTTATTATAGTCTCTCTATATAAAATTATTAAAATAAGAAGGCTGCTTAAATAAATAACTGCTGCTGCTGCTAAGTTGCTTCAATTGTGTCTGACTCTGTGCGACCCCATAGAGGGCAACCTACCAGGCTCCCCCGTCCCTGGGATTCTCCAGGCAAGAACACTGGAGTGGGTTGCCATTTCCTTCTCCAATGCATGAAAGTGAAAAGTGAAAGTGAAGTCACTCAGTCGTGTCTGACTGTTAGCGACCCCATGGACTGCAGCCCACCAGGCTCCTCTGTCCATGGGATTTTCCAGGCAAGAGTTCTGGAGTGGGGTGCCATTGCCTTCTCTGAATGACTGCTCTAATAATGGAACAAAGTGACTTAAAAAGTGTATTTGGTTTTTGATTTTACAAAGAAAACTGGCTTATCTTATTTATATTTTAACACAGCTTTTAAAAAAGCAAACTGAGTTCTAGAATAGGTGATACCTTCATACAACTGAGGGATATTATGGAGCATGGGGAGAGAACTTGTGGTCAGCTGCAGCTCTCTAACTTTTACCTTCATTAGTGGATTCCATAGTGTTTGAGTTCCCTGGCAGTTATAGAGAAAGAAAATGTGATTTCATTAGAAGAATATCCAGGGAGCTGAGCGTAGCTTGGAAGACGTTCCAGATGCCAAAGAACTGCAGCCCAATTGTAATATCTTGTGCTTAGACTCTTAATTGTAAAAAGTCTTTTCATGTGTTATTTAAGTTCATTTTTTTATGATTATGTGAATCAGCAATGATTATCCTTATTTTGGATATGGGGAAAACTGAGGCCAAATAGGAAAACTAAAGTCTCATCCTCAATTAGTGATGGAGCTACAGACGCATGGCCGTATGGAATGGCCCCCTTCCTTCCACTGATCTTCAGTATACTTCACTGTTTCTCCTTGAGCTGTTGCTATACCTTCTGTCTCCTCTAAGTAGGTCCAAGACCCTACTTACCTCCCACCAGAGCCAGATCTATGGCTTAATGCCATCCATTCTCTCCTGGTCTGGTCACTCAGATGCTAAGGAATACTGAAAGGATTCCGCAAAAGCTAGACAACTAACACATAAAAGAATTCATTAGCACTGTGACACTCAGCCATCCATTTTTTACAGTGTTCTTTTACCAAACAGTTTTTAACAAAAGGAATATTTTATACTTTCTGAAATATAGTTTGTGATTTTTTTGATTCACTTTTCTTATCTAGTCTATGTTCTACTTTTTCTTGGATTTTCTTGTTTTCAAGTTGTTTTATGAAGCCTTCAGCAACACTGTGGTTTTTATTTTATTTCAATGGTGAGTCCAAATAAGCTATTCTTATTGGATATTCTTGATACCATATTTTACTGAATTTAGTTCTATTTTCTTTGAATCCTTTTGCCTATTTTATGATCACTCCTCTTTGTTCGTTAAATCCTAGAAATTTTATTCTAGAAGACTTTTCAATTTGTAACACAAACATGATTACACCACTGTTTATAAGCTTTCAGACATACTATGATCAGTTGCAAGATTAAATAACCATCGACTACTCCACCAGAATTACAAGGGTTCAGTACCCACTATGCTTCCCAGTGGCTCAGTGGTAAAGAAATCCACCTGCCAGTGCAGGAGATGTGGGTTCAATCCCTGGGGTGAGATCCCCTGGAGGAGGAAATGGCAACCCACTCCAGTGTTCTTGCCTGGGAAATACCATGAACAGAGGAGCCTGGGGGCTATGGTGCATGGGATTGCAAAAGAGTTGCACACGGCTTAGTAGCAAACAACAACCACCACCACTATATGCAATGATAAGTATCTTTTCAAGTATGGCTTCCAATAGTTTTTCTTCATTGGTGCTCACCCATTGACTCATAATTTGGATTGGACTGTAGAGAAGAAGAAAGCCTACACAGTTGGCCAGCATGCCCACTACACCGAATTGCTTCCATATGACCACAGAGCCATCCTTGGCTCTCAAAACAGAAGCTCAGAATGGGACATCAGTCTTTCACACACACACACACACACACACACACACACACACACAGAGTATAAAATGGGATCCATGTTCAGACATTTGAAAAAATGTTTCATTTTCAGCTTTTTTCCCAAGTATATACATATGATTCTTAATAAGGGTTGGTTTTTTAATTAGGAAAATTGCTTTAGTAATACAAATTCTTTGATGTTAAGATGATGACACATACTTGCATTTGACTAGAGGTAAGATTGAAGTCAGGATTCTTTTTTTTTTTTTTTTGTCTTTTTGACTCTGAAAATCAGTTTATTGGGTGATTGCAAGTTTGAAAGAGTATCTGCGTTCTTCAGCATTCCAAGTTCAATGAAGGTAATATGCTTTCTCCAGTCTCTTCCCTCCAGTATGCTTTGAGAAAGGATGAGGATTGATATATATTTAAAAATTGCCTTGAATGGAATTATTGTCTCAGATTCCAGTAGAATTCTAACAATAAATTTATTAGTCTGCTAAATACGCACACATATCTGAAAGACATGATAATATTTTCATTTATAGTAAAAGTAAATTTCAAATTTTTAAAATAAAGTTAATACAAATATTTTGTCTTTCAATTCATCTTCTGGAGACAGGTGAAGTGAAAGGACTGAGTGCCAGTTTTCATTTTTTCCTGAAACTTGAATGAATTAAGGCATCAGTTCAGTTCAGTTGCTCAGTCATGTCCGACTCTTTACAACCCATGAACCACAGCAAACCAGCCCTCCCTGTCCATCACCAACTCCCAGAGTCCACCCAAACCCATGTCCATCGAGTCGATGATGCCATCCAACTATCTCATCCTCTGTCATCCCTTTCTCCTCCTGCCCTCAATCTTTCCCAGCATCAGAGTCTTTTCCAATGAGTCAGCTCTTCACATCAGGTGGCCAAAGTATTGGAGTTTCAGCTTCAACATCATTCCTTCCAAAGAACACCCAGGACTATTCTCCTTTAGGATGGACTGGTTGGGTTTCCTTGCAGTCCAAGGGACTTGTAAGAGTGTTCCCTGTTGGCTCAGAGGTTAAAGCGTCTGCCTGCAGTGCGGGAGACCCAGGTTCGATCCCTGGAATGGGAGGATCCTCTGGAGAAGGAAATGGCAACCCACTCCAGTACTCTTGCCTGGAAAATTCCATGGACTGAGGAGCCTGGTGGGCTACAGTCCACGGGGTCGCAAAGAGTCGGACACGACTGAGCGACTTCACCTAAATCACCTCTCTAGCACCACAGTTCAGAAGCATCAATTTTTCGGTACTCAGCTTTCTTGGACTATAAGTTGGACTATAAGTACAACTCTCACATCCATACATGACCACTGGAAAAACCATAGCCTTGACTAGACGGACCTTTCTTGGCAAAGTAATGTTTTTGCTTTTTAATATGCTGTCTAGGTTGGTCATAGCTTTTCCTTCAAGGAGCACGTGGCTTTTAATTTCATGGCTGCAATCACCATCTACAGTGATTTTGGAGCCTAGAAAAATAAAGTCTGTCACTGTTTCCACTGTTTCTCCATCTATTTCCCATGGAGTGATGGGACCAGATGCCATGATCTTCATTTTCTGAATGTTGAGCTTTAAGCCAACTTTTTTACTCTCCTCTTTCACTTTCCCAAGAGGCTTTGTAGTTCCTCTTCACTTCCTGCCATAAGGGTGGTGTCATCTGCATATCTGAGGTTGTTGGTATTTCTCCCGGTAATCTTAATTCCAGCTTGTGCTTCCTCCAGCCCAGCGTTTCTCATGATATACTCTGCATAGAAGTTAAATAAGCAGGGTGACAATATACAGCCTTAACGTACTCCTTTTCCTATTTGGAACCAGTCTGTTGTTCCATGTCCAGTTCTAACTGTTGCTTCCTGACCTGCATACAGATTTCTCGAGAGGCAGGTCAGGTGGTCTGGTATGCCCATCTCTTTCAGAATTTTCCACAGTTTATTGTGAGCCACACAGTCAAAGGCTTTGGCATAGTCAAGAAAGCAGATGTACATGTTTTTCTGGAACTCTCTTGCTTTTTCAGTGATCTGTTGGGTGTTGGCAATTTGATCTCTGGTTCCTCTGCCTTTTCTAAAACCATCTTGAACATCTGGAAGTTCAGGGTTCATGTATTGCTGAAGCCTGGCATGGAGAATTTGAAGCACTACTTTACTACCATGTGAGATTAGTGCAATTGTGCGGTAGTTTGAGCATTCTTTGGCATTGCCTTTCTTTGGGATTGGAATGAAAACTGCCCTTTTCCAGTCCTGTGGCCACTGCTGAGTTTTTAAAATTTGCTGGCATATTGAGTGTAGCACTTTCACAGCATCATCTTTCAGGATTTGAAATAGTTCAACTGGAATTCCATCACTTCCACTAGCTTTTTTCATAGTGATACTTCTTAAGGCCCACTTGACTTTACATTCCAGGATGTTTGGCTCTAGGTGAGTGATCACATCATCATAATTATCTGAGTCATGTACAGTTCTTTTGTGTATTCTTGCCAACTCTTCTTAATATCTTCTGCTTCTGTTAGGTCCATACCATTTCTGTCCTTTATCCAGCCCATCTTTGCATGAAATGTTCCCTTGGTATCTCTAATTTTCTTGAAGAGATCTCTAATCCTCCCCATTCTATTGTTTTCCTCTATTTCTTTGCATTGTCACTGAGGAGGGCTTTCATGTCTTCTTGCTCTTCTTTGGAACTCTGCATTCAAATGGGTATGTCTTTCCTTTTCCTCTTTGCTTTTCGCTTCCCATCTTTTCACAGCTATTTGTAAGGCCTCCTCAGACAGCCATTTTGCTTTTTTGCATTCTTTTTCTTGGGGATGGTCTTGATTCTTGTCTTCTGTACAGTGTCATGAACCTCCATCCATAGGTTCTTCAGGCACTCTATCAGATCTAGTCCCTTAAATTTATTTCTCACTTCCAGTGTATAGTCATACGGGATTTGATTTAGGTCATACCCGAATGGTCTAGTGGTTAAGCATCATCAAACCTAACTCTTTGGTAGATGTCCCATGTATTCATCCCTTCACAAGCCTATCCAAGTCCGATATTACTGCATTTTAAAGGAACTAAATTTGTAGTAAGGTGATACTTGTACGGAGAAGAGCAAAATGGCAAAGATAGCTCCAAATTTCTCTTAATAAATGTGGAGTTCGAATTTCATAGAGGACTCCTTTCTTTTTTTCTCTCATTCTGAGGTAATATGGAGGATAAGCTACTCTGGCAGTAAGTAGGTATAATAGCATTGTAGGAGTTTGCCTCTTATTTCAGATCTCAGATCTCAGAGCTCAATGTGTACATTCCACAGCAGCTAAGATGCTAGATGAAGCCATTGGGAAGACCTCAAAACAATGATCCTTCAAGGCAAAGATCACAGAAAAAAATTTGTACTGTAATTGTCAAATATGCAATTACAATTGGATAAAAATATGCAATTACATTTTTAATTTTGAAAATATGGCACTAAATAAAACTTGCCAATAGAAAATTGTTGGAAGTCATCCTTTATTCCTTCCCTTACATACTCAGCAGGTATTTCGAAATTAATGTGTGCTCTGTAATGTTTGCTAAAGATATGATGATTTGGTAGAGACGAGGGTGGTGGAGTTGGAGGAAATGATGACTGAACTGATCTTTTTTTAAAACTTATAAATAATTTATCAAATTTTATTTTTCCCCATGTTTATTAAGGTATAAATGATGAATAAAATTGTGAGTTAGTTGAAGTGTACCACATGATAATTGGTTATATATATTCTTTATGAAAGGATTCCTCCCCCAAGCCATCAAGTTAATTAACAATCCATCACCTCAAATATTTCTTCCTTCCTTCCTCTCTGTCTTCCCTTCCCTTCTTTCTCTTTTCCTTCATCCCTCCCTTCCTCCTCTTCTTTCTTTTTTCCCTTCCTTCCTTCTTTTATAGGAACATTTAAGTTCTATTCTCTTAGCAAATTTACATTATACAAGTGTTGTCAGCTATAGCCACCATGTTATACTTTAGCTCATCAAACTTTATTCACCTTATAAGTGAAATTTCATACCCTTTTAGCAACCCCTGTTTCTCTCATCCCCAAGCTCCTGGCAGCTACTTTTCTTCCCTCTGTTTGTATGAGTTTGGTTTTTTTTTTTTTAGATTGCTCATATAAGTGATATCGTGTGATGTTTCTCTTTCTCTCTGTGACTTCATTTAGCATGATTTCCTCCAGCGACCTGTTCTCTTAAAGAAAGGAGTTAATATTACTATTAGGGATAAGAGGAGATAGTGTGTGCTACAACAAGATGAAATTGTGCATGCATGAGCCTAAAATAAATCTGAGGGTTAAAACATTAAGAGGAAAATGTGATATATGTGAGGCCTGAGAGAGAAAGTGAGAGCCTATGGGACCCTGTGAACCATGTTGAGGAGTTTGTTTTAAGCTATTTATCCTAAGCCCAGTGTGAGGTGGAGACGGGAGATAACATAAGACTTAGATTTTGAAAAGGTCACCTGGTACAGTTCAGAGAACAACTGGGAGGGAGACAGGACAGATGCAAAGCGAACTGGAGATGATTGCAGCGGTCGACTCTAGCCAATAGGTGATGTTAGCTTAGAGTGGAGTGCTTGCTGGTGCTTTGGGTGATGGCAAAAGGGAACTGCTTTAAAGGAGATACAGGACCTCGTTCATCGCTTGGTCATGGTGGCAGAAAGTAGGTGAGGAAAGTATGGTGACAGTGATGACTTTCGGATTTCTCGTCTGTCAGCCGCTATGGGTGGTGATGCAGCCCATTGATACAGAGGACGCTGGATAAGGACAAGGTTTTGTTTTTGTTGTCGGGGTGGGGTGGGTAAAGAACATGAGTTTTAGGTGCTAGTTAGACATCCAAGAGGAGATGTTAATGGGAAGCTTGAGCTGCAAGTCTGGAGTTCAGAGAATTCTGGAATGAAATGAAGACATTTCTGGGTCATCTGACAGAGGTAGTTATTGAAGCAGTGGACTTCAATGCAACTGCCAAAGCAGTGAAGCCAGGGAGAGGTGGAGGAGGCTTTAGGCTTTAAAGAAATTTTTCATGTTGAAGAAAACTTGGGACATATGGCCCAAAACTGTAAAAATGTTGTAGTAATTGTCTTGAGGATTCTGGGTCCTTAATGACTCTTGAGAGTCCCTTGGACTGCAAGGAGATCCAACCAGTCCATTCTGAAGGAGATCGGCCCTGGGATTTCTTTGGAAGGACTGATGCTAAAGCTGAAGCTCCAGTACTTTGGCCACCTCATGCGAAGAGTTGACTCATTGGAAAAGACCCTGATGCTGGGAGGGATTGGGGGCAGGAGGAGAAGGGGACGACAGAGGATGAGATGGCTGGATGGTGTCACTGACTCCATGGGCGTGGGTCTGAGTGAACTCTGGGAGTTGATGATGGACAGGGAGGCCTGGCATGCTGCAATTCATGGGGTCGCAAAGAGTTGGACACGACTGAGCGACTGAACTGAATTGAATGTAAAGTGAGTGAAAAATAGTATGTTTTGAAGAATTATAATGAGAACCGTTTAAGACCAGTGTAATGAGCACTTGATTTAAAGTTGGACAGACTTCAATTTAACAGTAATTAAGAGCATCAACTCAGGAGTCGGATAATCTGGAATCCTGAATCCTGCCTCACTGACTAACCTTGTGATTTCGAGAAAGTTCCTTATCATATTTGTGTCTGAGTTTACTTATCTGTAAAACAGGAGTAACTATAGTCATAAATCTAAGATTATTATGAGGATTGAAGTATGTAGCACAATCCACGGTACATTGTTGTTGTTATTTTTATTCTTTTTGTTGTTAGCTTCATGGGCATGGGAAGGATATTACTCCTTGTGGGAAGCAATGCTTCAGTTGTTATTGATTCATTAGATCCTAAATTATTTTCGCTCTTTTTATTAAATTTATTGATTCTTAGGAATGAAAACATAGGGCACAATCTAAGTTTGCATTCACAAGTCAAGCATAGTGTAAAAGAGAGGAGAGCAGGGTAAGGACCACTGAAAGAAACCTGGGAACCACTGAAAACCAGTTAAAAAAAAGAGAGAAGCCAAGAGAAAATTCAAAATATGAAACTATATAAAAGCCTTTTAAACAGATCAGAGATTTGCAACTTATACACCTACTTCAATTCTGATTAAAAAGTGATTCTTGTATCAATGTGCACACCATGTATTGCATATAATGACAGACATTCTAACGGTCATGAGTTTGTTTGTTGTGCCAGTTTATAACTCAGACATTTGATAACTGGACCAATTGCAAAGACTTTGGAGATGGCCCATCTTTTCCTTTATTCTAATGTGTCATTCATTAGCAGTTAAACAGCTTTGCAGTTTGGAGCTAGGTTCAGTACACTATAGAGAAGGAAATGGCAACCCACTCCAGTCTTCTTGCCTGGAGAATCCCATAGACAGAGTAGCCTGGCAGGCACCAGTCCATGGGGTCGCAAAGAGTCAGACAGTACCCAGCGACCGCCACTCACTCCCTCATTCAGTGTGTTACACCTTACGTGGATACTGTGGTGTTTTTTCTACTTTATGAAATTGTTTTGAAGAGCTTCTGACCTTCTGTATTCAGTATTTTGTGCTTTAAAAACAGTAGAGGTAATAGGATGGGGACAGTATTCCATTTTGAGGGTAAGTCTCCTCTAATGAACTATTAAGTATTTGCTTTATTTTGGGGCTGTGAGTTCCTAACGTTGTCTCCTTATTATGTCCCTATAGTTTAGAAGTGAGGTAATATTAGAGACAGCCTATCTCTAGCACTAATTACAGGAATCTGAGGTCCACAGAGCCAAGTGTCTTACCCAGAGTCATATTAGTGTCACTTGTCTTCTGATATATGGTTAAATACTCCATGTGATTTGAGTGTCTAGCTATCTATCTTAACAAGTAACATGTGAATTTATTCTTATTGTAAACAATCAAAACAATGCAAAAGTATACTTAAAAAGTGCTAATTCCCATTTCCCAGCTACCGTGCCCTTCCTCAGAAGTCATTATTTTTCTGGTTTCTTTCTATGCAGTTAAACTCTCTTTATACTATTGATACATTATAATACTTCATAAGTAATTGCATTTTTATTGGCCCTTAATGGAATTTTTAAGGTATGTGTATCTGAAACTCTGAAAAGCACAAGGAAATTTATTGAGAATATTGTATGATTCCTTGCTGCATTTTTGTACAGAGATTAGCCATTTCTTCATTTTGTAGAGAGGAAATTGAGAGTTTAGATAACACTCATGGTTTCAGTGATTTTGTTTATATCCCAAACATTGATTAATTATATAACCATAATTGAAGGTGAAAATTAGCATCTACATTGTATATTTTTTAAACTTTCATATTTGGTACAATTCCTCATAATTCTTTTCAAGTGTTATTCTAACCAATATCTTCAAAAATGTTTATTCACTTATTGTTGGCTGTGCTGGGTCTTTGTTGCTGTGCCCCAGCTTTCTCGGGTTCTAGTGAGTAGAGGGTTAGTCTTCATTGCAGTGCGCAGGCTTCTTACTGTGGTGGCTTCTCTTGTTGTAGAGCACGGGTTCCAGGTGCATGGGCTTAAGCAGATGCAGCTTGCAGGCTTAGTAGCCCTGCAGCATGAGGAATCTTCACAGACCAGGGATTGAACTCATATCCCCTGCATTGGCAGTCAGATTCTTAACCACTGGACCACCAGGGAAGTCCTCTAACTAATACCTTAAGTATTCATTTATTTTCTTATTTGAGAAAATTTGCAGCATCAAATATGCAAGACCCTGGGTTCAGTCCTGGAGAAGGGAATGGCAACTCACTTAAGTGTTCTTGCCTGGAGAATCCCATTGACAGAGGAACCTGGCGGGCTACAGTCCATGGGGCCACAAAGAGTTGGATATGACTGAGTGACTAACACACACACATACACACACATACAAGCAGTGCCCAATAATTTACTGCACATGTAAAATACTACAAATTTATATGTAAATATATTACACCAATGGGGCTTCCCAGGTGACGCTAGTGGTAAGGAACCTGCTTGCCAATGCAGGTAGATCTAAGAGACATGGATTTGATCCCTGGGTCTGGAAGATCCCCTGGAGGAGGGCATGGCAACCCACTCCAGTGTTCTTGCCTGGAGAATCCCATGGACTGAGGAGCCTGGTGGACTACAGTCCATACGGTCACAAAGAGTCAGACACGACTGAAATGACTTAGTACTGGAACATATTACAGCATTAACTATAGCTTAACTACTTATGTGTTATAACTGAAATCTTCCGATTGTTTCTACTTTTATGTGCACTCTTGAATCCATGAAATCAAATACCTGCTTTTAAGATATTAAAATTTCCCATGACCACTTTTGACATTGCATAGTGAAGTGGATGAGAATACAAATTCTGAAGCAAGATTATAAAACTCTTCTACTTTCTACTCATGTAACCATGCTTCAGTGTCTCCCTCTCTAAAGTGAAAGTGAAAGTGAAGTCGTCCAGTCATGTCCGACTCTTCACGACCCCATGGACTATAGCCTACCAGGTTCCTTTGTCCATGGGATTTTCCAGGCAAGAATACTGGACTGGGTTGCCATTTCCTTCAGCAAGAGATCTCCCCAACCCAGGGACTGAACCCATGTCTCTCGTGTTGTAGGCAGACCCTTTACTGTCTGAGTCACCAGGGGAGTCTTCCTCTCTAAAAGGGGCATAATAATAATAGTACTTCCCTCATAGAAGTTGTTGTGAGAATTAAACTAATTAATTCAAGTATAGCACTTAGAATGAGGCCTGGCATAAGAACCAATGACTGTTGCTGCTGCTGCTAAGTCGCGTCAGTCGTGTCCAGCTCCGCTAGATTGAGTGACAGTGCATTTGTGTAATAACAGCCACTCGGCATGCTCACTGCCGCCTGTTGTTAGCAAAGGGAAGAATGTAACAAAATCAGTTCATTGACACAGATTAAGAGATTGCTGCTAACAGTGAAATCTGTAGTTCACATGACTGGCTTTTTCCACATGCTCCTCAGAACACTGCCATTTGGCTGCATAGTTATTCTAAGCATAGATGCAGTAGTAATTTACTTGCTTAAGTAATTGAATGATCAGGTCTTTTAGCGTATAAACATTGATTACCTAGAGACCCTCGCAGCTTCATATTAATGGATTAAAGAAAGAGAATTCTCAATTTAGATATTCTGGATAGTGAACACTGAAGTAGAAATAGCAAAATGTGGTTGTAATGAAATATGATTATTTTTGAAAATCACTTTCAGGGGAAAATTCCAGATGTCGAAAATTCTAAATAGAATACCATAAACCTTATAAGGATGGTTTACATTTTGCTTGTAGTACAATATTTTTGAAGATATCTAAAATATAGTGCTAGTATATCTTACTTAGAACAAGGTATCAATGTTGCTAAAGTCCCAGGTTGAAGAGAAAGTTTAAATTCTTTAAGAAACAACCAGAGTATTTGATTGATATGGACTGGTTTTCTTTAAAGTTCCATGCTACATTTATTATTTGGGCAGATAGCACTTTTCAGGATTAATTGGTGGTACTTTTAAGGGTCGTTTTAGTCCTTTACTACTCATATTTTTGTTTCTAACATTGTAGTATCATTTTAAATGATGTTTCAAACATGTATTTAAATTAATAAATTAAAATTTAATTTTAATAATGTAAAAAATATTCAACTAGTAATATTAGGCTGCTTATGAAGGAATATACCAAAAACCACTGAAATTACTACATTTATTATTTGGGCAGATAGCACTTTTCAGGATTAATTGGTGGTACTTTTAAGGGTCGTTTTAGTCCTTTACTACTCATATTTTTGTTTCTAACATTGTAGTATCATTTTAAATGATGTTTCAAACATGTATTTAAATTAATAAATTAAAATTTAATTTTAATAATGTAAAAAATATTCAACTAGTAATATTAGGCTGCTTATGAAGGAATATACCAAAAACCACTGAAATGTCGGTCTAAATGTTAAAATATTATAAGTATTCTCCTTAAAGTCTGAAACAAATAAAAAGACTCTTGTTTGTGATGCTATTCAACATTGCATTCAAGCCCTAGCCAATGCCGTGAAATAAGAAGAATATGAATGAGAAGGAAAGACAGTATGGTTTCATATAAGATTTAATTGTTTAGATAATCCAAAACTAATCAGTTATTAAAATATTACTTTCCTTCACTAATTTATTAAGAGCTTACTACCTGCATAATTCTATCCCATGCTTCACAAAGTAGTCCTTTTGTGAAAATACTATGATTTTCAGCAGTATGAAAGTTGAAACTGTTTTATTCTTTAAAAAAGTTAAATATTAAAGTAAAGAAGCAAATTTCATGTCTAAAAATGGTAGATTAGGACTCTAAGGGCTTCTGGTGGCTCAGTGGTAAAGAATCCACCTGCCAATGCGGGAGACGTGGATTCCATCTTTGGACTGGGAAGATGCCTTTGAGTGATTTAATTGTTTAGATAATCCAAAACTAATCAGTTATTAAAATATTACTTTCCTTCACTAATTTATTAAGAGCTTACTATCTGCATAATTCTATCCCATGCTTCACAAAGTAGTCCTTTTGTGAAAATACTGTGATTTTCAGCAGTATGAAAGTTGAAACTTTTTTATTCTTTAAAAAAGTTAAATATTAAAGTAAAGGAGCAAATTTCATGTCTAAAAATGGTAGATTTAAATGGCAACCCACTCCAGTATTCTTGCTTGGAGAATCTCATGGACTGAGGAGCCTGGTGGGCTGCAGTCCATGGGGTCACCAAGAGTCGGACACGACTGAGTGACTTTACTTACTTACTTACTTAGGACTCTAAGGGCTTCTGGTGGCCCAGTGGTAAAGAATCCACCTGCCAATGCGGGAGACGTGGATTCCATCCTTGGACTGGGAAGATGCCTTTGAGAAGGACATAGCCAACCACTTCAGTATTCTTGCCTGAACAGAAGGGCCTGGAGGGTTAAGTCCATGGAATTGCAGAGTTGGACATGACTGAGCATACATGCACAGGAGCCTTTGAAGATCTTAAATGAAATTAGATTTGAGAAGTACAAGCAAGGGAGTTCCAGAAAAACTTACACTTGTGCTTTATTGACTATGCCAAAGCCTTTGACTGTGTGGATCACAACAAAATGTGGAAAATTCTTGAGCAGGTGGGAGTACCAGACCACTTTACCTGGCTCCTGAGAAATCTTTATGCAGGTCAAGAAGCAATAGTTAGAACCCGTGACTGGGAAGATGCCTTTGAGAAGGACATAGCCAACCACTTCAGTATTCTTGCCTGAACAGAAGGGCCTGGAGGGTTAAGTCCATGGAATTGCATAGTTGGACATGACTGAGCATACATGCACAGGAGCCTTTGAAGATCTTAAATGAAATTAGATTTGAGAAGTACAAGCAAGGGAGTTCCAGAAAAACTTACACTTGTGCTTTATTGACTATGCCAAAGCCTTTGACTGTGTGGATCACAACAAAATGTGGAAAATTCTTGAACAGGTGGGAGTACCAGACCACTTTACCTGGCTCCTGAGAAATCTTTATGCAGGTCAAGAAGCAATAGTTAGAATCCGACATGGAACAACAGACTGGTTCCAAATCGGACAGGGATACTTCAGGGCTGTATATTGTCACCCTGCTTATTTAACTTATATGCAGAGTACATCATGTGAAATGCCGGGATGGATGAAGCACAAGCTGGATTCTAACTCACTTCAACCATATTTTCTGTTCTTTTTAATCATTGGTAAATTTTAAAAGTTATTTTAAAAAGTCACAAACCTTATTGTTGTGAAAGTATATATTTTTTCATTTACAACCAGCAGTCCTTTAAAATTTTGGATTTTCAGAAATTGAAACATTTTGAGAACCAAAAATGTCATCAAAAGATATTTATTATTTTTCCAGTTGTACTAGGGGTTGTCACATATGCAGTCTGAGTGTACTTGGTAAAATATTTTAAAATCTAACCATCTAAACATATTGACTTAAAGACTCCCACATAGCAGAAAATGTAAGCAGTAGAGTGAAACTTTGACATTAAAATGTAAAGCAAAGGTGTATCATTTCAGGAGAGCAAGATAAAGACTTTACTAGGTGACCACAAACACAGTTCAGTTCAGTTCAGGTGCTCAGTCATGTCCAACTCTTTGCAACCCCATGGACTGCAGCTCGCCACGCCTCCCTGTTGGTCATCAACTCCCAGAGCTTACTCAAACTCATGTCCATCGAGTCAGTGATGCCATCCAAGCATCTCATCCTCTGTCATCCCCTTCTCCTGCCTTTAATCTTTCCCAGCACCAGGGTCTTTCCCAATGAGTCAGTTCTTCGCATCAGGTGGCCAAAGTATTGGAGTTTCAGCTTCAGCATCAGTCCTTCCAATGAATATTCAGGGCTGATTTCCTTTAGGATGGACTGGTTGGATCTCCTCCCAATCCAAGGAACTCTCAAGAGTCTTCTCCAACACCACAGCTCAAAAGCATCAATTCTTCAGGGCTCAGCTTTCTTTATAGTACAACTCTCACATTCATACATGACTACTGGAAAACTATAGCTTTGACCAGATGGACCTTTGTTGGCAAAGTAATGTTTCTGCTCTTTAATATTCTATCTAGTTTGGTCACAACTTTTCTTCCAAGGTGCAAGTGTCTTTTAATTTCATAGCTGCAGTCACCATCTGCAGTGATTTTGGATCCCCAAAAAATAAAGTCTGACTGCTTCCACTGTTTCCCCGTCCATTTCCCATGAAGTGATGGGACCAGATGCCATGATCTATGTTTTCTGAATGTTGAGCTTTAAGCAACTTTTTCACTCTTCTCTTTCACTTTCCTCAAGAGGCTCTTTAGTTCTTCTTTGCTTTCTGCCATAAGGGTGGTGTCATCTGCATATCTGAGGTTATTGATATTTCTCCCAGCAATCTTGATTCCAGTTTGAGCTTCATCCAGCCCAGTGTTTCTCATGATGTACTCTGCATATAAGTTAAATAAGTATGGTGACTATACAGCCTTGATGTACTCCTTTCCCTGTTTCTAACCAGTCTGTTGTTCCATGTCCAGTTCTAACTGTTGCTTCTTGATCTGCATACAGATTTCTCAGGAGGCAGGTAAGGTGGTCTGGTATTCCCATCTCTTTCAGAATTTTCCACATTTTGTTTTGATCCACACAGTCAAAGGCTTTGGCCTAGTTAAAGCAGAAGTAGATCTTTTCCAGGAACTCTCTTGCCTTTTTGATAATCCATTGGATGTTGGCAATTTGATATCTGGTTCCTCGGCCTTTTCTAAATCCAGCTTGAACATCTGGAAGTTCATGTTCACATACTTGAAGCCTGGCTTGGCGAATTTTGAGTATTACTTTACTAGCATGTGAAATGAATGTAATTGTGTGGTAGTTTTGAACATTCTTTGGCATTGCTTTTTTTTCGTATTGAAATGAAAAGAAACTGACTTTTTCCAGTCCTTTGGCCACTGCTGAGTTTTCCAAATTTGTTGGCATATTGAATGCAGCACTTTCACTGTATCATATTTTAGGATTTGAAATAGCTCAGCTGGAATTCCATCACCTCCACTAGCTTTGTTCGCAGTGATGCTCTCTAAGGCCCACTTGATTTCACATTCCAGGGTGTCTGGCTCTAGGTTAGTGATCATACCATGGTTCTGCGTTGTCTAGATATTTTTTGCGTAGTTTTTCTGTGTATTCTTGCCACCTCTTCTTAATATCTTCTGTTTCTATTAGGTCCATACCATTTTCATCCTTTATTGAGCCCATCTTTGCATGAAATGTTCCTTGATATCTCTAATTTTCTTTAAGAGATCTCTAGTCTTGCATCTATTTCTCACTTCCACTGTATAATCATAAGGGATTTGATTTAGGTCATACCTGAATGGTCTAGTGGTTTCCCCTACTTTCTTCAATTTAAGTCTGAATTTGGCAATACGGAGTTCATGATCTAAGCCCCAGTGAACTTGTTTTTGATGACTGTATAGAGGTTCTTCATCTTTGGCTGCAAAGAATATAATCAATCTGATTTTGGTATTGACCATCTGGTGATGTCCATGTGTAGAGTCTTCTCTTGTGTTGTTGGAAGAGGGTGTTTGCTATGACCAGTGTCATTGGATGTTGGCAATTTGATATCTGGTTCCTCGGCCTTTTCTAAATCCAGCTTGAACATCTGGAAGTTCATGTTCACATACTTGAAGCCTGGCTTGGCGAATTTTGAGTATTACTTTACTAGCATGTGAAATGAATGTAATTGTGTGGTAGTTTTGAACATTCTTTGGCATTGCTTTTTTTTCGTATTGAAATGAAAAGAAACTGACTTTTTCCAGTCCTTTGGCCACTGCTGAGTTTTCCAAATTTGTTGGCATATTGAATGCAGCACTTTCACTGTATCATATTTTAGGATTTGAAATAGCTCAGCTGGAATTCCATCACCTCCACTAGCTTTGTTCGCAGTGATGCTCTCTAAGGCCCACTTGATTTCACATTCCAGGGTGTCTGGCTCTAGGTTAGTGATCATACCATGGTTCTGCGTTGTCTAGATATTTTTTGCGTAGTTTTTCTGTGTATTCTTGCCACCTCTTCTTAATATCTTCTGTTTCTATTAGGTCCATACCATTTTCATCCTTTATTGAGCCCATCTTTGCATGAAATGTTCCTTGATATCTCTAATTTTCTTTAAGAGATCTCTAGTCTTGCATCTATTTCTCACTTCCACTGTATAATCATAAGGGATTTGATTTAGGTCATACCTGAATGGTCTAGTGGTTTCCCCTACTTTCTTCAATTTAAGTCTGAATTTGGCAATACGGAGTTCATGATCTAAGCCCCAGTGAACTTGTTTTTGATGACTGTATAGAGGTTCTTCATCTTTGGCTGCAAAGAATATAATCATCTGATTTTGGTGTTGACCATCTGGTGATGTCCATGTGTAGAGTCTTCTCTTGTGTTGTTGGAAGAGAGTGTTTGCTATGACCAGTGTGTTCTCTTGGCAAAACTCTATTAGCCTTTGCCCTGTTCCATTCTGTACTCCAAGGCCAAACTTGCCTGTTACTACAGGTGTTTCTTAACTTCCTACCTTTGCCTTCCACTCCCCTATAATGAAAAGGACATCTTTTTTGGGTGTTAGTTCTAGAAGGTTTTGTAGGTCTTCATAGAACTGTTCAACTTCAGCTTCTTCAGCATTACTGGTTGGGTATAGACTTGAAAAACTGTAATATTGAACAGTTTGCTTTAGAAATGAACAGAGATCATTCTTTCATTTTTGAGACTGCATCCAAGTACTGCATTTCGGACTCTTTTGTTGACTATGATGGCTACTCCATTTCTTCTAAGGGATTCCTGCCCACTTTAGTAGATATAATGGTCATCTGAGTTAAATTCCCTCATTCCAGTCCATTTTAGTTCACTGGTTCCTAAAATGTTGACATTCACTATTGCCATCTCCTGTTTGATCATTTCCAATTTGCCTTGATTCATGGACCTAACATTTCAGGTTCCTATGCAGTATTGCTCTTTACAGCACCCCTTACAGCGTCCGACTTTACTTCTGTCACCAGTCACATCCACAACTGAGTGTTGGTTTTGCTTTGGCTCCATCCCTTCATTCTTTCTGGAGTTATTTCTTCACTGATCTCCAGTAACTTATTGGGCACCTCCTGACCTGGGAATTTCATCTTTCAGTATACTATCTTTTTGCGTTTTCATACTGTTCATGGGGTTCTCAAGGCAAGAGTATTGAAGTGGTTTGCCATTCCCTTTTCCAGTGAACCATGTTTTGTCAGAGCTCTCCACAATGACCCGTCCATCTTGGGTGGCCCCACTCAGCATGGCTTATAGTTTCATTGAGTTAGACAAGGCTGTGTTCCCTGTGATCTGATTGGTTGGTTTTCTGGGCCTGTGGTTTCAGTCTGTCTCCCTCTGATGGAGAAGGGTAAGAGGCTTATGGCAGCTTCCTGTTGGGAGAGACTGACTGAGGGGGAAAGTGGGTGTTGCCACAGGCACAGGAACCTGGCAGATTTACATTACTTCTGAGTAAGAGATAGAAGGCAATGAAATATGTTTAATTAACTCCGGAAAACTGCACGTGGGGCTGTAGACTCCATGAGAGACGCTGTAGTCTTTTGGGTATGAACCCCTATTCTGTGACTTACTATTTGTATGATCTTGGGCTTGTTACTGAAACTCTCACTGACTCCATATTCTCGACTTTAAAATAGGGATAATTGTGTTTACTGCACAGGGTAAGTATAAAGATGAAGTGGGTTAGTACATGTAAAGTGCTTAGAGCAAGTACCTGGTACACAATAAATGCAATATTCTGCTGTTTGTTTGTTTAGTTACTAGTCGTGTCCAACTCTTTGCCACCCTGTGGACTGAGTCCACCAGGCTCCTTTCTGTCCATGGGATTTCCCAGACAAGAATATTGGAGTGGGTTGCGATTTCCTTCTTCAGGCGATTTTCCCAATCCAGGGATCGAACCCATGTCTCCTCCTTGGCTGGCTGATTCTTTACCACCTGGGAAGCCCAAATGCAATTTATATGTTAGCTATTATCCTAATTATTAGATATATTGGTATTACCTGCTTAAGTTATTGAGTGAGAGATAAATGGTATGGAGATCAGTTTAGGACAATATCTGTTATTTTGGATGATTGTCCATTCCAGCTATGAAGTCATTATATTATCTGGAGAGAAGCAGAGGAAAAATTTTATATTTAGTGATTAACAATATATAACTTTTCCTTGATATAATGTAGGTTCAGAGCAAAGGGCATGAAGCTGAAAGATGAGAAACAGGACTTCTTACAAACAGCAAGAAAGAAAAAAGACTATATTCATTGAACACATACCATATGCCAAGCATTCCTGTTGTTGCTGGCAGTGTAAGAAGAAGAATCTGTTTTATCAACTTTTCCATAGTTAAAACAACCAAACTGAAAGTATCACTTTTCCCTTGTATCTTCTTTAAAATTTATTTTTAATTGGAGGATAATTGCCTTACAATATTGTGCCTCATGTTATCTTTATCTAATAATTAATTTTCTCTTTTCCATTATTTCAACATAACTTACACTTTCAGTTCAGTTCAGTCGCGCAGTCGTGTCCGACTCTTTGCGACCCCATGAATCGCAGTACGCCAGGTCTCCCTGTCACTCAGACTCACGTCCACTGAGTCCATGATGCCATCCAGCCATCTCATCCTCGGTCGTCCCTTTCTCCTCCTGCCCTCAATCCCTCCCAGCATCAAGGTCTTTTCCAATGAGTCAACTCTTCTCATAAGGTGGCCAAAGTACTGGAGCTTCAGTTTAGCATCATTCCTTCCAAAGAAATCCCAGGGTTGATCTCCCTCAGAATGGACTGGTTGGATCTCCTTGCAGTCCAAGGGACTCTCAAGAGTCTTCTCCAACACCACAGTTCAAAAGCATCAATTCTTCTGCGCTCAGCCTTCTTCACAGTCCAACTCTCACATCCATACATGACCACAGGAAAAACCATAGCCTTGACTAGACGGACCTTAGTCGGCAAAGTAATGTCTCTGCTTTTGAATATACTATCTAGGTTGGTCATAACTTTTCTTCCAAGGAGTAAGCGCCTTTTAATTTCATGGCTGCAGTCACCATCTGCAGTGATTTTGGAGCCCCCAAAAAAAAAGTCTGACACTGTTTCTACTGTTTCCCCATCTATTTCCCATGAAGTGATGGGGCCAGATGCCATGATCTTCGTTTTCTGATTGTTGAGCTTTAAGCCAACTTTTTCACTCTCCTCTCTCACTTTCAACAAGAGGCTTTTTAGCTCCTCCTCACTTTCTGCCATAAGGGTGGTGTCATCTGCATATCTGAGGTTATTGATATTTCTCCTAGCAATCTTGATTCCAGCTTGTGTTTCTTCCAGTCCAGTGTTTCTCATGATGTACTCTGCATAGAAGTTAAATAAGCACGGTGACAATATACAGCCTTGCATACTCCTTTTCCTATTTGGAACCAGTCTGTTTTAAACTGCAGTATTTAACAAATTTTCTTAAATATGATTTCATAATGGAGAAAGCTGTTCTTTTTATCTTGTTACACATGAAAAACGCATTTTGAAGGCCAAAGATAAGAAAATCACTTGCTTAGAAAAATCCTATTTTTTTCTTTTTCAGCTGTTAAACTAAGCTACCCTCTCTACATTTTTTGGTATATTTCAAGTCCCACCCTCTTAATATATTACTCATGTAAAGAGCAAGCTATTTTTGGCAAAACTATGTCATGACTAATATTTGTCATCATCTTTGAGTTTCCTGAGGAAATTATTAAAACAGTATACATTTTCCTGAACCATTTTACCAATTTTTTGTCACCTTCTGATTTTGTAACTAGAAACTGTTTCAGCTCAAGTTAAAGGATGCTGTGAGCGACCTCACACAGTACAGGCTTTCTCAACTAGTGCAGTTTATAACACCAGGAAGGAAAAGCACTGTCTATTGACAAGTCAGATTCTAATTTTATACCTGTAAAGATGCTTAGGTCTAAAACAACCTGATTCTGTACTTACATGATTTAGTAAATATTCACTTGCCACAGCCAAAAGAAAGATAAGAATTCTGTTCAATGGCAATGATGATGACTTATGAACAGAAACTATTAGTAATCCTTTTGCAGTTAGATCTGTTAAGACATCATCGTTTAGAAACATAATAATTATTATTATCTCAGAGACCATGAGAAGTGTGGGAGGGCATGCTTCAGAAACACATCTAAAAGCTGGTTGGTTGCTTTTGTGTACTGTTTGAAGCCACCATTCAGGAACGACTATCAAAATGTTTTTGTTCAAAATATGATTTTTAATGGCAGAATAAGAAATGGATTGGACTTCCCTGGTGGCTCAGAAGGAAAGAATCTGCTTGCAATGCAGGAGACACGGATTCTATTCCTGGGTCAGGAAGATCCCCTGGAGGAGAGCATGGAAACCCCCTCCAGTATTCTTGCCTAGAGACTTGCTGAATAGAGGAGCCTGGTGGGCTATGGTTCATGGAGTTGCAAAGACATGACTGAATGACTAACACTTTCACTTTCAAGGAATGAATGGGGCATATTTATATCCACATATGAGTGAACTTGAAGGGTATATCTTCCATCAAAATAATTTGGATAAAAATTTTAGCTTTTCTATTTTGAGATCAAGAATTCCATGCACCCAAACTTTTTAAGCAGATCAAACACAGTTTTTGAAGAGAAGGGCTGCTGTTTGTACCTCTAAGTTGCAGTAAGGCAGCCTCTGACTCAAGAGGGATATGTCATGCTCATAGCTTTCAGGAATAGCATGAATCAGCCTTGTCACCTCAGATGCTAATTAGAGTTTATTTCCCTGGAGGAGAACTTACTCTCCATTCAGTGACAGTTCTTGCCTTGACATTTTTGCACCTGAGACCACTCTCCCAAGGAGTAAATAGCCTCAGGAATGCTTAGATAACCAGCTTCTGTGTCTTCTCTGTCTCTTGTATGAAATCAAGATTCTAGAGGACAATCAGCAAGCTTCCTTTTTCCAAAAATATGGCAACTCCCACCATCTTTCACATTTCTCTTATTTCTATGGCTGCCAAAATTCAAGTATTCAGTGATCACACCCAGCTAATTCTGGGCCCTGCTTATCCCCACTAGATTTCTGCAACTAGTTTGTTGATTGAAGGCCTTTATAGCCCTATCTTATCTATAGGTATCTATGTTAACTCTATGTGTGTATGTAACCTAAAATCCTTTGTGAATATTAATATATTTCAAATTATAAATAACACTCCAAGGGAAACCAAGTCTGAGTACATGACTGAATGGTTTCACGTGTTGTCTATATGAGTTTCTGAATCATTACATTATTTATTCTTTGAAGTTATATCTTTGGCAAGTTGTGAACTACATGTGTAAAGCAGCTGTTAAATATTGAGTATATCATGTGAGGCTGGTTATTTTAATGGATCTATTTTCTTTCTCATTCTCAACACTGCCTGGAAGCACTGTCTGCTCTACTCTGTGGCAGCTTTTAAGAGAGCTTAGATAAGGATAAATCAGCACAGATAAAACCCCATACTTAGTAAGGGAAGAGTTCTGTATTAAGGCTTTTGTTGCCCTGCTGCTGCTGCTGCTGCTAAGTTGCTTCAGTCGTGTCCAACTCTATGCAACCCCGTAGACAGCAGCCCATCAGGCTACACCATCCCTGGGATTCTCCAGGCAAGAGTACTGGAGGGGATGCCATTGCCTTCTCCAATGCATGAAAGTAAAAAGTGAAAGTGAAGTTGCTCATTCGTGTCCGACTGTTAGCAACCCCATGGACTGCAGCCTACCAGGCTCCTCCGTCCATGGGATTTTCCAGGCAAGAGTACTGGAGTGGGGTGCCTACTACTCTGTTATTCAGATATTACCGAACTTGTTTATATTGTGGAGTTTTGTTCTAATTTCTGTTGGTGTGATATGTCTAATATGATACAAAATGATATGTTATTTATATCAAACAAAATGAGATGCTATGAGATGTTATTTATATTTATATAAATTGTTACTTATATAACAATTTATATAAAATTGTTAACATTGGACAAGAGGTAAGAATTGCAATGTAAGTCTGACAACTGTTGAGTGACTAAGAAAACTTATAGCAAATATTTTGGAAACAAAGAAAAGGAAACTTTTAGTTGGGAAAATTAAGAAAAAACTGTTTGAAACCCAATGGGGTTGGCTGTCTGCATGTTCTCAACTATATGGTTTAATTTTTATATTAGCTTGCAAAGTACTTTAATTATTAAATGGCAAAAAGTGACTTACATTACTGAGGGAAGCAATGATGTCATTTGTATTAAATATTTAAACTTTCTGAATACGTGTCTCAGGTGATAAAGAAATGCTATTTGATTGCATTCTATATTTATTAACCAAAAAACTAAGTTTCCTAGTTGCAGCTATTGACAGGATGATAAGAAATATGGCTTTACATTTGTTGGTCTAAATGAGTCATATATTGTTCTGATGTTAGGTGTATTTTTAAAGACTTAGACAGCATTTTATTTTCTCAAAGGCAGCTGAGTAGAAATAAGAAAACTATTTAGTAAGCATTAGTTTAATATTTTTGTATAATGTGCAAGAGAAGTACTTATTACTCTCATTATACTTATTTTGAGTATTTTAATCTGGTGAGTCAAAATTCTTTGATCCTTATTAGATTTAATCAACCTCAAAATAATAAAACAATAACCAATTAAGTTAGTACTATAGCTTAATCTGCGGCTTCCCTGGTGGCTCAGACGGTAAAGAATCTGCCTGCAGTGTGGAGACCGAGGTTTGATCCCTGGGTGGGAGAATACGCTGAAGGAGGGAATGGCTACCCACTTTACTTTCCTTGACTGGAGAATTCCATGGACACAGGGACCTGGCTGGCTATAATCCATGGGGTTGCAAAGAGCTGGACATGACTAAGACTGATGCTTTAACTTTTCACAGCTTAATCCCGGGCTTTCCAGGTGGCACTAGGGGTAAATAACCCCCTCTGCCAATGAAGAAGAAGTAAGAGATGTGTATTCGATGCCTGGGTCAGGAAGGTCCCCTGAAGAAGAGCATGGCAACAACCCACTCTAGTATTCTTGCCTGGAGAAGCCTGGTTGAGCTACAGTTCATAGGGTTGTAGGGTTGCAAAGAGTCAGATGCGACTGAAGCAACTTAGCATGCATGCAGAGCTTAATTCAAAATAATTATTTCAGTTTTATGGATTTTACTCTGCTGAGAGAAAATAAAAGCACCCCTCCAGTGATTGTTATTGGCTTAATTTTCTCCATGTCATGGACCTGTACAATAGTCGATATTTTTGCTTTTGGAGGTGATACATTTCTTCTTGCTTCAAAGGTTTTGGGTCATTATGAAGCTGCCCCCAAATGCACATTTTTTTAAAGCACCTGCTACATATACCAAGTAAATTGTATTACAAACTAAAGTTCTGAACCTAATGATCTATGTTATTTAGTAATTTGAACATCTAGAAAAGTGTACTTAAACCCTATGTATCAGATAATTAATTTGCACTTATGTCAGTATTCAGTATTAATTAACTTTGTTAAATTTTCATCTTTGATGTTTAGATATTTTTATTACTTCTATAGAGATTAGTTCTACTAAAACATCTGCAAATTTAATTTTTATCATTAAAATCATTTACTACACATGTAACATAAAAGCATTTATATAGATTACTATATAAATTTTATGTGATTAGTGAGAAGCATTTAATCCAGGGGTACATAAATTTGCTATTTCTATCAATAATTTAAATAAAAGTTAGCATTTATATGTGCAAAAACAGTAATGGGAGAAAACTTACCATTGAATACCTTAGTTTGTATTTGCCATTCACACAGAAATATTTTAAATCTTATTGCTTGGAAGAGCAAATATATTTCCTTACTGAAAATGATCCCCTTGCCTTTTTGTAGTTTAATCTCATTCTTAAAAGTCTAATTATATTTTTATTTTTTTCAGTTTTATTGAATAAATGTTTCAGTGTTATTGATCACGTAAGCCTAAGGTGTATAGTGTGATGGTTTGATTTACATGTATTTTGAATAGTTACCACATAGTATCAGCTGACATCCACCTTTTCATATAGACATGATAAAAAGAATAAGAAAGAAAATAAAACTTTACTCCTTGTGATGAGAACTCATAGGATTTACTCTCTTAACAGCTTCCTGTATACCATACAGTAGTGTTAGCTATAGTCATCTTGTTGTAGATTGCATCCCTATTAATATTTCTACTTCTGTGATATACTTCGTAATACTCCAGATTTCCTAGAATATGCTTTATTTTAAACTAATGGCAGTATAAGCTTTATTTAGTGTAGGTGTCCATATCAACTAGGATGCCTTCAATTGCAAACAAGAAAACTTGCTTCATATTTGGGTAAATAAAAAAGGGACTTTCTTAGTTTTCATGAGTACAATGTTCAAATGCAGCCATGCCATGCCTGCTGCTCAGTCATGTTCAGCTCTTTGGGATCCCATGGACTGCAGCCCACCAGGTTCCTCAGTCCATGGAATTTCTCAGGCAAGATACTGGAGTGGGGTGCCATTTCCTACTCCAGGGATCTTCCTGATCCAGAAATCAAACCAGCATCTCTCGTACCTCCTGTATTGACAGGCAGATTCTTTACCACTGTGCCACCTGGGAAGCCCACAATGTTGAAATAGATAAATGCTCAACTCCAGCACTAAATTATTTTTGTTGTTTCCCCCCACCTCCCCCTGCCAGGTATTCATAGCCAAGATCTCAGATTCACTCTCTCTCTTTGCTGTGATTTCTGCAGCTTTATTCTAGACTGTGTTTCCTTGTGGACCTAAGATTAGAGCCAGACATTTTCTTGTTCAGGGTTAAAATAAGGGAACTCTGCTCCAGCTTTCCTTAAGAGAATCCTGAGTCTGACTGATTGGGCCATCTTAACTCCCTTGCCCAAACTTGACACTAATTATATGTAAGAGAATGAAATGTATTGATTGTCTTAAGTCATCTGATACTCTTCCTGGAGCTAGATGATGAGGAGAGAAGTTCAGTTTTGTTGGAATTACATGAACTGTGTCAGGAAAGACACAGATATCTAGAGTATCTCTTAGATATTCTTTTTTTTTTTCTTTTTTTAAATTTTAATTAATTTTTATTTTTTAGTTTGTTTTGCTTTACAATACTGTATTCGTTTTGTTATACATTGACGTGAATCAGCCACGAGTGTACATGAACTCCCAATCCCGACCCCCACCTCCCCCCTCCTGCCCCACACCATCTCTCTGGATTATCCCCGTGCATCAGTCCCAAGCATCCTGCATCGAACCTAGACCGGTGATTCGTTTCACTTATGATATCATACATGTTACACTGCCACTCTGCCAACTCATCCCACCCTCTCCCTCTCCCACAGAGTCCAAAAGGCTGTTCTATACATCTGTGTCTCTTTTGCTGACTCGCATACAGGTTTTTCATTACCATTCTCTTAGATATTCTAAGAGGAAACCAGAATGCTTTTTTAAAAAGTGGAAGATTTCAACCATAGCATCCATTAAAATTATATATTTAAATCAACTGAAAAAAAAAAAGTGGAAGGATCCTGGGTAGGGATCAACAAATACCTACTGCCATATCTGGGCATTCCATTAAAAAAAATTCATTTGCTTTCTTCAGTTTTAAAATTTCATTTACTTTCTTTTAAAATGCATTTGCTTCCTCTGTTTATTTAAAAATTCACTTGACTTCTCAATTTTTGTTTGCAAATTCAAGAACATAAACTATATAATTATTCAGTAATGGCTTAACAACGTAATGAGGTATCCATCTACCTTTGTAAAGTAAAACACAGAGATAAATGTTTCCAGTATTTTGGAGTTCTGTGAGAATGAATAGAACTTCACCAGCCACCTTAGCTCCTCTGTAGAATGAACTGGTGCTATGTCACCTGTTAAATTTAAATTTTAAATGAGAAAGGAGAAAAGCATAAATCTAAGCTCTTGGTAGTTGTCAGGAACTGAGGGTAAACTGTTAGTCAGAAGCTGTTTATTAGGTGCTTACTGTGTACTCAGCAGAGTTATTGCTGTGGAAGATTCTGAACAAGTGAGGGCAGGAAGCTGCTTTAAAAAGTACATAGGCTATCTGCAAAGTCCAGACAAGCACACAAGAAAAGGTAAATAACAGAAGATGGTAGACAATTTGATATAACTTGTATGGAACAGGCTGTATTCTAGAGGGGCTTCCCTGATAGCTCAGATGGTAAAGAATTCCTCTATAATGCAAGAGACCTGAGTTTGATTCCTGGGTCAGGAAGACCCTCTGGAGAAGGGAATGGCTCCCCATTCCAGTATTCTTGCATGGAGAATCTCATGGACAGAGCAGCCTGGTGGGCTACAGCCCGTGAGGTCACAACGAGTCAGACACAACTGAGCGACTAACACAACCACATAGAAAGGAAGGTTGCTGCTGCTGCTGAGTCACTTCAGTCGTATCTGACTCTGTGCGACCTCATAGACGGCAGCCCACCAGGCTCCCTCGTCCCTGGGGTTCTCCAGGCAAGAACACTGGAGTGGGTTGCCATTTCCTTCTCCAATGCAGGAAAGTGAAAAGTGAAAGTGAAGTCGCTCAGTCGTGTCCGACTTAGCAATCCCATGGACTGCAGCCTACCAGGCTCCTCCATCCATGGGATTTTCCAAGCAAGAGTACTGGAGTGGGGTGCCATTGCCTTCTCTGAGAGAGGACAGTTGAAATTGGCTAAATTATGTTAATGAAAAATTCTTAGAGGACTGAGCCCAGCATTGAGAAGGAGCTAAGGCCTGGAGAATCCCAGGGACAGGGGAGCCTGGTGGGCTGCTGTCTATGGGGTCACACAAAATTGGACACGACTGAAGCGACTTAGCAGCAGCAGTAGCAAGATCTGCAGAGGGGAAATTGAAACAGAAGACTTTCCACATGGGAAGATTAATTACAACAATGGCGGAAGGTATAGTTGAGCTTGGTGAGTGTAGAAACGCTGATGAGAGGCTGGTCTGGAATGACACTCTATTACGCATTGAAAGTTTGTTCTTAATATGACAGTGGGTGAGGATAGCAAAGGTCTTTGTCCTTAGCCATGGTTTTTGATTATGGTCAGTAAGATGACAGTCAGTGCAGGAACGTGTTGAAAATAGTTTTAAAGAAATTGGTTCAGGTTGATGTATAAGGTGCACTGGAGTGAGTAACTTGAAATATGTAAAATAAGTCTGATATTTTCTTGGTAATTTATCCATGAGAGGGTGATAAGAGTGACTGTAGGAATACTGTTTTTTCAGTTGTGTTTCTGATTACTGGAAGAATCCAGACATGATAAAATACTGTCAAATTTGCTGCTAAAACACATGGCAGATTAGTGTAGCAAGAAGAACATGAGCTCTAGAATTAGTTATGCTGCTAAGTCGCTTCAGTTGTGTCCAACTCTGTGCGACCCCATGGAGCCTACCAGGCTTCTCCGTCCATGGAATTTTCCAGGCAAGAGTACTGGAGTGGGGTGCCATTGCCTTCTGGGTTCAGATCCCAGCTCCATGTTGTAAGTGGTGTGAAAATTTAGGCACACTTTTTTTTTTTTTAAGTTTTTTTGATGTGGACTATTTAAAAAGTCTGTATTGAATTTGTTACAGTATTGCTTCTGTTTTTTTGTTTTGGTTTTTTTGGCCATGAGGCATGTAGAATCTTAGCTTCTGAACCAAAGATTGAACCCACAACCCCTCCATTGGAAGGTGAAGCATTATCTACTGGACCACCAGGGAAATCCCTAATCATGCTTCTTAATCCCTGTGAATGTTAATTTCTTTGAGTCATATAGAGATATATGACCTACTTCACTCAGCTGTTAGAGTTAAATAGCAAATATAAAGTATGTAGCCTTCTCTCTTGGAGAAGCCAATGGCACCCCACTCCAGTACTCTTGCCTGGAAAATCCCATGGATGGAGGAGCCTGGTGGGCTGCAGTCCATGGGGTCGCTAACAGTCAGACACGACTGAGCGACTTCACTTTCACTTTTCACTTTCATGCATTTGAGAAGGAAATGGCAGCCCACTCCAGTGTTCTTGCCTGGAGAATCCCAGGGACGNGTGCATCAGTCCCAAGCATCCTGCATCGAACCTAGACCGGTGATTCGTTTCACTTATGATATCATACATGTTACACTGCCACTCTGCCAACTCATCCCACCCTCTCCCTCTCCCACAGAGTCCAAAAGGCTGTTCTATACATCTGTGTCTCTTTTGCTGACTCGCATACAGGTTTTTCATTACCATTCTCTTAGATATTCTAAGAGGAAACCAGAATGCTTTTTTAAAAAGTGGAAGATTTCAACCATAGATCCATTAAAATTATATATTTAAATCAACTGAAAAAAAAAAAGTGGAAGGATCCTGGGTAGGGATCAACAAATACCTACTGCCATATCTGGGCATTCCATTAAAAAAAATTCATTTGCTTTCTTCAGTTTTAAAATTTCATTTACTTTCTTTTAAAATGCATTTGCTTCCTCTGTTTATTTAAAAATTCACTTGACTTCTCAATTTTTGTTTGCAAATTCAAGAACATAAACTATATAATTATTCAGTAATGGCTTAACAACGTAATGAGGTATCCATCTACCTTTGTAAAGTAAAACACAGAGATAAATGTTTCCAGTATTTTGGAGTTCTGTGAGAATGAATAGAACTTCACCAGCCACCTTAGCTCCTCTGTAGAATGAACTGGTGCTATGTCACCTGTTAAATTTAAATTTTAAATGAGAAAGGAGAAAAGCATAAATCTAAGCTCTTGGTAGTTGTCAGGAACTGAGGGTAAACTGTTAGTCAGAAGCTGTTTATTAGGTGCTTACTGTGTACTCAGCAGAGTTATTGCTGTGGAAGATTCTGAACAAGTGAGGGCAGGAAGCTGCTTTAAAAAGTACATAGGCTATCTGCAAAGTCCAGACAAGCACACAAGAAAAGGTAAATAACAGAAGATGGTAGACAATTTGATATAACTTGTATGGAACAGGCTGTATTCTAGAGGGGCTTCCCTGATAGCTCAGATGGTAAAGAATTCCTCTATAATGCAAGAGACCTGAGTTTGATTCCTGGGTCAGGAAGACCCTCTGGAGAAGGGAATGGCTCCCCATTCCAGTATTCTTGCATGGAGAATCTCATGGACAGAGCAGCCTGGTGGGCTACAGCCCGTGAGGTCACAACGAGTCAGACACAACTGAGCGACTAACACAACCACATAGAAAGGAAGGTTGCTGCTGCTGCTGAGTCACTTCAGTCGTATCTGACTCTGTGCGACCTCATAGACGGCAGCCCACCAGGCTCCCTCGTCCCTGGGGTTCTCCAGGCAAGAACACTGGAGTGTTTGCCATTTCCTTCTCCAATGCAGGAAAGTGAAAAGTGAAAGTGAAGTCGCTCAGTCGTGTCCGACTTAGCAATCCCATGGACTGCAGCCTACCAGGCTCCTCCATCCATGGGATTTTCCAAGCAAGAGTACTGGAGTGGGGTGCCATTGCCTTCTCTGAGAGAGGACAGTTGAAATTGGCTAAATTATGTTAATGAAAAATTCTTAGAGGACTGAGCCCAGCATTGAGAAGGAGCTAAGGCCTGGAGAATCCCAGGGACAGGGGAGCCTGGTGGGCTGCTGTCTATGGGGTCACACAAAATTGGACACAACTGAAGCGACTTAGCAGCAGCAGTAGCAAGATCTGCAGAGGGGAAATTGAAACAGAAGACTTTCCACATGGGAAGATTAATTACAACAATGGCGGAAGGTATAGTTGAGCTTGGTGAGTGTAGAAACGCTGATGAGAGGCTGGTCTGGAATGACACTCTATTACGCATTGAAAGTTTGTTCTTAATATGACAGTGGGTGAGGATAGCAAAGGTTTTTGTCCTTAGCCATGGTTTTTGATTATGGTCAGTAAGATGACAGTCAGTGCAGGAACGTGTTGAAAATAGTTTTAAAGAAATTGGTTCAGGTTGATGTATAAGGTGCACTGGAGTGAGTAACTTGAAATATGTAAAATAAGTCTGATATTTTCTTGGTAATTTATCCATGAGAGGGTGATAAGAGTGACTGTAGGAATACTGTTTTTTCAGTTGTGTTTCTGATTACTGGAAGAATCCAGACATGATAAAATACTGTCAAATTTGCTGCTAAAACACATGGCAGATTAGTGTAGCAAGAAGAACATGAGCTCTAGAATTAGTTATGCTGCTAAGTCGCTTCAGTTGTGTCCAACTCTGTGCGACCCCATGGAGCCTACCAGGCTTCTCCGTCCATGGAATTTTCCAGGCAAGAGTACTGGAGTGGGGTGCCATTGCCTTCTGGGTTCAGATCCCAGCTCCATGTTGTAAGTGGTGTGAAAATTTAGGCACACTTTTTTTTTTTTAAGTTTTTTTGATGTGGACTATTTAAAAAGTCTGTATTGAATTTGTTACAGTATTGCTTCTGTTTTTTTGTTTTGGTTTTTTTGGCCATGAGGCATGTAGAATCTTAGCTTCTGAACCAAAGATTGAACCCACAACCCCTCCATTGGAAGGTGAAGCATTATCTACTGGACCACCAGGGAAATCCCTAATCATGCTTCTTAATCCCTGTGAATGTTAATTTCTTTGAGTCATATAGAGATATATGACCTACTTCACTCAGCTGTTAGAGTTAAATAGCAAATATAAAGTATGTAGCCTTCTCTCTTGGAGAAGCCAATGGCACCCCACTCCAGTACTCTTGCCTGGAAAATCCCATGGATGGAGGAGCCTGGTGGGCTGCAGTCCATGGGGTCGCTAACAGTCAGACACGACTGAGCGACTTCACTTTCACTTTTCACTTTCATGCATTTGAGAAGGAAATGGCAGCCCACTCCAGTGTTCTTGCCTGGAGAATCCCAGGGACGGAGGAGCCTGGTGGGCTGCCGTCTATGGGGTCACACAGAGTCAGACACGACTGAAGTGACTTAGCAGCAGCAGCCTTCTCTCTCCTCATGACCCCTACCCTAAATTTCTTAGTCACTGGAAATAAAGACTGGAAGAATTCTTATGCCTAAGAATGCACTTGGACATTCTTCATCAAGCAAGTCACAGCATTTCTAATGCTGTCACCGCTAGTGAAGAGTCTAAGAGAAGGCTCGTTGTCTGATTACTAGAGAAAAGTCTGTTCTCTGAGGCAGTGGAATTCTGGTTGAAGGGGACAGCTGAGGGGAGAGGAGGGAGCGCTGCATTTGGAGTGATTCAGGCTTCAGACCCTGATCATACCACCTGTGGTGTGCCCTTGGGTGAATGACTCTGAACTCTAATCTTTTTTTTAATATTTGTTTGGCAGCACGTGGTATCTGTGTTGCATCATGTAGGATCTTTTGTTGCAGTACACAGACTCTCTAGTTGTGCTGTCAGGCTTAGTGGCTCCAGGCGTGTGGGATCTTAGCTCCCTGGCTTGGGATCAAACCCGTTGTCCCCTTCAGTGCCAGGCAGATTCTTAACCACTTGACCAGCAAGGAAGCCCCAGCCATTGTCTTAAATGACCTTAATAACATAGGGTGTGGATGAAACAGGATGACATAGTAAACACTTCATAAAGTTTAACCTTCCCAGAAAAATTTAGTATTGATCAATTGAGTGTCATGTAATAGTTTAGCTATAATCCTTTAAAGAGACCTTTGGAGAAAAGATGGTTATAATAACAGATAATATCCTAACCCTTGTAAGGAACTGTCATGTTTAGATTATCTGAGAAAATTTATATGACATTTTAATTAATAAAATTCTTCTTACTACTAAGCAAGTGTATAATTGTATCTTTAGTTCTTTTGCCCTAAGCACACCCCCAAAGTACACAAAGTAGCCTTCATTTTTGTGACTGCAATTAGTACTCATTGGCTTTTTACATCCTTTGCAGCTGTGCATTTATGGTATATTTAGGCAAATAATTTGAATCATCCTGACTTTAAAGCCATGTGATAATTTGGGGACGCTTTCTAACCTTATCCCTCACAATGCTAATTCAAAAGAAGAAGATGATACATAGTATTTGAAATAGAAACTAGAGGAGTAATTCCTAACCAGCGCTAACTGGTATATGACAAAGAGCCTCTGAGCACGTCATAGCTGAGGCTGCTGAAGAATTCTGTTCTGTGAAAAAGCTAAATCTTGATAGTGACCTTCCTGCAAAAGACAGAGGTTTCATCGAAAAGGAAATCCTGCTTTTGCTGAGCTGAAACTCAGAGTTATTTATGTGCTGTAGTGTTCGACTCTGTAGCCCCATGGACTGGAGCCCGCCAGGCTCCTCTGTCTTTGGAATTTTCCAGGCAAGAATACAGCAGTGGGTTCTCAGTTCCTTCTCCAGGGGATCTTCCATACCCAGGGATAGAACTCAGTTCTGCCTACTCTGTGGTCTCCTGGATTGACAGGTGGATTCTTTACTACTAGCGCACCTGGGAAGCGCAGAGCTATTTATACCCATTACCATTTTCTGCTTTTAGAACTGATTGTGTAACTTGATGAGTTTTCCAGTAGATATGGAGAGTATATATAATGTTTTTATCCACTGGCAAATGACACAGGGAATTAAGAGTATTATAAATATTTAAAGCTGCAGTTTTCAAACTCTCTGAAATACAGATTGCTCCATCTAAGCAAATATATGCAAACTGCCTAGTTCACTCATTTCTTCTTATTGCAAAGACTATATCATTTTTAATTGCAAAATACTAAAGGAAAAGTAACACATGACTATGAAATTACTCTGCTCTGTCTTTGTTCAAACAGTGATAACTCATAAAACTCACTATTCTACTAGGAGGAACCCTGATATACCTCCTGGGAACACAACAGTTTATAAACGACTGTCCTGGTAGTCTGCAAATAAGGAAGACATTGTTGAACAGTTGTAACTCTCTCAACATCAAACAGAGGACCCCTGTTTATTTAATATTTTATTTTCAAAGTTTTTAGGTTAGATAGCATTTGAAAAAAGTTATATGATTAGAAAATTTGAAAAAAAAATTAGGATCTGAATTTCTTTTGTAAACAGAAAGGGGGTAGTTTAGAGTGAGAGTGGAAAGAGACATGGTCAGCAGGGTAGGCCATGGCCTGATCATGTATGGCTTTGTTGGACGTTGTGTCAGTTAGTTATTGCTATGTAACAAATTATCCCCAAATGTAGTGGCCTAAAACAGCAATAAACACGTGTTATCATTACAGTATATGTGAATCAGGAATTCATTAGTAGCTTAACTGTGAAATTATGGCTCAGAGTCTCTTATGAGGCTGTAGAGAAGAGGCTCGGAGAAGGCAATGGCACCCCACTCCAGTACTCTTGCCTGGAAAATCCCATGGATGGAGGAGCCTGGTAGGCTGCAGTCCGTAGGCTGCAGTCCATGGGGTCGCTAAGAGTCAGACACTACTGAGTGACTTCACTTTCACTTTTCACTTTCATGCACTGGAGAAGGACAGGCAACCCACTCCAGTGTTCTTGCCTGGAGAATCCCAGGGATGGAGGAGCCTGGTGGGCTGCCGTCTATGGGGTCACACAGAGTCGGATACGACTGAAGTGACTTAGCAGCAGAGAAGAGGCTGACCAGGGCTTTCCTGAGGCTGGAGGATTCACTCCCAAGATAGCTTTCTATCACATGGTGGACAAGGCGGTGCTAATTGTTGGTGAGAAGTTTCACTTCTTTCTCTTGTGAGTCTTTCCACAGGCTGTTTGAGTGTTAACATGACATGGCATCTCATTTCCTTCAGAGCAGACAACCCAGAGAGACCTAGTAATAGGATCGGGACTTTAAACCGTAGCCCCGGGAGTCACACGTCATGAGTTCCACCATAATCAGTGCATTGGAAACAAAGCACTAAGTTTCCTACACTCGAGGGAAAGGGGATTATGCTCCACCTTTTGAAGGGAGGAGTGTCAAAGAATTTGCAGACACGTTTTATTTTTGTGTATGCATTTAAAATTTTTACTTATAGTTTTATTTTTTAAGATACTGTTGCCAACAACACAGTTCTTTTCCAGAATTCTGTCATGATATGTACATGAGATCTGAGCTTTTAGACATATGCAGTGCTCTTTTTTGGTAAGTTTTTATTTTATATTGGAGAATAGTTGATTGATTTACAGTGCTGTGTTAGTTTCAGTTGTACAGCAAAGTGATTCAGTTATACGTATACCTATGTCTATTCTTTTTGGGGATTTTCATATACATATCTCTCTATATAAAATAATCAGTAAGGACCTACTTTATAACATAGGGAGCTCTACTCAATATTTGTAATAAGCTTTATGGGAAAAGAATAGGCAGACGTATTTTAAAACCAGGACAGACATAAACAAATCTTGGGTCCTAGTCCACTTCATTGATTCATCCATTGTTAAGCATTGTTATGGGTGCGGATAAGGCCTCCCAGGGAGGGTGACTCTTGTGTCAGGGCTTGAAAGATGAGAAGGAAAGGGTTACAGATCCCGAGCATCTTTGCCCTGCTGTGCCATTTATTTCCAACGACCTCATGTTCCAGGCTTCCCAGGTGGCTCAGTGGTAAAGAATCTGCCTGCAATGCAGGAGATGCCGGTACGATCCCTGGGTTGGGAAGATCCCCTGGAGAAGGGAACGGCAACCCACTCCAGTATTGTCTGGGAAATCTCATGCACAGAGGAGCCTGGTGGGCTACAGTCCTTGGGATCACAGTTGGATATGACTTATCGGCTAAACAACAGCAAACCTTCTGGTCTCTGCTTAACCTCTTTCGCTGCCCCGTCCACTTGAAAGTTCACTCAGTCTCTGGGTTAAAATTTCCTCAGTTGTAAAATGATGAGTCTCCTTTTAGATATAACATTTTAATCTAGAAAAATAGGACAGTTTTTTAAATCATTGAAATATACTTAATTTTAGTAGCATAGAACTGAAATTAAGAACAAATAAAATGATAATGTAGTTATAAAGAAATTAATTTGTACACCATTTGAAATTTCTACAATCATTTTCTACTCTTTTAGCTCACTCTTGATATATAAAATTACCTAAAGTATATCTTTAGCTGGGTAGTAATATGCTAAATGTGAATTGCAGTTTTCTGTTAGAAGCCTAAGAGATCTTTGAATTTTTTCTTTTAATTTTTAGACCTGTAAGAATCTTGACTTTTCACACAAAAATCACATCTCTTGAGAGATAGAGAAAATGAAACAAGAAAAGAAAAAGCTGCAAAGAATGTTTCATTTTCTCCAGATCTACCCTCTTGATTTCATCAGTTCCTGATTTGCTCTCAGATCTGTGTGCTTAGGCCAGTGATACCATTTTCCCGTGTGAACTGCTCACTCTTTAGTGCCCTGAGAGCATTTCATTCATGTTTCTCTTTTGGCAATTATGTCTTGTGCTATGATTCTGTATATGTGTAGTAATCAATGAATTCTGTTGCATTTTCTGCTCTTGAGGGCAGGAACAATATTATATTCATAATTGTTGCTCTCAAAGCAGCTATTCCAGTGCTAAAGTGAAAAACTTTGAACAAATCTGGTGCTGTTAAAAAAGACCTTTTTTTGAAGTTTTCGTTATTATAAAAATTATTTATGATCTTAGAAGATAACTGGACTTTGTTAATCACTTCTCAATATGTATAACCTTTAAATCATTATGTGATGCACCTGAAACTAATATAATATGTCAATTATATCTAATTTTTAAAAATACCTATTGAATTGAATGGTAAATTGACTCATGCTAAGATAAAAGTGATTTTGTATGATCAACCATTTCAAATAATCCAACTGATAAATCTTAATTTGTGTAATAGAGGAATAAGGTTATATGTTCTGGCACAATTAAGTCTGAAAAGTTAAGATTTGTTAAAAATTGGTGATAATGATAGTTCTTAGAGTTTTGGTCCTTATCTAAAACTTTGATTCTGATCCATTCATTATTTTTCATACTCACATTATGTGTTGCTGTATAATTTCTTTGAAATGACATATAAATAGCAGTAGAGTAATTGCATTAAAATGTTCCCAAAACTGCAATAAATCTACATTTGATAGGAAAATTATTCGCTCATGTTCATTCAATTTTCCAAAATAATCCAATTACCAAAAAATTTCTCTCCAATAACTAAAACCTCGTTACTGGTTCATAGTTATATCACTAATGAAAGTAGGAAAAATATTTTTGGTAATATTGCAAGTGTTTGAATTCTCCAAAATATAATTTCTGGATTTGAAGAAAAGTCTTTTAACTTTTCAATAAATCTGAGAAATGTTATAATGACTAAGAAATCATGCAGACTGAAACCACTTCCAATCTTTAAGTGGCATATAAATAAATATGAATAGTTAATGACAGTTCAAAATCCCCAAATCATATTAAATATTTCTAATCCTCATTTCACATCTGAATTATTACAAAAATCTTCTTTCTACTCTTCCAGACTATTCTCTGACCATTTCTAATTCATCCTCCCCATTCTGGCAACTTTATCTCTTTAAAATGCAAATGTGAATATGTCAACCCCCTGCTTAAAACTCTTTGTGTGTGATGCGAAGTCACTTCATTCATGTTCGAATCTGTGTGACCTTATGGACTGTAGCCCGCCAGGCTCCTATGTCTGTGGGATTTTCCAGGCAAGATTACTAGAATGGTTTGCCATGCTCTCCTCCAGGGGATTTTCCCAACCCAGGGATCAAACGTGCGTCTCTTAATGTCTCCTGCACTGGCAAGAAGATTCTTTACTACTAGCGCCACCTAGGAAGCCCTAAAACCCTTTACTGACTCCCAAGACTTTAGAATAAAATTCAGATGCCTTTTCGTGATGGATGGGTGCTGATCCCTGCACATCTCAGTCTGTTCTCCTCACTTGTTACAGTGAATTTTCTGGAAATCCCTGTATGGTCAGGATTTTCTCTTCTCATGGGCTTTCCTCTGTTTGGAAAACCTTCCCTACTTCTGTGCCTAAATTCTGTTTTTTAGCTTCACTCAAGCCAAATCACTCCCAAGGTCTTCCAAGTGTCACTCCCAGGGTTTCCTTCAGATGTAATTTTTTTTATTCAGTTGAGTTCTATGTCCCTTTATGTTCTCCTTGTATCCAACACATAATTTTTTTTTAAAGAAACTTAACTAGATATGTGCTCACTGAATTTTAATACTGTAATTTGCTTACTTGTCCATCTCAGCCTCTGGACCATGAGCTCCTCATAAACAGGGAGCTTTCATTTCTGAGTCACTGGAGCTGAGCACAATGCCTGGCAGTGAAGTCACCAAACACAGTTTTGTTTAATGAATAAATATAAATGAATGGCAAATAATTAATAATTGCTATGGAGAGGAACAGCATTCAAAATATTTAATAACTAGTTGGTAGAGGCTTCTGTTGGTCACCTTGGAACTACTCTGACAACAAATATTTAATTTATTGTATTTATTTATTTTAAAATATGTATTTATTTCTTAATCTGTGCCAGGTCTTAGTTGCAGCATGCAGAATCTTTAGTTGTGGCATGTGGGATCTAGTTCCCTGACCAGAGATTGAACCCAGGCCCCCCTGTGTTGGGAACGTGCAGTTTAACCACTGGACCACCAGGGAAGGCCCTGTGACTTTTTGATCCCAACAAGGAGTAAACATCAAATGTAAACTTTGATGCCTACATGCAGTCAGACTGTTACAGAAAAACATGGAGACATAATTTATTGGAAAGTACTTGTATACACGGACACAGAAGCCAATAATCCTGTGTTGAGGACCTATCAATATAGGAAGATAAAAGCTTCCCTATAAAACTGACAATGGTGTTAAAGTGTTGCCATGCCCTTTCCCAGTTACCCAGAGATGTGTTTCATATTGTCTGGTAGACTAGTTCTTACTAAATAGCATCAGTAAGTGAAGGAAGGATAATTTCCAACATCTTTAGCACCTGTAGTAAATCTTTACTGCCTTCTTACTTCACACTTTTAGTAACAGTAAATAGCTCCCCTTCCTTCCTAGCAAAGATGATGTCTTAGCTCATGTGTCCTTCATCTTTTCCATACACTGTCTCAAATACTGCAAAAGCTGATTAGTCCATTATTTCCATTTCTGTCCCCTACCATCCCAAACCAAGGCATGGGTGGTCACCAGAGTGACCCTTCCAAATTGCAAAATGCAAATGTGATCCCTGCCAAAAGCCATGTCGTTTTCTGCATTGCCTATAACAAAGTCCTAAAGGTAGTTAAAAAAAAATTTTTTTTTAATGCATGTGTATTGATTTCATATCTGGATACTCCGCTTCAGGGGAGGCAGGGTAGTCCCTAGGCTTTCTTACAAGTTTCACAGGAGATTCTATCACACAGCCAGGCTAAGAATCACACATCCCCAGGATCAGGTCCTTTGTAGGGAAGAAGGCTCTCCATGGACTGCCTCCTGCCTGTCACTTCCAGTTACTTACTACCTGTGAGATTTTGGCAGGGTTACCTAATACTTGAGCCCCAGCTGCCTTTTTGCAAATGGGGATAATAATACCAGTGATATAGCACAATTTTAAATATTCAAGATAGTATTGGGCCTTTTAATTTATCACCTGAACTGAGACTCTATTAATAATTACTCAAGATACTATTCATAAATTAGACCATCCCAAACAACTGAAACATGCGGTCATAGTAATTTGAAGCCATATATTCAAAGCATTTCTCACAGTGAATGATATATAGCGTGTGTTCAATAAATCATTTTTATTTTCATTGTTCTTCACATCTGCATCCCGCACTCTGCTGGAAGCGCTTGCACGCTGAGGTTGTGGCATAAAGAGCAAATGGTGATCAAGGTGCCCCCTAATTAAGATCCTGGACATTTGTCACTGCCTTTCCCCCCTAGACATTATACACTGTCACCATTGATATTTCTCTGTTTTTAGATTTTCCCTTTTCTTGTCTATTGTTCTAGTCTACCATTAAACTCACAGGGCCCAGGACAAGAGTGCAAAAGAGGTCCATTCATAGCATATTTTTAAATTAAAACTTATGTATCAAGCTAATACACTATCAAATCAACCTACGTTGGATTTCCCCAGGGGCTCAGCAGTAAAGAATCTGCCTGTGATGCAGAATATGCAGAAGACTCGGGTTCAATCCCTGGGTCAAGAAGATGCCCCAGACAAGGGCATGGCAACCCACTCCAGTATTCCTGCCTGGGAAATCCCATGGATAGAGGAGCCTGGCAGGCTACAGTCTATAGGGTTGCAAAGAGTTAGACATGACTGAAGCAACTGAACATGCACACATCCTTCTACATTGATAAATATATCTTTCTAGCAATATGATAAGTCTGAATTTAGACTTCTAAAAAACCCTGGAGTTCACTTTTTGAAAGGATTGGGACTGATTCTGGACTCTGGCCCCTTCCCCTTCCTCACCCTAGGCTCCATCCATACCACAGGAACATCATGTGTAAAGGTGTAGACACCCCACCCTGTGCATTCAGGCTCTGTTCATTTGTTACTGGCACCCTTCCTCACAAAAACATCTAGTAAAACTATGGAATGAGGTTTGTGACATTGTATAGGAGACAGGGATCAAGACCATCCCTATGGAAAAGAAATGCAAAAAAGCAAAATGGCTGTCTGGGGAGGCCTTACAAATAGCTGTGAAAAGAAGAGATCTCCAAAATCACTGCAGATGGTGACTGCAGCCATGAAATTAAAAGACGCTTACTCCTTGGAAGAAAAGTTATGACCAACCTAGATAGTTTACTCAAAAGCAGAGACATTACTTTGCCGACTAAGGTCCGTCTAGTCAAGGCTATGGTTTTTCCTGTGGTCATGTATGGATGTGAGAGTTGGACTGTGAAGAAAGCTGAGCGCCAAAGAATTGATGCTTTTGACCTGTGGTGTTGGAGAAGACTCTTGAGAGTCCCATGGACTGCAAGGAGATCCAACCAGTCCATTCAGAAGGAGATCAACCCTGGGATTTCTTTGGAAGGAATGATGCTAAAACTGAAGCTCCAGTACTTTGGCCACCTCATGCGAAAGGTTGACTCATTGGAAAAGACCCTGATGCTGGGAGGGATTGGGGGCAGGAGGAGAAGGGGACGACCGAGGATGAGATGGCTGGATGGCATTACGGACTCAGTGTGCGTGAGTCTGAGTGAACTCTGGGAGTTGGTAATGGACAGGGAGGCCTGGTGTGCTGTGATTCATGGGGTCGCAAAGAGTCGGACACGACTGAGCGACTGAACGGAACAGAACGGAAGTGTGTGTTAGACTTGTGTTGCTGCTGTAACAGTTATCACCAATTCAGTGACTTAACATAATTCATTCTTCGTATATTAACACTAAATGGCAACCCACTCCAGTAGTCTTGCCTAGAGAATCCCAGGGATGGGGGAGCCTGGTGGGATGCCATCTATGGGGTCACACAGGGTCGGACATGTCTGAAGCTACTTAGTAGTAATAGTAGTAGTAGCAGTCTAGAAAGATGGTGCTGATGAACCTATTTGCAGGGCTGCTGGTGCTACTGCTAAGTTGCTTCAGTCGTGTCAGACTCTGTGCACCCCAGAGACGGCAGGCTCCCTCGTCCCTGGGATTCCCCAGGCAAGAACACTGGAGTGGGTTGCCATTTCCTTCTCCAATGCATGAAAGTGAAGAGTGAAAGTGAAGTCACTCAGTCGTGTCCGACTCTTTGAGACCCCATGGACTGCAGCCCACCAGGCTCCTCTGTCCATGGGATTTTCCAGGCAAGAGTACTGGAGTGGGGTGCCATCCCTTCTCCATTTGCAGGGCGGAAATGGAGCTGCTTTTAGAAAAGGCAGAGGAATCAGTCAAATTGCCAACATCCGCTGGATCACCAAAAAAGCAAGAGAGTTCCAGAAAAACATCTACTTCTGCTTTATTGACTATGCCAAAGCCTTCGACTGTGTGGATCACAATCAACTGTGGAAAATTCTGAAATAGTTGGGAATACCAGACCACCTGACCTGCCTCTTGAGAAACCTATATGCAGGTCAGAAAGCAACAGTTAGAACTGGACATGGAACAACAGACTGGTTCCAAATAGGATAAGGAGTACGTCAAGGCTGTATATTGTCACCCTGCTTATTTAACTTCTCTGCAGAGTACACCATGAGAAACGCTGGGCTGGAAGCACAAGCTGGAATAAAGATTGCCAGGAAAGTATCAATAACCTCATATATGCAGATGATACCATCCTTATGGCAGAAAGTGAAGAGGAACTAAAGAGCCTCTTGATGAAAGTGAAAGAGGAGAGTGAAAAAGTTGGCTTACAAGCTCAGCATTCATAGGAAATAGAAGGGGGAACAGTGGAAACAGTGTCACACTTTATTTTTTGGGGCTCCAAAATCACTGCAGATGGTGACTGCAGCCATGAAATTAAAAGACGCTTACTCCTTGGAAGAAAAGTTATGACCAACCTAGATAGTTTACTCAAAAGCAGAGACATTACTTTGCCGACTAAGGTCCGTCTAGTCAAGGCTATGGTTTTTCCTGTGGTCATGTATGGATGTGAGAGTTGGACTGTGAAGAAAGCTGAGCGCCAAAGAATTGATGCTTTTGACCGTGGTGTTGGAGAAGACTCTTGAGAGTCCCATGGACTGCAAGGAGATCCAACCAGTCCATTCAGAAGGAGATCAACCCTGGGATTTCTTTGGAAGGAATGATGCTAAAACTGAAGCTCCAGTACTTTGGCCACCTCATGCGAAAGGTTGACTCATTGGAAAAGACCCTGATGCTGGGAGGGATTGGGGGCAGGAGGAGAAGGGGACGACCGAGGATGAGATGGCTGGATGGCATTACGGACTCAGTGTGCGTGAGTCTGAGTGAACTCTGGGAGTTGGTAATGGACAGGGAGGCCTGGTGTGCTGTGATTCATGGGGTCGCAAAGAGTCGGACACGACTGAGCGACTGAACGGAACAGAACGGAAGTGTGTGTTAGACTTGTGTTGCTGCTGTAACAGTTATCACCAATTCAGTGACTTAACATAATTCATTCTTCGTATATTAACACTAAATGGCAACCCACTCCAGTAGTCTTGCCTAGAGAATCCCAGGGATGGGGGAGCCTGGTGGGATGCCATCTATGGGGTCACACAGGGTCGGACATGTCTGAAGCTACTTAGTAGTAATAGTAGTAGTAGCAGTCTAGAAAGATGGTGCTGATGAACCTATTTGCAGGGCTGCTGGTGCTACTGCTAAGTTGCTTCAGTCGTGTCAGACTCTGTGCAACCCCAGAGACGGCAGGCTCCCTCGTCCCTGGGATTCCCCAGGCAAGAACACTGGAGTGGGTTGCCATTTCCTTCTCCAATGCATGAAAGTGAAGAGTGAAAGTGAAGTCACTCAGTCGTGTCCGACTCTTTGAGACCCCATGGACTGCAGCCCACCAGGCTCCTCTGTCCATGGGATTTTCCAGGCAAGAGTACTGGAGTGGGGTGCCATCCCTTCTCCATTTGCAGGGCGGAAATGGAGCTGCTTTTAGAAAAGGCAGAGGAATCAGTCAAATTGCCAACATCCGCTGGATCACCAAAAAAGCAAGAGAGTTCCAGAAAAACATCTACTTCTGCTTTATTGACTATGCCAAAGCCTCGACTGTGTGGATCACAATCAACTGTGGAAAATTCTGAAATAGTTGGGAATACCAGACCACCTGACCTGCCTCTTGAGAAACCTATATGCAGGTCAGAAAGCAACAGTTAGAACTGGACATGGAACAACAGACTGGTTCCAAATAGGATAAGGAGTACGTCAAGGCTGTATATTGTCACCCTGCTTATTTAACTTCTCTGCAGAGTACACCATGAGAAACGCTGGGCTGGAAGCACAAGCTGGAATAAAGATTGCCAGGAAAGTATCAATAACCTCATATATGCAGATGATACCATCCTTATGGCAGAAAGTGAAGAGGAACTAAAGAGCCTCTTGATGAAAGTGAAAGAGGAGAGTGAAAAAGTTGGCTTACAAGCTCAGCATTCATAGGAAATAGAAGGGGGAACAGTGGAAACAGTGTCACACTTTATTTTTTGGGGCTCCAAAATCACTGCAGATGGTGACTGCAGCCATGAAATTAAAAGACACTTACTCTTTGGAAGGAAAGTTATGACCAACTGAGACAGCATATTAAAAAGCAGAGATATTACTTTGCCAACAAAGGTCAAGTCAAGGCTATGGTTTTTCCAGTAGTCATGGATGGATGTGAGAGGTGGACTGTGAAGAAAGCTGAGCACTGAAGAATTGATGCTTTTGAACTGTGGTGTTGGAAAAGACTCTTGATAGTCCCTTGGACTGCAAGGAGATCCAAGCCGTCCATCCTAAAAGAGACCAGTCCTGGGTGTTCATTGAAAGGAATGATGCTGAGGCTGAAACTCCAATACTTTGGCCACCTCAAGTAAAGAGTTGACTTATTGGAAAACACCCTGATGCTGGGGGTGGAGAGGATTGGGGGCAGGAGAAGAAGGGGACGACAGAGGATGAGATGGTTGGATGGCATCACCGACTCGATGGACATGAGTTTGGGTGGACTCTAGGAGCTGGTGATGGACAGGGAGGTCTGACGTGCTGCGATTTATGGGGTCGCAAAGAGTCAGACACGACTCGGTGACTGAACTGACTAACTGAACTGAATAGAGTTGCAGACAGAGAGAAGAAACTTGTGGACACAGTAGGAAGGAAGGAGAGGGTGGGATGAATGGAGAGAATAGCATAAAAACATATACATTACCATAGGTAAAAAAGATGACCAGTGGGAATTTGCTGTATGTCTCAGTGAGTTAAAAGCTGTGCTCTGCGACAACCTAAAGGGGTGGGATGGGGTGGAAGGAGGGAGGGAGGTTCAAGAGGGATGGGACATACGTATACCTAAGGCTGATTCATGTTGATGTATGGCGGAAAGCAACACAATATTATAAAGCATCCTTCAATGAAAAATGTCAAACTGTAGTAAAAAAAAAAAACCCACAATTTCTTTTTTTATTATTCTTTTATAATTTTAGAAGTCTGAAGTCTAAAATCACTCCTACAGGATTAATGCCAAGGTGCTGGCACTGCTGCTTCCTACTGAATGTTCCGAGTAAATCTTTCCTTTCTCACTTGCTGCCTCCCTCTTGTAAAGACCTTTTGTGATAACATCAAGCCCACCTGCGTAATTCAGGTTACTCTCCTCATCTCAAAATCTTTAACTGAATCACATCTGCAAGATTCCTTTTACCATTATAGGTAATATTTACACGTTCTGGGGATTAGGATGTGGACATATTTGAGGACCATTTTTCAACCCCTGCAGGGTGTGCCTGCCAGTGGACCCTTGAGTGGATGATCCCAAGGAAGAAGTCTGAGCCAGCGCTGAAGCACACTTGGGGCTGCACGGGAGGGAACTCTGGGTGGCAGCATGTCTGATGTGTGATCTGAGGGCAGGGGAGCTGCAGGATCAGAGAGGGCGTGTCCCCTTGGCCCTCTGGATCCCTTACCCTGCTCAGCTAGCGGAGGTCCCTTTAAAGTCCAAGACCCAAGACAGAAGCCTGAGGATGGCCCATTGCTCCTTCCCCCTGCCGTCTGGCAGCGACAGTCTATTTACCTTTCTCTCAATCCACATACAAGGTTCTGAGGGAAACATGTAAGCAACTTATGTTATTCGTTCAAAGTTCTTTTTTTCTTTTTGCATCTCTGCCTTTTACTTGTCGTGAAAGAGCCCCAATCCACACCCACTCATTGTGTGTAACCATCCTCACTGGCTTTCCCTTCCTCTGAATCTCTAATTCCATCCTTCCGCCACCTCTTCAGTTCTTAAAATACACAAGATTTCACCTGTTTTCTGTGTTTTTTAAAAAATATGCTCTCCAGCTAGCAAGTTATTCCTGAATCCTACAAAACTGACATCTTTGTTTTAAAATTTCCACCATCATTTGAAACCTACAGATTTTCTTTTGTAATCAAATTTTAAATAACTTTTCTTATTCCACTTGTTATCTGTGTGTGCATGCTCAGTTGCTCAGTCATGTCTGACTCTTTGTGACTGAATGGACTGTGGCCTGCCAGGCTCCTCTGTCCATGGGATTTCCCAGGCTAAAATACTGGAGTGGGTTGCCACGCCCTTCTTCAGGGGATCTTTCTACCCAGGGATCAAATCCACGTCTCCTGCATTGGTAGGTGGGTTCTTTACCATTGAGCCACCTGGGAAGCCCATTCTACTTAAACCCTTGTGTATTTATATTTTGCTATATCTTGACCATTTTGAATAACATTTCCACACTTGTAGAATGTATACGGAAGAATTTTTCAAAAAAGCTATTTTTCTTTCCTTATAAGTTTTTGAAACTTCCTGAAGTTTCATCTGTATGTTTACTTAATCTCGTTAATGCATTCAAGTTTTAAGGGAACCAACTGTGTTTAAGATTCTGACATAATTTCGAGAGAATGTTGAGTTTTGATAGTTTATGAATTATTTCATGCGTTTTTAAAAGTAAAGCTTTATGGGTTTTTACCTTAATAAAATATTACATATTGCAAAGGTTCTAACGAAAAGAAAATTTGCCAGTTTAAACTTAGTTTCGAACTCATTTATAAAATGTAAATGCTTTGAAAAACAATGACTACATGATATTGTCATATTACTGTGGTATGTTCTCCAGGAGGGCAGATGTCTGTCTGGTTTGTCACGTTTCCCAGCAATGGCCCAGCTACCAATGCTTGGATTTTTGTAAATAATTGAGTAAATGAATATGAGAATTAACAAATAATAGAATTTCAGAATGGATTTTAAAAAGTAAAGAGGGTTCAGTATAAATCATGCTACCTCAGTCAGAACATTGAAATACAGGTTTTTAAATTTTCAATCAGATTTATAATGTCTCCCAGCCTATTTTGATATGAGTAATATTTTATACCTTTAAGAGTGTTAAAATGTGTATATTCAAGATAATGATCATCTGTTTAAATGGTTTATGAATTGATAAATACAGGAGATATTACATGAACATTACTTTATATATATAGTATATATAATGAGAATTCTATATATTATAGAATTATATAGACATTTAGATACTAAATATCTTTAGTCTTAACACAGTGTTGGGTTATAAGAAATGTGAATCTCTGATACTGAAATGAAGGCAGGAAATGAGGGGGATATTTCTTCCATTTCTCCTCCTTCTTTGAAATATCTTAGGTGGAAATTGGTTAACTTTGATTTTGTCTAATTTTATGATGGTAAATGCGGGTATGACTTCTTCATTGTGAGGGTATGTTATTTGTTTCAACATTTCAAAATTTTTCTTCATAGTATTCATTCTTTCCTTGTCTTGTATTCTTCCCTGGTTTAAACTTGTCAAATGATTGAAAATACCTCTTTCACTGTTTGTCCTCAGAATGGCTTCACTCCTTTATACATGGCTGCCCAAGAGAATCACATTGACGTTGTAAAATATTTGCTGGAAAATGGAGCTAATCAGAGCACTGCTACTGAGGTAAGACTGTCAACTCTAAAGACTTGAATTTTTTTTTATCTTAATGTCCATTTTCTTTGTATCTAACTGTAAAGGTTCTCCATTATCTTTATATTTTAGGAATGTTAATGTCACTATTGTAATCTACAACAGTGGCCATGAATGAGCAATCCAGTGCATAGTTCAATGAGTTTATAATTTTGGATTCATATCAACTTATTCTTATGTGAACTATACTTCCATCAATTTTGCCATTCTGTAGCCTTTTTGAAGCTTTATACCATTCTAAAATCAAATTATAGTAAATTCTGCCCATCTCTTTTCATCCATATTTTATCTTTGTTAGGATCTAATACAATTCCTTAAAGGGACTTTTTTTTTTAGTGATAAGCACTGATTCATAGTTCTTGGTATTTGTACAGTTTCATGAGGAATAGAACATCAGAAAGCTGTTCGTGTTTCTGAAGTTCAAATTATGACGTGGTTGTATGACTGTGGCTATGGCAGCAGCTGAGTAGAATGTTCAAAATCAGTCCAGTCTCCAAATATTCAGAACATCTAGACATAAAGATGGTTTTAGAATGAGCCAACATAGTGTATCACTTTCCTTTCCCTGTGTGTGTTCTCCAATAAGCAGAACCTGCTTTGTATTTTCCTTCTGATTTTTGCCCTAGGCAGATTAAGGTGTGAATTTAGTGACTGTTTGGAGTAGTGATTTGACACTTTGTGTCAAGTGTAGTAATATGACAATTTGGTCAGGATGTTTTCGAGCTTGGGGAAAATGCTCAGGGGCTCCTGGAAGGTTGGGAGTAGGTGACACAGGAGAGGAAGGGAGGAGACCTCCACTGGGACATGCCTCTCCCTTTAACTTCCCTGGTTCATGTTCTGTGGCTCCACGGACAAAACTTTAAAACTCCTGGCCTGGAGTGAAAGATGACTAATAGAAACTGTCTTGTTAATTTTTAATGTCTAAATGACCTCCTTTATGGGCAATTAAATCTCCAGATGAAATCAACACAACCTGCATTCTTCTACCCTGCAATGTGGGGAGAGGTCATTATAATCTATTCAATTCATGTCCAGGCCCTTTGATAGAAAACTTTTTGTGGAGCCTCATAGTAACTTTCTGACAACTTATTCTCATTAGTTAAAAATGATCCCAAGACATCACTATTTATGAGACCACGTTTCCTGCTTATGACTGGAAAATACAACTACCTAGTGTGAAACGATTTCATGTTCTCTACTCCACACAACAGATTTTACCCTCTTACCACATGAATACAGTGTGGTTTTTATAATTATGATTTTATGGTTGATTTTATGACTTTCTGACGTACTGATTCTGTCAGTGAGTGGCATGTGAATATCTTCAGGCAAAGCCTGGATAACAATAGGAGACTATATCTCTGCATCACATCCTCTGAGAATTGTAGCTAAATATGCTTATCTGCGTTTGTTTTATTTCCTTGAAAACAGAATCATTTACCTAGAGAAATCTTTACACTACAGAATTCTGCCGATCATGTAGACTTACTATTTCTAGTGTGTGGTTTAGGGAACCGCAGCCTGCCAGCACTCTGAGCTGTCTCATGGCTCCTCCAGATTAGACCTCTGTACCATCTCAGTCTGTTTCCAGAAATATGAACACCTTGTTATGTATGTTGCATTGGTTGAGTCCATGTCACACTGTGGTTCTCAGGAAATGAAAATGGTCTTTGATTTCCACACAGAAGTCAATCTTGCAAGAAGAGGAGCCACAGAAGTGGCTCTTACAAGTCAATCACATGGGGTTTTGAATCCTGGTGTAGATTCATTTACGCCTGTTGCTTCATGTTTTAATCATATGCGTTAAGAATCCTCAGTTGTGTCCGACTTTTGCAACATCATGGACTGTAGCTGTCCAGGCTGCTCTGCCCATGGAATTTTCCAGGTGAGAATATTGGAGTGTGTTGCCATTTCCTCCTTCAGGGGATCTTCCCAACCCAGAGATCCATCCCATATCTCTTGAGTCTCCTTACAGTCTGCCTTACAGGCGGATTCTTTACCGCTGAACCACAGGGGAAGCCCCTTAATCATTTAAATGACTATAATTTTTTTCTGAGTGGACATATATAAACTTAATTGGTTATTCCACACCACTGGCCTTAATGGTTATCAGAAAATGCACTAATGGAAAACTTTGCATGTTTCCCTTTAGTCTATTGGGCTTCCCAGGTGACACAGTGGTAAAAAATCCACCTGCCAATGCAGGAGATGGGAGTTTGATCCCTAGGTGGGAAGATCCCCTTGAGGAAAAGATGGCACCCCAGTATTGGCACCCCAATACTCCAGTATTCTTGCTTGGAAAATTCCATGGACAGAGGAGCCTTGCAGACTACAGTCTTTGGGGTCGGAAAAAGTTAGACCCAACTGAACACGCACGAGTGCATGCTTTAGTTATCATTCTGTGAATAAATGACATCTTCACAGGGCTTTGTAGTTGATTGCTGTGTGATATTTTAGGCTGTATTGCTAGATACCATCAATGATTATGTGTGCATGTGTGAAAATACCTAAAGAAGACACCCTGAACCCATTAATAGCCCTAATTTGCAAAAATTACTAAGCAAGACATTATGACCAGTTTATCAGATAGTTTGGGATCATTCAGTATGGCAGTGAAACTCATATTTGAAAAGAAATATTTAAAGTTTTGAAATTTCCCATAATTATAGCAATTGGCATTGGTAAATAGATGGTGAAAAATGAAGCTTATTCAATTTTAATATTGGTTTCCTTTTCATAGAGTTAGTGGAGATACTTGAAAAAATATAATTTCAAATATTTACTCTTCCGTGAAGTGTAGATTAGAATGAAATCATGTGGTGGAGATTCAAAGTTAAATTCTCTGCAGGGAGTTATCTGTCCATCCAGTATCATTTTTATAATTTTCTACTTTCGTCCTTCTTCCTGCATGTTACCAAAATTGAAAGCTAGGAATTTTTAAATCAGGCCCTGTACTGTCAGCAAATGCCTTGTCTCTAAGAAAAAAGTAAGGTTCACACACTTTTAATATAAACTATTCCACTATTGCAGGGGTAATCAAATTAAATATGTATATAACGAGCCTGTTTTTTCCTCCTTCACAGAGGACTTAATTTGTGCCAAAGTTCCAAGTTTAGGCGGCTCTGTTTCATCTTACAACACTACATGCTTTACTCTTCCATTTCATTAAGTAATGCGTTGATTTGAAATTCAATTCTAATTTTGAAAATTCAGTCTTTATTGTGGTAGTGTTGCAGGAAGGGGGACCCCTTCAGGGCCTGAAACTGGGCTCTTGTCTAACACTCGGAAATGAATTGTCTGAGGAGACACATGTGCTGACAAAGCAAGAGATTTTATTGGGAAAGGGCACCCGGGTGGAGAGCAGTAGGGTGAGGGAACTCAGGAGAACTGCTCTGCCGCCTGGCTCGCAGTCTCGGGTTTTATGATGTTGGGATTCGTTTCCGGGTGGTCTTTGGCCAGTCACTCTAATTCAGAGTCTTTCCCTGTGGCGCACGCATCGCCCAGCCAGATGGATGCTAGTGAGAGGGATTCTGGAAGTGGATGGACACGCGGTGTCTCCTTTAGACCTTCCCCAAACTCTTCCGGTTGGTGGTGGCTTATTAGTTCTGTATTCCTTACCAGGATCTCCTGTCATAAAACAGCTCATGCAAATGGTTACTGAAGGGCCTGGTCAGGTGGGCGGTTTCAGTCAGTGTGCTTCCCCTATCAGTAGTGCATATATGATATGTACACTGGAGGAAAATAATTTCCCTCCAAAGTCTACAGTTAGCTTTCTTAAAAGTTAGCTAATTAATTAACTTATTTTTGGTTGTGCTGGGCCTTCCTTTTTTTCTCTAGTTGTGGCAAGCAGAGGCTGCCTTCACTGCACTGCGCAAGCTTCTCACTGTGGCGGCGTCTCTTGTTGTGGATCCCGGGATCTAGGGCGCGTGGGCTTGTAGTTGTGGCCTGTGGGCTCAATAATTGCAGTTCTTGGGCTCTAGAGCACAGGCTCAATAGTTGTGGTGCATGGGCTTAGTTGCTGACGGCATGTGGGATCTTCCTGGACCAGGGATCAAACCTGTGTCTCCTGCAATGGCAGGTAGGATTCTTTACCACTGAGCCACCACGGGAGTCCTACAGTTACCTTTTTGAAAATTATCTTTGGAAACAAATGGAGCAGTTAGATGCGGTTAAATAGCCATTTCTCTGGTATGCATTTCTTAGATGTCCCATCCAATTCCTCTTGTCTCTTCTATGAATGGAAACTTTTAACTCTGAGACTTATTTCAAGCTTTGTGGCTCAGATGGTAAAGCGTCTGTCTACAATATGGGAGACCTGGGTTCGATCCCTGGGTTGGGAAGATTCCCTGGAGGAAATGGCAACCCACTCCAGTACTCTTGCCTGGAAAATCCCATTGATGGAGAAGCTTGGTGCAGGCCACTCACCGTCCATGGGGTCACAAAGAGTCGGGCACGACTGAGCGACTTCACTTCACTTCACTTCACATTAACAGAGCCTAGAGTATATATTTTTTCTACTTGTCACCGTTTCATTTTTGAATACATGTTTCCAGAGAGAAAATATAGCTTCCCAGTTTTCCAGTAACCATCTACCACTAAGACTCCTCTAACTTTGATGATCTGTGCTATTTCTTTAATTGTTTTTTAAGTTTCAAAGTGAAAGGCTGATTTTCTACGTTATTTAGCACAATTTTATATTCAAAAGACAATATATAATTCAACTAAGTGCAAAATTAATGAATTAGCCTTATTTGCCAAAGAATTTTAGATCATATTATGTCCCAAATGTGCCAAATTAATTGGTAATAGACCATTCCATTAACAGTTGTTTTCCCTAATCAATACAGAGATATTTAGCAGCTTGCAAAGTTAATCATGTCATTTATTTCCCTGTGTTGGCTACCATATCGGTCAGACTTGGTTTTCATCATTTCTCCTCTTCCCACAGTTTTCTTTGTATAAGCAGGCATCACATTGGGTTGCTTCTAATTTTTATTTTCAGATTCAAAACATAATTGAGCATATCCTGTGTACAGTATGCTTCATTAGGAAATGCAGATTTTTTTAAAATATATATAGAATAGATATTTTTAAATATCTGATGAAGCCAGTACATAGTATAATAAATGACTACCATAATTTGCTGCAATTTTCACAGTAATATTTATTCCTTCCAATATTTTTGTCAATCTTAATCTTTAATTTGAAAATTAGATGCACTGTTTCTTGGAGTTGAATCCCAGGCTTCCCAAAGTTGATGGAAATTTTTTCCTTCTGTCTTCCCAGGATGGCTTTCGCCCCTGGCGGTGGCGCTCCAGCAGGGACACAACCAGGCAGTGGCCATCCTCCTGGAGAACGACACCAAAGGGAAGGTGAGGCTGCCAGCTCTGCATATTGCAGCCAGGAAAGATGACACCAAATCTGCTGCCCTCCTGCTTCAGAACGATCACAACGCTGACGTACAGTCCAAGGTAAAAGCTGCATGTATTTGTGGACAGGAACTCTTCAGCTGCCGGCTTCCTCCTGGGGGATGATAAAGAAGTAGGCCACGGTGATAATGCAAAATTACTTCTGGTCATCAAAAGAGATGAGTTACTGTCAGAGGTATTTCAGAGTAAAGGGGGCTGTCTGCTGGGCACAGTAAGAAAATAAAACAGAACCCTATACGATAATTTTCTCTAAAAGGTGAAGCTTTTTAGAAATCTTATTTGTTCTACTTATGATAAAAAATAACAGGAACAGAAATAGAAAGATACAATTGTATTGTGTAGTGTTATGGTTGCCTTTGCTAAATAGAATGCATTTTGGCATGCTGGAATGGTGTAGCCAGTTGCAGAGAGCAGGTTGATTGTTTCCTTAATTTTGCACTGTGTAATATCTTCCTCTTTTCCCCACACAACACTGCTTCAGATGATGGTGAATAGGACAACTGAGGTACAGTATTGCGGTTATACCAAAATATATCTTTTTTAAAATTTTATTGTATTTTTTGTCCAATTAGAATAAATGCTCACTAATTCATACTAATGATTAGAACTTTCATTATTAGGAAATTAATTTGGAAACTTTGCCCATAATTAGGACAAATAGGTAATTCCAAAATTTTAATATAACATATTTTTGAAACATTATTAATCAGTATAACTATTAAAATAGCTCATTAGAGTAGAGCATGAAACAATACTGTTCCATAATATGTATTTTACTAAGTGAGCTTTATTATTAACTTTTTGCCAGTAAGAGATGTGACCTCCTTCTCTTAATGAGAATTCTCCATTTAGAATCTAGTAAAGTGTAATTTAAGGAGGTTGCTCTGCAGTGTTTCATCCTCTTATCTAATTGCAGTTGCCCTTTTTTGTATTTTTTTACCACGTTCTAAATAATCAGTAATGATGTTGAGCATATCATGAACAAAATATTTTCATCATCTTGCTATCTGAGAATACATACCTAAATAAGTCCCATCCACCAACAAAATCAATAAGAGCATTTGGTTTAGAGTGTCTGTGTGTGTGTGTGAGCAAGAGAGAGTATGTGTGAGTGTGTGTGTGTATAGTGGTCTCTCTTTGTTGCTATCAAGAGGCACTAATACAAAAACCGTTGAAAGTGTATTATAAAAATTAACCTGTATTATAAAAATTAACCTTCAAAGGCAAGTGACTGTTTCTGTAGATTGATTTTCACTTTGCTGAGAAAATTCTCTAGATTCACATTTCATATGATCACTGGATTGTGGACCTATGGGGATTTTGAGCATTTGCGCTTAGCATTATTAGTGTATTTCTAAAACTAATGCCTGTTTATTAACAAGTTTATCCATTGAGATGTGAACAGACTTAAATTATTCATATCATTTCTTCTGTTCCAAATCTTAGGTCAGAGACTTTTTAAAAAATGCCCAACTGCTTGGTGAAATTGCTCAAGACTGGAATAATACAAATTGATATATCTTAATTACAGATTTTAATATTTTTTACTTTTAAGTGATTTTTGGTAATTGTTTACATTTTTGAAAGCAGTGTTGGTTCTAATCATTATGCAGCAATTTGAGTAGATACATACTGAGTTAGAACTGTTTCTTCAAGGACAGTAGAATAACAAAGAAGAGAAACCCATTCATCCACAGTCCTGTAGAATCTTGACCTGAGCCTTCCATCTCCCTGTTAATCAGGAAAGGATTCCTGAGGGGCTTACGCCAGCCTCATGCTAATCCAAGAGTCACAGCCTGAGGCATCACTGTGGATTTTCAATGAGGCTGCGTCAAGCAATAAATTAGTTTATTTCTGAAAATGGGAAAAATAATATTATTATACTTGAATGATTTGGAAATGATTCATCATGATCTCTGTGTTTTTCTGAAATTAAATTGTAACTCAAATAATAGATACATGTTCAGGATATGACTGGGTGACAGGAAATATCAAGATAAAAATGAAAAACATCTAGTCAATTATTTCCTAAAATATTAAAGTTTGACATTTTGTAAAATAGCCCCCAGGTTGTAGGCTGATTTTTTTTTCTTCTTGACATGAATATTTGGCATCATGTAGACACAAAATAAAAATATCATGACTATAAGCGTGGGCTTTGGATTTATAGTTGCTATTCTTATTTTGTATCTTGCTTCACTAGAGTCGGAAATTATTTGCGGCTAATTTGGCTACTAGCACAGAGGAATTTCTGTTACCTAAGGTATCTGAATACTTATTTAGGCCATTTTAAAAGCAAAGTCACTAAGTGAATAGGAAAATAATGGTTGTGATGTGAGTAACATTTCTTAAGAACAATATTGTGTATATCAAAATTCATTTCAAACAAAAGAGGGCAATGCAAAATGGCCTCAAAACTGCAGGATTTTGTACCCAGCTTTACAGGAACAGTCTTTATTGTTCCTGTTATCTTTTATTAAGCAATGGAAATTATGGCGAGCAGGAACAATGCTTTTTTTAATACGGTAAATAAGAAAAGAATCAATATGCTTCTGCTGTGAAAATGGCAGAAATTTCTAACTACGCTTTCATTAGCAAAAATGAAAGGAAATATGCTTTTCTCTATTTAAGATTTTCAGACTCATTTTTAAAACACTCAGAGTAAACTGTTGTCTAATGCTCATATGACTTATTTATTTTTTATATTAGTCTTACTTTAAAATTTAGTTTAAATTAGTCTTACTTTATTAGTTTATTAGTCTTTAAAATTTATCTTACTGATAAAATTTAGTTTAATTAAATTCAAATGTGGATCCCACTTAATTTTTTTCTTTATTTTATATTCATATTTATTCTACTGTATTGTTTAACTATTGCTTTTTAGACTTTTTTTCATAACAATATAGACTGACAAAACTCAGTTGTTAAAGAGATAGAAATGTCAGGATAGTATAAATGATGTAGTGATGAAATTGTACATCTTCTGTAAGAATTTCTCACAATATATTCATAGTTCCAAAGATACAATATCAACCAGTGCTATTTTTCATTTTGAAAAACACCCAAACTAAAACAAAAATTTTAAAAATAGAAGATGTGAAATTTTCTCTGGAAAAACATTCTTTATTCATAGTTATATTCTATGGCTGAAAAAATACTGTTGTTTAATCATATTTTGTTTTGCTTTAAAGCTAAATCAACTCAGGAAACATGGTTTTATATAAACAACCAATCTCATAAATAAATAAATAGTTATAGTAATTAGAAATAATGTTGCCAAGAAATATAGGATATTTGTTTATCTTTTTATGTTGAGTTATTTACCACTAAATTTAAATAATACCACTCAAACTTAAAAATCTGATTAAAGCATTTATGACCTGATTTATTTTGCTCACGTGTTAGGTAGACAGTTACCATGTGATTTTCTTCACTAATCCAATGACTACAACACATGGAGGTAAAACGCTTTACTGACTGCTATTTTCTTTGCTTTCCACAGAGTGGATTCACCCCTTTGCACATCGCTGCCCACTATGGAAACGTCAACGTGGCAACTCTTCTTCTAAACCGGGGAGCTGCTGTGGACTTCACAGCCAGGGTATGGATTAAAATAGTTTCTCTTTTAATTTAATTTATTGATTGATTGGCCACATTGTGTGGCTTGCAGCATCTTGGTTCCCTGAGCAGGGATTCAACTGAGCCCTCAGCAGTGAAAGTGTCCTAACCACTGGACTGCCAGGGAATTTGGCATTTCACTAAAGTAAAAATAAACAGTGCTAAAGATTTTATTTATTTTTTTCTTAATGGAGTTATCTGTGCTGGAGAAATTAGATTTTCCTTTTTTTTTTTCTCTTCAAATCGTAGGAAGTCATTATGACCCAGCAAGTGAAAAATAGTGTGTAAATTCACATGCATGCAGATCGTTTTCGATAAGGAGGATGATGATTCTGAATCAGTATGAGCAGTTACATTTAAAGGTCACACCATGAATCATGAATGAGAAGCTTCAAGTCAACAAAAAACTGTTAAAATGTTCAGTATAAAATATATAAGTACATTTATACTATGTCCTAACAGTGATTGTAGGGCACATAATTTGATATGGATTTTTTAAAATAAATTGAGAATTTGGTCATAGGAGGAGTCTTATTAGCTAAAGATATTACACTGTGTTATAGGTTTAATGGTATACTTTCATTGGAAAGAATTCACTTACATGACAGATATAAAATTCAGTATACTTAATATACTGTAAATGCAATAGTTGATTTTGCAAAATCATAGCATACCAGAAAATCAGGTACATATCCTTGACATCATGATGATTATAGAATAGCCAAGAAAAGAAATACATATAATTCATGCTTACAGTGTTTTTGTCCTTAGAAGTCTTCTGCCCTGAAACTATATTGAGTTATTTTCAAGTTTTTCATACTGAATTATTCTGAAGAAGATGTTTTTAAGAATCATTTTTCCATTGGGTATTTATTGGCATATGTATATTCCATTTTTAAGCATAGCAAACTTTAGGATCCCAGAATCTCTAAGTGCATGAATGCTTTAAGAAAGATACACTTTGGACTAGGGCTGTGTCCTAGGTAGGACCTGAAATTTTGCTTTTATTATGCAAAATTGCTTCCTTTGTGTCTTGACTGTGATGGGTAGATTTAGTACATATGTTGTAGTAACTGATTAACTTAGTTATGCAGTTTTATTGTGTTTTTCATTCTCTATAGTGCTATGTGGTTTGTGTGCTCTTTTTTGTTCCTTAAAAATGAAAAGCATTGAAGCCATAGAAGCCTTGGATAAAACTGCACAATAGGTCACAGTCTCCTTTGTGCTCTTCAGCACAAAGCCGTCCCCACCATGCCCTGTCACGCCCACCATGCTCTTGTTTGGTCTCTCCACCATGTAGAATGGGATCACTCCTCTGCATGTGGCTTCCAAAAGGGGAAACACAAACATGGTGAAGCCCTACTGGATCGTGGTGGTCAGATTGATGCCAAAACTAGGGTGAGTGTCTCTGTTCTTTCAATTTCCTACCGTTTTTATTTGTTGTATTCTTTTAGCAGGCACTTTAAAATGCCAGTCCCTACACACAAACAAGGCATTTTCAAGGAAATCACCTTCTTGGATTTGATTTAAACTTCATACATTATATAAAGGTTTTACATGATAAAGTGGCATTAATATTTGATCATAAGTACCCAGAGAAGCAGAATGCTAGCTCCTCAACGAGACACTTTTTCAAGTTCTTGCTTACTGATTTTCTGGGCACAAAGATCAAAGATTGAACTTGCTCATCTGTGATTTGGCTAGTCATAAATATCAAGAGCCCAAACTCATTAGGACACATTAAGCTATGAGAGTGTGGTTTTTACATAAAAATATTTTAAAACATGTTGAACATCTTTTGGTTTGAACTTTTCAGTTTCTAAGTCATTTTTCTTAACTGGCTATACTATAGGGATCTGAGCAGGAGATCTCCAGTTATGCTTATGGAAAAAAAGGCATACAGTTATTACTAGGTTGTATGTTTATTCATGTCAGCTTGCCAAGAGGCAGTGCCCCTCATTCATTTCAAATTTTTTGAGTGAAATATAGCTCTGAGTTTTTATGTAGTCCCAGAAACTAGATAATAAGATAGCAGGACAACAGAATTGTTTTAAAGTGCAGACTCTGAATGCAGACTACCTGATTTCAAATCCTACTTCTGCTTACTAGCTGAGTGATATTAACCTTTTACTTGTCTTCTCTAAACTTAGTTAGGCTAATAATACTACCTGCCTTACAGGGTTGTGTGAGAATCAACTCAGGTATTTTTTTAAGTGCTTTGTGGTTAGTCGCTCGGTTGTGTCTGACTCTTTGCAGCCCATAGACTGTAGCCCACTAGGCTCCTCTGTCCATGGGGATTCTCCAGGCAGGAATACTGGAGTGGGTTACCATGCCCTCCTTCAGGGGATCTTCCTAGTCCAGGGATCAGACCCAGGTCTCCACATTGCAGGTGGATTCTTTACCATCTGAGCCACCAGGGAAACCCAAAAATACTGGAGTGGGTAGCCTATGCCTTCTCCAGAGGATCTTCCCGGCCCAGAAATCAAAACAGGGTCTCCTGCATTGCGGATGCTTTACCAGCTGAACTACCAATAAATTACTTAGCTACTCATAATTTTTATCATGTTATGGTAATGATGTACAATTACTTGCTTAAACATTAAACTAGTACTTTAGTGTTAATTCTCAAGTACATTTGATTAATCATAGACTTAAGCAAAACTTTAAACATCCCTATTATGTAAAATTCTGAAATATATGGTGGAAGAAGTCTATATAAGTTAGTAGATAGAATATGTCCCTTATGATATTTTATTGTCACTTTGTTTAATTCTGGGACTTTGCATTCTCATAGTCAAAGGAATAGCGATCTAATTCCCTTGCAAATCTTAAGACTAAAAAATATTTTAATAAATCATCATCTTTGAGCTTTTAAAAACTACACCAGTCCCAGACTATACATTTTGGTTTTTAATGACTTTAGACTATGTTGCTTTTTACATCTCATTTCTCTACGACATTTGGTCCAGAGCACCTGGGTCATCACGTGGGAACTCTGAAATGGTTTGCTTTGTCTGTCAAGATCTTTGCTGTGGTGTCTAGTGTCTTTCACCAGGGTTTTATGTGGTTTCTGCCCTTTGCTTTGAGGGCATGCCTTTTCTCTTGCTATGCTGTAGGTATGCAGAATTTGGAATAATTACATATAATGTCACATGCTTTGCTTACTTATTCTCTGTATTTGAAAGAAAGAGTTTCGGTGCCTCCTTCTTTAAGTCCATTATTTACATAATGAGTCCCTTTACACTGACCTGTCTGTCTCTGTTGAGACTCTCTAGTAATTGAGGACCAATGTAAAGATAGCACTTTGTAAATGCAAAAAAATATTATCTTCGGCAGTGTTTTAAGGATGCATGTTACTCTTATTAATGCTTTTCTGGTGTATTCATTCATTATTGAGGCAATGATTTTGTTTTTATTGATCATCACAATATTTGCTTTGTCCTTTACAATATGCTCTAATTTGCTTGCCCTTCAGACATTTGTGTATATGATTTAAAGGGCTTCCCTTGTAGCTCAGTTGGTAAAGAATCTGGCTGCAGTGTAGGAAACCCGGGTTCGATCCCTGGGTTGGGAAGATCTCCTGGAGAAGGAAATGGCAACCCACTCCAGTATCCTTGCCTGGAAAATCTCAAGGACTAAGGACGGAGGAGTCCACTAATGGACTGGTGGGCTGCAGTCCATTGGGTCACAAAGAGTCGGGCACGACTGAGTGACTAACACTAATACTTAACACTATATGATTTAAAAGTGTAACTGCGAATGAGCATTGCTTTTTCATGAAAAGGGTACTGAGAAATGGATTTTTATTTGAGCTCTGTCAGTGTAAGCATTGCTTTCTTCTTCTTATAGGGAATATTTGGACTGTATTTCATCCAGTGTAGCTTTTAGATATAGCAAATAAATAGAATTTCACTCAGGAATTTATAAAGTGAAAATAGATTTTCTAATTGTATACATTGTGCAGACATTCTGTTCATTCCTTCCTTAAATAAATAATTATTGATTTCCTACCTGGTGTTATGAACCCTAGTGATACAGCTGTTAACAAAGACAGACTAGATCTCTGTACTCAGAGATGCATATCAAGAATACCCAAGGGAGCAGGTTAGCAGCATACTGGTAAAAGTTTAAGAATATGCTCTTCAAAAAAATAAACCATAGACTCTGATTTGTAGCCTTTCCCTCTGGTGATTCGCATGGTGTAAATACTTTCATACTTCTATTATGGCCAGCTAGAGCTACCAATGTCATATCACTGATGCAGAACTGAGAAAAGCTAGGCAAAAATTGTCTCTCACCGATTTGCGCAAACTGATTCCAGTGTATCCTGGGATCAGTCACAATACTGAAAGTGGCACTGAGCTGTTCCCGTAAGTGAAAATATTTCCTCATTTCTCAAGTAGAATTTTAAAAGCCGTTACATTTTTAGGTTTGGGCTATAATTATTAGACCCGTATCCTTCTTACCAAAAGTAAAATCTCATAGAGGTAAATGCTGAAAATCCAGGACTATGTCTGGAATCAGGAGGCCAATTCATGGTTTGTTTTTTTCTTTTGTCCTTTAAAAATATATTGTAAAATTTAAAAATGTTGTATTTGTTTTTGACTATCTTTTTAGGTTATTAATAATGTGTCTATAGATGAATTTTAAATAATATAAATATTATTCTGTAATATTATATGTAAAGGCTTTGGGGCAATGTAAAAAATCATACCCACAGTTTTCTCACCACTTTCACCAGCATTATATCAGTCATTGAGACATTTTGCATCTCAGAGGCATTCTCATCATTGACTAGAATCTCATGTGAAACTCTAAGACGTTTTCACCAGAGCCTTGGTTTTCTAGTGTCTGAAAAACCTCATTTTCTTGTTAAAACAAATGTTATAGCTAGTTAAACATGATATTATTAATTCAACTTTTATTAAAGGCATTATTCTTTTTTATTTTTAAACTTATTTTTATCTAAATGTGGAAATACTTCCTATAAGGACTATGGTGAAAATATTAAAATATGTATTTCAATACAAGCAATAAAAATATACAAAAAACATTAGAGGATGATAAATGAAAAACAATACATCAGAAAAAGAGATCACCCTTGCTACTTATTATTAGAGGTAATGAGTAAAGTAGTAGTAGTGCTATAAGTTGTCATATGCATGTGCTTTTCTAGGCACCCTGTTAAGAACTATGCTAATATCATCTTAATTCATCTTCCTAACAACTTACCAAGTATTATTGTTTTCTTGTTGAGAAAATATGGTGGGTTCAATTGAGAAATGAGACTACCAATGTGAAAAATGAGTTTCAGAGGAGTTATATAACTTAACCAAGGACACACAGCTTAGTAATTAGCAGAGCTTATATTAACACATAGACTTCAGGATACATTGCTGGAAGAATAATCTAAGCTGACAGGGTGGAGAGGAAAAGATAAGAGACAGGTTGTAAGAAGCTAATGCTGTGGGTTACTAGCCAGATATATGGTGTCCTTTTAAGGATTACAGACATCGCAGTGTGATTTGAATGATTCCAGTGTGGTGAGGGGAAGAGAACACAGGGAAGGGGCTTCTGAAGCGGGAGAAAAGGTAATCTTCAAATACAGTCTTAAGAATGTAAGTTAAAAAAAAAAAGGGTAATGAACATGTAATAGCTCCTAAGAGTAAAAAGAGTTTAAAACATTCTTGAATACAAAACATCTCGATAAAGATTTGGGGCAGGGGATGAGATGCTTTTTAGAATATATCCAGAATCTTCCCAGAGTGATAATGGTGGGCAACTTGAGTTTGATACAATTTACATATCATTTATACAGGCAGATAAATTACATCACTAACTTGTAATATTTATTAGTAGAACCAATTATTTAACCCTTACTGTTCCTTGATATTCTGGTGGGTTTATTAAGTGTTCTCCATATTTTCCTATTATTCTGAGAGCATTTTGGAGGTTTCAAAATGATTATGCAATGAATATTTCATATAATCTTTAGAAAGCAATACTCTGCCTTTTCTAAAAGTGATTTAAAATAGCATCCCTTCGTCTTTCAAACAAGGCTGTAAGTTAAACTGGGTAAGAAAAACCATCCTCATTCACCATCTCGTGAAGCTGAGCCTCAGGCAGATTCCCCCATGGTGGGCTGATCCGAGACACACACACACTCAGAGCTCAGTGGTTCCAGAGACCACTGGACATGCCAGACTGTGCGCGCCATGTCTTCATTCAGTGTGCTGGATTTCTCAAACTCTAGATCTCCGTGAAGCTCCCACCAAGAATACGTTTGAGATGTAAAGTTGCATCTAATTGCTATTTCACTTATAACAGAGCAACCAGTGCTCAGTATGTCCACCACCAGTCACTGGTACCAGTGTACAGATGCATCATCATGGTAATCACCTTGCCCATACAGTTTTTCTTAAGTTCTTTTTGGCAAACTTTAAAATAAATTGGCATCTCAACTGCAGT